>BSAI01000108.1:11200778-11258463 GCA_036245035.1 Adrianichthys oophorus
GGGTCTTTTCGTACGTGTAAAAACAATACGGTCCTTGCAGACAGGACCCTGCTGCTGCGGGCCATAAAAATCACATTATTCACAGCGTAAACCTAGTGGTTTGACTAAGCCAGATAGATTCAGAAAATAAGTCCATGAAAACTTGGGCAAAATGATTACCATCCACCAGTAAGGAAACTTTTTAAGCAAATTAGTTTTATTCGTGAGTTCCAATTTAATGGTTAATAAGATAATAAGTAGCTTGATGCTGCTCATGTACCCCTTCTTGTCAAATACCAGGTTTCGTAAATTGAGTGCATAAAGTGGTTCCTAAAATTGAGAGTATGATGAGAAGAGAGATGAGAAACGGGTCATTCAGACAAACAGGTGTTGAGTCAACAGAGTTGATTGAAAGAGGGAGACGGGCAGGAGAACAACGTCGATTGCTTTTTCGTGATTTTCTTATTTGCTGGGAAATCCCAGAACAGTAGTTGGAAGTTGTGTTTTTTGAATAACGCAGCAATTTTGACACTTCACCTCTCTGCCTTTATATGGCTCTACTTTTTCATAGACTTTCACTTTAAAGGTTATTCTGGTTAGGAAGGAGTCGCCCCTGCAGAGCTTTCTTTTTCATGAAGGATGCTAGAGGAGATTTACCGGCTTATTTCTCAGCGTCTTCAGTAATGCATACTTTGTACCAGGCTGTTGTGATGAAGAGAGAGCTGGAAGACAAAGCTCCTAATTTACCAGTTAATCTATGTTCCTACCCTCACCTGTGGCTTTTAGCTGTGGCTTGTGAACAAACAGATAAGGTTATTGATACAAAGGGTGGAACTCCCTTGCTATGGTGCTGGATTGCTTTTAGAGATCCAGTGCAAAGCTAAACTACTCAGAAGGAGCTCACAATAGAGAACATGACTCCTTCACATACTTAGTTGAGGAGGTTTGGCAAAATGTCAGTCAGCTGTCTTTCAGGAAAGGGTGTCGTTTTGGGACCGTGGACAGGTTATGCACACACCGGGCATGTGTGGCCGGTTCAAGAAAACGCTTTACGTGCATTTTTTTAATACGCTTGTAGCATATGATATTTATGCTAGACTGTCACTGCTCGATACTAGAACATGTACACAAAGTTGGAAGAGGCTTGGTGAGAAATTTTGAAGTGGTGCAAATCTTGTGGATCTTGCTCCAGACTTTTTCTTTCACTGCCCTGTTCCGATTTATTGAAGACTTGGGCCAAATCTGAATTCTTACCCTATGCCTACGGCTTCTCCCTACCCCTACATTTAGCCCTCGAAACAGAGATATATTGAAAAATTGTGTCTTCAAATTCAGATTGAATTAACCATCACTAACCCTCGATGACGTCATCAATATTCGCCGGTCATCTACGTTGGCGTGTAGCTGCCAGTGCTCAGAAAATACACAACAACGTGGGTTTAATAATCTTAAAAAGTCATGCTAAACTAGAAGTCAGTACTTACATTTAAATGTAAACCTCTGGGCTTCAGAACAAACCCATGTAAAGAAGTGCATTTCTCCTCCGTGGCACAGCGCAGCGCAGCTCACCCTACTGGTGGAGGGATGCAAAACTGGAAGTTCCTTTTGCTCTACCCTTAAAAAAAACATTTTGGACACCTTTATCCTCTCAAATGCCCCTTCTTCAGGGGTAGGGAGAAGCCGGAGGGGTAAGGGAAGAATTTGCATTCAGCCTTGATGTCATATAATTTAGTCCGGGCCCAAGCCGCAATTGTTATTTCTCCTTTATGATCACTTTTCAAACGGTTGGTACTTCTGTGTTTTGAAAAGGACACTATCCATGCATCATTACCAAATCCAAGTCCTTGATGGTCAAAGTTAAACTAGTTAATATGTGCATTTATATAGACTTTTAATTTAAATATGTTCCTCAAACGTGCGTCTTTCAGCCTAGTGTGAACACAGCATTAGACAAATCATTTTTCTCAATTGACCTATAAATACCTGGATAACCTCATGGAGGAGCTTAAAGAGGTGGAAACAGACTCAGTCAAGGTATAGATTTTGTTTTAGAGATTAGAAAAAGTACACCATATATCATCACGCATAACCTGAATGGGCATACTTCAAATGGTCCAAACAGCAAGGTCCAAAAAGCTCAAGTAGCAAAATCAGGAAAAAACAAGTAATAATACGAATTTCAGTGAGACTTATTACGTGTTTGTGTAGTAAAAAAAATGTGCAGGTATTTCATATTTTTACAAAATAAAAAGGGCTTTAGGTGTTTGTGGAAAAAATATGAAAACAAAAACCACTGAGGGATTTACTTGTGTCTTTTCTCCACTTTCTATGAAAACATGTCCTTGTAGCATTATTCAAAAGATAACACTGTCTCCTTGTGGTTTTTCAGTTTGAAAATCGACTTGGCTCCTCCGGTTTCATCCTTCCAGTTCCCTTATAGCTTAAACTGCTCTGTGAAAATGGACTAGATTACCTACGACTGTTGAACACTTAAAAAAAAAAAAAAAAAAAAAAAAAAAATCAGCACCAAGGATTGAAGTTATCAAGTAAAAACATTTGTTTTCAAAAGACAAGAAAGAGAGCCATAGAAGTCTTTTCCATTTTAGAAAGGCAAAAAAAAAAATCTCATCTACATATTGCAAAAACACGAGCCTTCTTAGTAATTAGCTAATTGTTTGCAGTGTTTAGTTGTTGAAGAATAAAAAAAAAAATCTTGTAATGAAAAGCTAATCATTCAGGGAATCAGTTGGCCTCTGCTATATTATACTCACAGGAAAAAGCAAATCAACAATAGGAAAAAAGAAAATGTATTTTTTTCATACTAACTAGAAAAAAAATCAAGTTTGATTTAGATCATTGTATTCATAACCAGTTGTTTCTTACATTTTTTTTTGCTGTAATGACCCTCAGATCGGGCTGCATGGTGGCTCAGTGGTTAGCGCTCCTGCCTCACAGCAAGAAGGTTCCCGGTTCAAGTCCTGGCTGGGGGACCTTTCTGTGTGGAGTTTGCATGTTCTCCCCGTGCATGCGTGGGTTTTCTCCGGGTACTCCGGCTTCCTCCCACCGTCCAAAAACATGCTTCATAGGTTAATTGGTCACTGTAAATTGTCCCTAGGTGTGAATGTGAGTGTGCATGGGTGTGTGATTGTGGCCCCTGCGACAGACTGGCGACCAGTCCAGGGGTTTACCCTGCCTTCGCCCATGAGTAGCCGGGTTAGGCTCCGGCAACCCCGTGACCCCGAAAGGGATAAAGCGAATTGGAAAATGAATGAATGACCCTCAGATCTAATATTTATCGCCTTTAAAAAGGGTATTTTTTCTAATAAGCAACTATGTGAATGGAAAAAGAAGACAAAAAAACAATCTATAAAAATAACTTTCAGCAGGATGAGACACAGCGAGTTTGAACTTTGGTAACCTGAACTAGTCAAATAAAACTTTATATTTAGTGTTTATAGAACAATTTAGAGACAGTAAAATCACTGTACATAAGGGCTTAAGCCTGGAAACAAGGACATAAAGTCAATGGATTCATTAGTACACTATAATCCCAAAAGTATAACTAGAGGTGAGTGACTTTAATGTTAAATATAACTTAACATACTCTTTTTTATTTCTCTTTCTGTCACCCATCTTCTTCTTCTGCAATTAGATGTTTTGATCAGTTGTGTTAATTTCACGTTTTGCTTCATTTCATACTCTAAATATAGCAAACATGTCAAATGGTTGATCTAAAACAGTTAATTTGTTAAGGATCTTTTTTTTCACTTATTTATGTATTATTTTTTAAGTAGGGCAGACATATTTCAGTAGCCAAACCATTTGATAATGTTTCTTTGACTTCACAATGCTTCAGATAATCCTAAATGTTGTGTTTGTGGAGAAAAAAAGCAGCATGCTATTTTTTTTTTATCGTATGCATTAAAGAAAAAATAAATTAAATAAAAACTGTGTGTGTTGCAGTGTAGTTGGATGGGGATGTATGTGAGAGTTAATTAATGAGAAACTGGTTGCAAAGCTCTTTGTTGAACCTAGAGGGTAAGTACAGACTATTGACCATTAAAGTAAAGGTTTAATTACATTAAAAGGTAATCCCTGAGGTACATCGCCTGCCAATAATGACACATTTATCAGATCTAACACGTAAATGTTAATTAAAGGAGAGAAAAAAGAGAAACACACTTAATCCTATGGTTTGGATAGGGCCAGCAAACTGATAACTTAAATCTACTCTTTTCACTCAACATGTGTCATCCATATTTTTTTTATAGGGACTATTTAAAAAACAGATCACAACTCGCAAAATTAAATAAAGTGTGTGTGAGACACAGTGATCAAGAGCCCAGTTGTAAAGCAGGTACTGTACTTGCACCTTTTCTTTGTTAGACCTCAGTTACCCAGTTCAAGTCAGATTCCTGTTACCTGCAGGAATACAATGGTTTTGTAGCTATTAGGTGTATAAATGTAAACAAATGACTGAGTACAGAGAATTGGTTAGCCCCGTTTTGATAATCATGTCATTCTGATTATGAACCAAACAAAGGAGAGGATTTTAGATGGTGCATTAATAAGCCAGACACCATTTCCATCACAGGAGAGGTGGTGGAGGGGATGGAAGATTAGAAATACATTAGCATTGACCCGAGATTGGACAGGATGGAAGACACAACAGTGATCAATCAATCAATCAATCAATCAATCTTTATTTATAGAGCACTTTTCATATAAAACATAACACAAAGTGCTTTACACAAAATAAAAATAAATAAAACAAAAATAATAATGATACTAAATAAGCAAATAAAAAACAAATAATAATATAAAAATAAGCATAAATTAACATAAAGTGCCCTCCCCCAGATCCGTACACAACCCCCACCCCTGTCAGAGCTCCCACCCCCTAACTGATGGAAATTGACAATAAGAAACAGGCTGAGCATGACAGTTTGTTTTTAGAAACGCAAATAGTTGGGACCTCTCTCTCTGTGAGTAGCGGCACAGCCAACCACATGCAGCGACACAAGCAGGGACCCGCCTCACCACAGCTAGGGAGCGATGCAGTTCTCCATCCAGAGCCGCCGCGGCTGAACGGCAGCCGACCCAGAGAGAGAGAACCCAACTGAGGAAGCACCGGAAACAAAATAAAATTAAATTAAAAAGTAAACATATTGATCAAAGCAAAAAAAAAAAAACAACAATAAAACATTGTAATGAGGAATTTAAAATAAATAAATAATTTATTGTAAACATTATAAAATAGATAATAGATAAATAGGTAAAGAGATACAAAGTAAAAATTATATGAAAGCCAGGTTAAAAAGGTGGGTCTTGAGGCTTTTCTTAAAAACATCTATGCTCTCTGCAGCTCTTAGATCCTCTGGCAGACCGTTCCACAAACGAGGGCCATAATACTGAAAAGATGCCTCTCCGTAAGTTTTGGTTTTCACAACTGGAATGGTTAGAAGACCAGTGCCAGAGGATCTCAGGGTCCGCAAGGGTTCATATTTAACTAAAAGATCTGACAGATAAGAAGGTGCAAGACCGTTAAGAGATTTAAAAACCATTAAAAGTATCTTAAAATCAATCCTGAAGCTTATGGGGAGCCAATGCAGGGATTTTAAAATTGGAGTGATATGGACCTGTCGCCTGGTCTTGGTAAGAAGTCTTGCAGCAGAATGTTGGAGAAGATAAAGATTATTAAGGTTAGTTTTTGGAAGACCGGCAAGCAGGGCATTACAATAATCAATTCTACTTGTGATAAAAGCATGCATCAGCATCTCCATGTTAGCGAGAGAGAGTAGTGGGCGGACTCTAGCCAAGTTTCTAAGATAATATAAAAACATGTTTTAACCACATGTTTAATATGTGGGATGAAAGTTAGCTTAGAGTCAAAAATAACGCCAAGGTTTCTTACTGTTTCTGAATAATCTAATGAAAGTTCTTTTAACTTCAAAAACTGTTTCTCTCTCTTAGCTTCAGGACCAATAATTAAAATTTCAGTTTTCTCCTGGTTGAGCTGCAGAAAATTATTTGCCATCCATGATTTTACCTCTAAAATACAGTTAAAAAGTGCTTCTATTGGCCCTGTGTCATCAGGAGACATAGCTATGTACAGCTGGGTATCATCAGCATAGCTATGAAAGCTGATGTTGTGCCTCCTGATGACATTCCCTAGAGGAAGCATATAGATGTTAAAAAGTAAGGGGCCAAGTATGGAGCCTTGAGGCACACCACATTTAATTTCGTGGACCCTAGAAAAGTGAGTGTCCATGTTTACCATAAAGTTTCTCTCCATCAGATAGGATTTGAACCACTTGAGAACCGTCCCTGATATGCCAAGACTTTTAAGTCTATTCAACAGGATCAGGTGATCAACAGTATCAAAAGCAGCACTTAGATCTAGTAGGACTAATACTGAGATCTGACCTGAATCCAAGGCACACCTGATATCATTGACTATCTTTAACAGGGCTGTCTCAGTACTGTGGTTTGTTCTAAATCCAGACTGGTTTGTCTCAAAAATGTTGTTTTGTGCGAGAAACTCATTCAGTTGAATAAAAACAAGTTTTTCTAAAACCTTCCTTAAAAATGACAAGTTAGACACTGGTCTGTAGTTATTAAAAACTGAGGGGTCCAAGTTAGTTTTCTTAAGTAGTGGTTTTACAACAGCAGTTTTAAAGGCAGCAGGGAAAATACCCGTCTGAAGAGAGTAATTCATTATATTTAAAATCTCACTCTCAAAAGACCCATAAAATGTTTTAAAAAGGGATGTGGGGATGGGATCTAGAAAGCAGGTTGTTGGGTTAACTTGGGAGAAAACTCGACCAAGTGTTGCAGCTTCAACCAGGTCAAAACTGTCCAGTGCTTCCCCGGGTAAGATCAAGCCATCATTTTCAATAAAAAGGCTTTTTTGTTCATTTAAGATACTGGATCTGACAGAATCAATTTTGCTCCTGAAGTGGTCAACAAACTCCTCACACAATGACGCGGTAGCTGGCATTGTGTTTGTATTTACGTCGGGGTTGATCAAAGATTCAATTGTGGAAAAGAGAACTCTGGGATTGTTTTTGTTCTCAGAGATGATCTTTGCAAAGTATGCGTTCCTGCTTTGTTTCACTGATTGATTATATAGTTTTAGTTGATTTTGGTATAATTGGTAATTTATTTCAAGTTACTGTTTTCTCCAACATCTTTCAGCGGATCTACATTGTCTCTTCAATTGTTTCATTCCTTCAGTTCTCCAAGGGGTATGGGTTTAATTCTTATCTTTTTAGACTTAAGTGGAGCAACTGAATCGAGACTGGATTTTAATTTGCTGTTAAAACTTTCTACGATTAGGTCACAGGGGGCTGGTAAGACAAGTGGAGCATTAGTACAAACAGTTGAAATAAATTTTCTGACCACTTCAGGAGTTAAGTAGCGCTTCTTCACCGTTCTCACAGAGGTCTGTTGTTTTATAAAACAAGTGATGTTAAAAAGCACACAGTAATGATCAGATACAGCCAGATCCACAACAGTGGACACACTTGTTGGTAAACCATGACTGATTACCAGGTCAAGAGTGTGCCCCCTGTTGTGAGTTGGCTGCAAGACATGTTGAAAATCCAGAGAAGCAAGTAATTCCATAAACTGAGTAGCGCAATGGTCAGACTCCTTGTCTACATGCAGGTTAAAATCACCAGTTATTAAAATCATGTTGAATGAAGTGTGGACAGATGCAAGGAACTCAGAAAACTCCTCAATAAAACCAGTGTTTGGATTTGGTGGTCTATATACTGTGATGCATAAAACTGGAGGGCTGTTAAAAACAAGGGCATGGTGTTCAAAGCTGGGGTACTGATCTAAAATAATTTGCTTTACTGCAAGGGAGTTGGGTATGATGGATGCAGTACCACCACCCTTTTTGCCCTCCCTGGTTGAAAAAACAAAACTAAAATTTGGTGGGGAGGCCTCTGTGAGAACAGTGGATGTGTCTGTGCTCAGCCATGTTTCAGTTAAAAAGAGAGCATCAATGTTATAATCTAAAATAAAATCATTCATAATAAAAGTCTTGTTGGACAAGGACCGAGCATTAAAAAGTGCCATGTTAAAAGAGGGTGGTGGATTGTTTATTGTTGAAATTGCTTCCCCCTGCTTTGGTGCTTCCTTTAGTGGGCAAAGGCAGTGGATGTTTGGTTTCCTTCCAACACGTCCTCTCATGGAGGACCTGTATGTAATAATGGTCTCAATGGTATAGAGTAACGGGACAGCAGGTCTTTGACAGGAAGCACCGAGAAAGGTTGGAGCAGTTATTTGTTGGAGATTGTGGGAGGAATGTACAGAATCCAGTCAGTCACTTCCACACATGGATGTTTGTGCAGATGAAGATGTGGTTTGGACTGGTGTGGACATGATGGGGGCACATGATGTCTGGACAGAGTGTCTGATGTTGGCAGCTAAGACATTACTGCCCAGTGGACTAGGGTGGATTCCATCAGTTTTGTAAAAAGAGTTTCTGTTCCAGAACAGATTAAAATTGTCAATAAAAACAAATCCGTTCTGACTGGAAGCAGAATAGAGTGCTCAGACTCAGCAGCCTGCTGAACCGGCCCTGGCCGCGGGAGAGGGAGGGGAGGGGAGGGGAGGGGTCCAGAAATAAAAACAGTCAATGGACAGGACTTTAAAAATGCAAAAAGTTTGTTAAAAGCCTTTTTAGTCGTTTCAGACTCTCTATAAGATGTATAATTAAAACCGACGTGTAAAATTAGTCTCCTAACAGAGGAAGGGAAAGAGCGCAACAGTTCTGGGAGTTTCTCCAGGATGTCAAGAACCGTGGGTCCAGGAAAACAGTGTGTTACCGCGTTAAAGAAGCGGACCTTCCTTATTATGGAGTCACCGATGATTGCTGTCGTCGGGGCAAACAGTGGAGGAGGAGACGCAGGTGAGGCGACAGCGGAGCGGCGGCGGCCTCACCTTGTAGCCGGCGGTCGGTCTGGGATGGCGGCGAGGCGCGGGCACCGCTGGAGTGGAAACGGACAGCCTCCTTCAGGATCCGACGGCGGGAGGAAGAGGTTGCCGACCGAGAGGAAGCGGGAAGCTCCAGCCGGCGACGCTCATCGGGACCGGATGGGGCTTTCGCGGTGATCCTCGAAGGTCGAGCCGGATCGCTGCCCGCCGCGGTGCCTACGTGTTCCGCCGGAATCCCTGTGACGTCTCGCCGAAGAGCGGGAAACTCGACGATGGAACCCAGGTCTGGTGGAGTCCGTGCCGCTGTGGCCGAAGGAGCCGGAGAATCCGCAGCCAGACTTCCGAAGCGGTTTGAGAGACTCAGTGCAGGCTTTTGAGTCTCGTCAGAAGTCCTTCTGGGCATTCGGACAACCACTTCTTCATCCAGGGACCTTTGTTTGGGAGTTGAGAATGAAGAAGGCCGAGGGTAGGTGGAAGGATCCCATGGAGCTGTGTCGTGGAGAGCGGCGCTAAGTGAAGTTAGCCGCTTAGACTGGGCGAAGGAGACATCCATGAACTTGGAAAGTAGAGCGTCTTTCACTTCCAGTTCAGCTCTTAAACGACGGATGTCTTCCTTGAGGTCAGTAATGATTGCAGCAGTTTTACCGAAAAATTGTGAGCCCAGATCAGCCGCTGCTGTATCTCTGTCCGCCATGTTGTCCGACATCATGATGGAGTAGTCTTTAAGGAAACAAATCAGAAAATATCCCAAGCATTTTTGTTTGTTTGTTTTTTGTTTTAAAATGATTTTATTAAGCTTTAAATCAATTATGATGCTTGCACTTCAATTCCTTCATTAAAAATACAATTTTGAACTAATTCTTTTTTGTGTATTGTAGATTATGGGAAAAACAAGTCATCCCTTTTTTTGTTCATAAATACTGGTGTTTCCTGTAACTATAACCTAAGAAAAAAATCCTTTTTACTTTGTTCACTTGAGACAAAAACCCAATATAGCTTTTTTATTATTCAATGCATTGTGTATTTGGCAGAACATTTTTTTTTTTTAGTTATTTGGTTATACACATTTTCTTAGATGTGTCACTAACCAACGTCTAATATTTTTTAAAGGATTCTGCTTTTTTTAAAACCAGTTTTGTATGACTTTTAAGGCTAGTGTGCCAGTTTTTATATGACGCATAATTTGTTGGCGAGGAAGGACAATTTTTAAAGGACAAATTGGAATTTGGATAAAGCGAATATTTTTGGATAATTTTGATGAGTGTCAGACACCACCACTTCACCCCCCCATCTACATCCCTCTTTTTGTACGGTTGTCTGTTTCTTACACACTCTCTATCCCTGCTTTTATTTCTGGTTGACATCTAGAACCAATGAATTTATCCCCATTCCCTCATGTGAATGACTGAATTTCACCTGTTGTCATCCGAGCTGCAGGCAGCCGGAGCAATTACATGTGTGCTCCAGTCGGCAGAAGACTGGCACGCGCATAATGACAGGCAGAAAAGTGCCTTTAGGGTGCCAGCTTTCATCATTGTAAAATTTGATGACTTGACTGGTTCTGTGGCTGAAAAACGGTTGGAGCTGTCAGGCTTGCACAATCACAGACTCCGCTTTGCCATGATCACCTTTGTGCTATTGAGCGCCAACTGTTTGGGAAAGATGTGTTATTGAGAAAACTGTCAGGATGCTGTATATTACGTTCAAAAGTGCAATTCCTGCAAGAACCTTTTGAAACCATGTTATCACTGAGGCTGAGGACACTGACTGTACACACTCGATGGTCCACAATATTAAATCAAAGAATATAACACATTTTTAAAAAATCATGGACAAAAAAGTACTACTTTCACTGTATAAAATATTAACTAAAATTTCTGCATGTCGGTCCTTAGCTGGATCTTACTTTTGCTTAAATTCACAAATTGCTAAATTTATGAAATTTTAGAAAAATAGTGCTGAATGAATCAAACTTTGTAATTTTTCAAATTGATTTGTTTGGCATATGGAAAAATAATTATTTCTACCTCTGTTACTTCAAAGTCAGCAATATATTTCCATTGAACGTCAATAGAAATACAGTAGCTGAGAAGTGCCACACCAATTCAAATATACAAAAAACACCAAGTCAAACACAAAAACATGATTATAAAAAGCAAAAAAAGGACAAATAACTTGTGCAAATACATAAAGTCAAAAGTAGAAAAACTTTAAGCGTGAATACAAGAACACACATAAAAAAGTTGTAGCACAATAACTTCCTGTGTGGAGTTTTCGTGTTTGTGTTTTGATATATAGGATGATTTCAAATTTCCTAACTAGTGCACTATACAGGGCCTTCAGCATTTTTTGTAGGGCTGTCCGAATCTACAATGCCAAAATCCAGCGTTTTAGAAATTTCCAAGCTGTGTCTCTGTGTCAACGCTCACAACATTTGTCGATATGGACTACAGTACATTGCATTTGTACACATTTTATTTAAAAAAATGTATTGTAAAATTGTATTTACACATTTTCTTTATCAAAACACATTGAGTTCAAAAATAGTGTTTTTAAACTGCTAATAATTATTAGGTTTTTACTTCTGGAAATCGATGACATCATATTTGGCATTAAGAAAACAAACAAAAAAAAGTAGTGAGCATGGTGGCCTAAATGCTGTTGAAATCCAGGTCACTAGATAGTCTTGCACTATATAGTTTTTTTTAGTAGTTCAGGAGTAGGGAGGGAATTCAGTCAAACCCTAAACTGTGTTGCCTTCATCTGCGTTTCAGAATTGTAAAACTATTGACGTTGTTTTATTTTTTTGTTTGTTTTGTTTTTTTAAAAGGCTTTTTAAATCTCTTCAGATGCACTAATTATTCCTTTTTGACATCTTGTTAAAACGCATTCCAAAAGCTGCAAAGAAATACAGCTCTAAGCATTCTGCTCACCTGCTGATAATCAGTTAATCAGCAAATGGTAATTAGGAGCACCTGGGCTTAATTATTCATCTTAAAACCATATGGAAGTAGTGCTTTTTTTCTTGATGAACATTGATATGCTTTACCATGGGTTAAGCTGTCACTGTGTTCTGCTGTTATTGCACAGAAGTTACATTTCTAGGATTGATAGGATTACCATCAAGGGAAGGGCATGCAGTCACTGGAAAAAAAGTGTTTGATCTGAAATCTGAGAATATCCAAGAATATCCCCACATGTTAATGAATAAATAAACCCAGATCCTTTCAAATGCCCTCTGTCTGATCACTAATGCAATCTTGCACCACCATGCTAGAATTCTTCACATGTTTTTAAAAGGGCAACATTCAACACCATTGGTGAACTCTTAGATAGTTAAACAAAAAAAAAAAAACAAAAAAAAATAGGATCATGTAAGATGGAGGATAATTAGCTTATTGTATTTTAGTAGATGTGCTGTACCTAAGCACTGGTTTCTTTATCTATTAGCCAACCTAGGCTGAAACATATACATAATTAAAATCCAGGTAAAGCAACTTGGTATAGCTAAAAAAATAAGGTTATTTATTTATTTATTTTAAGAATCAGAAAATAATCCCACCATGTGTGCTTTTCACACATTTCCCCTTTGCTTTTCATAGCAGCTTCCCACCTACTGCTTCCAAACGCATTCAGTGTGCTTTTAAGATGCTAGTAGTGCACTCAGTGTTGCAGCCAGTATGTGCATGTCTGATTGCGAGACACCTCCTGGTGAGAGTGAAGGTTGGTGAGTGGTGTAAAATCCAGATTTAATGGATATAAGTCTAGGCCGATTACTCCGTATGTATAATGGAACAAGTTAAAAGAATAAAAGCCCACTGATTTTTGAATGGAGGGCATCATGGCTTAAATATACTTCCCACCAGGTGACAATCTATGATGGATTCTTGTTTGAGATGGACATTCACAGAAGTGAATTGAAAATGTAAACATGTAATGTCCCTGCTATACAGGAAGCCACATTCAGGAGGTATAATTGGGAATTGCAGAAATGTTGAATGGTTTTAATGGAGTTTCTTGTAGCTTAAATACAGGGGGAAAGTCCAAGACTGTGAGACTGCACTTGCATTTTTGGAAAGTCTATAATAGACTAACTTTTAAATAGATCAGTAAAATACCAAAACATATTTTTTTTCTTATTTTTCCCTTGCTTTTTTCCATCCAGATACACTTCATCATTCCTTTTTACTGTTCATTTATGTGGCTTTTAAAAAAAGCCCAGAAAAAAGAAAAAAATAAACAAATCTGACATGCCGCAACACATTCATGCAACACAGAAAATGGATTTTACTTAATTATATGTGAGTATTGGCCCATGAAGGTTTTCAAAAATTAAAAACTTTAATGCTGTACATCTGCCTTGAGCATGTCATAGGCTTTAAAAAAAAATCAAAATTTTAATTACTTAAACTAGTGATTACCAATGGCTAGAAAGGGCCAGCCTACAGGAAAGCACATAAGTGCTCATCCTGGCAGCTCAGGAACAAGACCTGAACACCAGAGCGATAGAGTCTCAGATCTACCACCAGACAAGACCGAAGGTGTTGTGCAAAGAGGCGCCTGAAACAATCCAACACATAACTGCAGGGTGTAAGATGCTGGTCGGGAAAGCATACATGGAGCGCCACAACCAAGTGGCTGGAAAAGTATACAGGAACATGTGTGCAGAATATGGACTGGAAACCCCAAAGTCAAAATGGGAAACCCCTCTGAAAGTGGTAGAAAATGAGAGAGCAAAGATCCTGTGGGACTGGGACTGACAGGATGGTAATGGCAGACATTGTAGTGGTGGATAAAGAACAAAGGAAAGCTGTTGTGGTGGACGTGGCAGTACCAAGTGATGGTAACATCTAGAAGAAGAAAAATGAGAAACTGGGGAAATAACAGGGACTCAGAGAGGAACTGGAGAACGCTTGGAAGATAAAGGAGACAGTGGGTGCCCGAGGTAAGTGGAGCACTTGGGGCTGTAACCCCCAAACTGGAGGAATGGCTACAGCAGATCCCTGGAAAGACCTCAGACATCTCAGTCCAGAAAAGTGCAGTGCAGTGCATATATATATGTCTTTGCTGGTAGTACACCAGCTTCAGCAACACCTAACACAGTTTATGCACACAGTCATCAGTGTATACACCTTAATAATGTTCCTTCTTATAAATTACAAGTAGACCTTGAGGCCATACACCTATATCCTGCTAATGGCTGGCTTGCTGCCCAATGACAAGCCTCATAGAACAAAAGACAAGGACACATGCCTGCTATTCTTTAGTCTTAAAATAGCGTGCTTACTGAGCAGATTCATCTACATAACAATCATACATTTGAAAGGAAAAAAAAAACAGCTTTAGAAACAATCACAGTCAGAACCGACTTTAATTAAAGCAAGATTTAATTTTCCGTTTGCAGAAGAAATGTTTTTGATATGAACTGTCATCCTGTGGGATTGTTTTTATTTTGGTCTGAAATGCACAAATATTGTGAGCATGATTAGGAGGGAATTTTGACAGGAGCTTGATTAGCTGTGTTTACTGTAGAAACAGATGGAAGGGGGCACACCCATGTTGGCCCAGCAGGGAAAGTTTTATCTCCTGTCAAGGTGAAAGATAAATCAGCATGTTTTCAACCTACGGATTACACACACACACACACACAAACTAAATAAGCAGCATTTTTCCTATTTACTTTGGAATTTCACAAATTAAAATAAGTGTCGTAACTCATTTCTGCTTGCAAAGACACGTATAGTAGGTCTATGCACATTTCTGTTTGAATGTAAATTAAAAAAAATGTCTTTTAATGCTCCATTCACATCGGGCATGAGAATGCTGACTGCAGGTTCTTAAATGTTCTTTTGGAATATTGTGTTCACACTGGACTGTCACCAGTGTTGGGGGTAACGGATTATAAAGTAACGAATTAGTATAATTTAATTACTTATGTCAGTTATGGATTAACGTAACAAATTACAGTTAAATTGTAAATACCATCAAGAACAAAAAGTCTAAAAAGTAAAAAAAAAAAAACAGACAAAAAAAATAGGAATAACAATGTTATTACATAATAGTATATTTTAGGACAATGGTAAATACATAAAAAATACAGTAAATTAAAAACAGTAAATTGACATACAGCAGCAGATGTAGAGATATTGCAGACATGTTAGTGTCTGATTAGGAGGAGGTTGTACATGTCTGTTGAGTGTCAAGTGGTTTAATTGTTTCTATTTTAAAGAGTTCAAAAGACTAATAGAATTTGGACAGAAAAAAGTATCAGAGAACCTGCTCGTTATGCCCTTGAGGCTTTGGCGCCTTCCTGCCCATGTGAGTATTTGAAATTCCTAATGTTCTGTGTGAACAACAGGCAGCATTTCTTTTCCAGTATCCTTAATAAAGGAAAACACAAGTTCTGAAGATGTTTAGCTGTCCCCATCACTCTGTAAACGTCTGCTGCATTAAGGAATATGCCTGAACATGCAGAGATGCAGTGTGCTACTATTCCCTTGTGATAAAAAAAAAAGTGGTTAAAATGTAAAATGAGATGTTTCTTTTTTTTTTTTTTCTTATTTGATGCATTTGATGGAGTAAGTGAACCCTGCTGTGTTCACTTCACTTGAAAGACCATGTTGTGGGACCAGGTGAAATGTCATTGAGATGCACCCAGAGAAACCTGGTGCTACCTACAACCTCTACTGCTGTGCTGTTGATGAGGAGTGGTTTGAAGGACATCTTTTTTTTTTATTCCTGAAATTGCCAGTCCCCTAAGTTCGTATATCTTTATCCTAGATCAAATTGGTCTTTCTGCACCACTAACTGCTTTTACGTCTTTCATTACACGTAATTGTCATCATAACTTACAAGGTTCATTGTTATTGTGTCATCTGCATATTTGATGTTACCATATGTTATTTTTTTAAAGAAACACAATAAAAGCTGAACAGTATGAACAGTAGCCCTGCACTGATTGTATTTTGTTAACTTTAGAGGAAGGTCTAAAAATTGAGACTTAATGCCTGTGCTCGAATTCCTTCTACTTCCTCACTACTAAAAAGAACGATATGGTGCAGAACTATCTAGTCCGCTGAACTTTAAAGCAATTCAGAAACCATGCTTGCTATTTTTAATATATATATGTGTGTGTGTGTGTATATGAATACTATGAATCCAATGTGTTCTGATGATGAAATCATAAAAAATAAATGTACATACATTTTTTCCATATGAAAAAGTGTTCAAATGCAATGCAATGTGGTCTACATTCACCAATACTTTTGGGCATTAATGCACACTAGCATTTCGGAGACTTCTGGAAAATTTCTAGAGCGCTGGATTTCTGAATGTCAGATTTAGACTGTTGTACAAAATGGGGAACCCACTATATAGTTCACAAAGTAGTGAGTGGTGGAGTGGTGATGGAATTTGGACACGATCAATGTTTATGTATGCTGAGGGTGCTATTCCTCAGCACCTTTAGAAGGGTTGGTGGTGCTTTTGACCACAGCTCATGAAACCCTTCCCTGTCACCCATGGTCTCTGACCCTCAGTCAGTGAGATAATAACCAGCTGCACTGAAAGCCATTTGTCTTTCGCTGCCTGCCACTGATAGAAGATATCAGTGGATGTCTATGCCCTCGTCTCCCTACCTCATGACAAACACCATATCAAGCTTTGCAATCTGAAGTTTCCTCAAGCTTCTTAGTCCTCGTCCACTGATGAGCCATTTGTGCCGTGATCAAAGCAAGATTTAGCAGAGATCTCACTACTTGTTTTCTTATTCTTTATCTACTGCCTCAAAAAGTCAGAAATTGCACTTTTTTCAGTTTACCCTATTTGCACACACTTTGAAATCTTATTTTCTTTTCATACCAAGGCAGTCAATGTCTACACTGGCCTACTGTTTATGCTTTTACTTTTGTTAAATGTAGATGGCTTATGTGGTGAAGCACAAGCAGGTTTATGTTGAGACAATATTTGTTGAGGAAAAACATTTATAGTGGTGTAGTCTCAAAGACTTCTGGCCCTCCTATTTTTGTGTCTCTTTTGAGTAAATGTATTGCAGTTTTCCGAACAGATATAATGCGTGTCAATCTCTGACCTATTTTGTCTGCGGTTGAAGTGTTGCATCGTTGGTAATAGCTGAGACGTGTAATATTTGCCTCTTTCTCATTTTAAATCTTGATAATCCTCTCGTGTTGTGAGGGTTAACAGATTGTTATTGTTCGAAGACAAAGCAATAATATGGCTTCAGAGTCATTTTTACTGGGGCGGCGACAGATATGATGAAATGATGGCAACCGAAGAAGTCTCTACGGCTATTTAGGAGTTCAAGGTTTCTTGTTGCAGCAGGCTGTGAGTGTAAACTCTACTAGAATACTAATGATTAACCTCACAATCCAGCCCACATCATCCTCTTGGAACAGTTCTTTTAGAACTTTTTAGGTTTCTCATATAACTGAAAAAAAATGGAAGAATATGTTCTTTTCAGACAAAAGTTTGATCATCTTTTATTCCATCTCTTTTTTTTTTATCATTTCAGAAATGTCCGGTACAGTAGAAGATATCTCTCAGGTACACTGGAAGCAGCAGTGGTTGGAAAATGGGACGCTTTACTTTCACGTGTCTATAACGGAATCTGAGCTTCTGCCACAAACTACACAGCCCACAGCCCGGGAGCCCGCTCACGCGCTGCCTGAACACATGCATCTGTTACACATCTCAGTCATGGTAAGTATAGTATGGAGGCTTTTGCTGTTGCTTCACATCTTGAATCCATCCTCGAGTGCATGGGAACTGGTTCTTCTGATAAGTGAAAATGCAAAAAGTTACCTGATGCAGTAATTCCTGGCAGAAGTTGTAGTTTCCAACTTTCAATTTTTTCAGAAATGATGATCTTAACAGAAAAGGATGAATTTGCCATCTGAATCTTACTGACATCGAATAAAAATTGATTGTCTAAATGTGTGTGTACCAGAAAACTAAAAGACTTTAATAAAATAAATGTTCCCTGGCATTTCAGTTTTATGATTAGGTATTAATGAGTACTAACAACTCCCAATTGACAAAATGTGTTCAAGGACGTGTTTTTTTTTCTCCATGGCTTCACAAATCTATCTTTCATTGTAAATCAAAGTTTTTAGCTGATATAAAACATTAAAAAGGGTGGTTTGGATTGTTATTATGAACATCTGTAAACGTAGTTTAGTGCATACACTCACTGGTCACTTTATGTACATCTGTCTAACTGTTTCTAATCAGCCAATCACATGGCAGCAACTCAATTCATTTAGGCACGTAGACATGGTCAAGATGATCTTCTGCAGTTCAAACTGAGCCTCAAAACGAGGCAGAAAAGTCATTTAGGTGACACTGAACGTGACGTGTTTGTTGGTGCCAGACGGATTGGTCTAAGTGTTTCAGAAACTGCTGATCTACTGGGATTCTCACACACAACCATGTCCGTGGGCAGAAATTACGTGCTGATGCCTAAGATCAAATGAGAATGGACAGACTGGTTCCAGGAGAAAGAAAGACAACAGTTACTCAAATAACCATGAGTTACAGCCGAAGTCTGCAGAAGAGCTGCTGTGAATGCACAACACGTCAAACCTTGGGGCAGATGGGCTACAGCAGCAAACCACACCGGGTGTCATTGTTGCTGACCATGTCCATCCCTTTATGACCACAGTGTACCATCTTCTGATGGTCTACTTCCACCAGGATAACTCCCCATGTCATGAAGCCAGAATCATCTCAGAGACGGGTTTGTAGAAATAACAATGAGTTCACTGGACTCAAATGACCTCCACAGTCACCAGGACTCAACCCAGTAGAGCACCTTGGATGTTGTGGAACAATACATTGGCATCATGGATATTCAGCGGACAAATCTGCAGCAACTGTGTGATGCTATCATGTCAATATGGATCAAACTCTCTGAGGAATGTTTCCAGTACCTTGTTGAATCAATGCCACCTTGCATGACGGCAGTTCTGAAGGCAAAAGGGGATTCAACCCGGTACTATCAAGTTGTACCTAATAAAGTGACTGTTGAGTGTATGTATCTATGAAGGGTGACATCAGTGCTTGGCTGACACAGTGGTGTATCATCTGTAGAAATTGAGAAAATGTTCTTAGCCTAAATATTTTGAGTTGACAGATTTCTTTAAAGGACATTACAGATCTGGGGATTTCGATTTTCCTCTCTATTATTGAGGCTTTTTGATGGAAACCATAGAAGTTAGCAGTGCTCATGCAGAGGGTGAAAGGAGCAGTGGCTTCATGGAGATAAGGTCTGGGCTGGACGTGCAGGTTAAGCTCTTTAGATGTCAGACACCTTGTGGTTTATTACTTCTTGCTGATGGATTGCTGCTAGGGTAGGAGAGTGTCAGGATGTCACTTAGAAACTAACTTTATCTTTTGAAGTTGACTGTATTATTTTTTTCATTTTTTTTTTTTTTCAGCATTCCTTCCGTTTTGTGAATTTATCCTGTCAGATTCTGTGAGCAGCAATACTTAGTTTTATATGAGGAGTCATATTTTTTGTCTAATAATCTAGTTTTTATGATTCCTTTAAAAATATAAAAACATAGCCTTAATTTATGAGTTTTGAAAACTTGCTAACAGTCTTACTTTTGTGAATGTCTATTCCAGTCAGTTTTCATTCATATTGCCAGATTTCTTTTTGTTTATACGCTGACACTGTCAGGGTTGACGTGTGAACACAGATGCAGACGACACTCGTAAATACAAAGTCTCTCGTTTAATCGAGAAAGGTTCACAAAAACTGAACACAAACCCATGAAGGTACAAAAAACCATCCGACAACCAGTGCAGGGGAGACGAAGACTTATAACAGGAGGAGGGGATGAGGTAATTGGAAACAGGTGTGCCAATAAGGAGGGAGAGAACACAGGAAGTGACAACCAGCAACAAAATAAAACAGGAAGTGGAACCCAACAAAAAACAAACAAATGTCCTAGGTCCATAACCCCACAGTACCCCTCCCTCAAGGTGCGCCGCCTGGCGCAGGGGAAAGCCTGTCCTGGTGCCGCCGATTAAAGTCCCTGATGAGCTCAGGATCCAGAATCCGCGAAGCAGGCTCCCAGGACCTCTCCTCAGGCCCGTAACCCTCCCAGTCCACCAGATACTGGAAACCACGTCCCCGTCGCCGAACGTCCAGCAGGCGACGGACTGTGTAGGCCGGCTGGCCATCAATGATGCGGGGAGGGGGTGGCAGAGAGGAAGGCCGCTGCAGGGGACTCGTAACAAGCGGCTTCAGCTGAGATACATGAAAGACCGGGTGGATGCGCAAGGACCTGGGCAAACGCAGCCTGACCGCCACAGGATTGATGACCTTCAGGATCTCGAAAGGACCGATGTACCTGGGGGACAGCTTCTTGGATTCTGTCCGAAGCTTGATGTGTGAGGTGGACAGCATGACGGATTGGCCAGGTAGGTAAGTAGGTGCCGGAGTGCGTCGACGATTGTTGGTAGCCCCCGAACGCAACAGGGCCGCCCGAGCCTCCCGCCAAACACGCCGACAGCGGCGGTATAGGTGCTGAACCGACGGAACGGCCACCTCCGTCTCCTGCTCGGGAAACAGGGGGGGTTGGTACCCCAGAGAGCACTCAAATGGGGACATACCAGAAGCAGACGAGGTGAGGGAGTTGTGCGCATATTCCACCCATGGCAACAAGGAGCTCCAGGAGGTCTGGCGTTGGGAACAGATACACCGAAGAGCGGCCTCCAAGTCTTGATTAGTCCGTTCCGCCTGACCATTAGTCTGTGGGTGAAAACCAGAAGACAGGCTGGCAGTAGTCCCGAAAGCCCCACAGAACGCCTTCCAGACTTGTGAGATGAACTGAGGACCACGATCCGACACCATGTCCGTGGGGATGCCATGCAGCCTGAAGCCATGTTTAATCATCAATCTAGCCGTCTCTGCAGCAGAGGGGAGTTTGGTCAGAGCCACAAAATGAGCTGCCTTAGAGAAACGGTCCACAATAGTCAGAATAACGGTTCTCCCGGCAGAAGGAGGTAGGCCGGTAACAAAGTCCAAAGCAATGTGTGACCAAGGCCGACCCGGGATGGACAATGGGTGTAAGAGTCCAGCAGGCGGGTGTGTGCTGACCTTGTTCTGGGCACAAACCAGACAACCTGAAACATAGTCCCGGACGTCCTTGGTCATACTGGGCCACCAGAAACGGCGACGCAGAAAAGAGCCAGTCCTGCGGATTCCTGGGTGGCAGGTGAGTCGCGTAGCATGAGCCCACTGGAGAACCTGGGACCTGAGTGAGCTGGGGACAAACAGTTTATTAGGAGGACCTCCTCCCGGGTCCGGCTCCTGAACCTGGGCAGCCTTAATGTCCCTCTCCAGCTGCCAGGAGAGAGCGCCCAGCACACAGGAGCGAGGAAGAATAGAGGCTGGTTGGCCGTCTTGCACAGCCGATTCCTGTTGTCGGGAGAGGGCATCCGGTTTAATATTCTTAGAACCTGGACGATAGGACACCACAAAGTTAAATCGGTTGAAAAATAGAGACCACCGTGCCTGCCTGGAGTTCAACCGTTTGGCAGTCCGTAGATATGACAGGTTCTTATGATCTGTCCAGACAAGGAACGGTGTAGCTGACCCCTCCAACCAGTGCCTCCACTCCTCAAGAGCTAGCTTAATGGCTAGCAATTCTTTATCACCCACATCATAATTCCGCTCCGCCGGAGTAAGCCGGCGGGAGAAGAAAGCGCAAGGGCGCAGTTTACCGTCAGATCCCCCTCACTGAGACAATACCGCACCCACCCCCGTATCAGAGGCATCCACCTCTACAATAAACTGCCTGGAAGGGTCAGGTTGGGCCAGGATAGGTGCAGAGGTGAAAAGCTGCTTCAGCCTGTTGAAAGCGGCCTCCGCCGCCTCCGTCCAGACAAACGGTGAAGAGGTAGAGGTGAGAGCCGCGAGGGGCGCGGCCACCGAACTGTAGCCACGGATGAAGCGACGGAGGAAGTTGGCAAAGCCCAGAAACCGTTGTAATTGTTTCCGGTTAGCAGGTGTAGGCCACTCCACCACCGCTTTCACCTTAGCTGGATCGGGTCTCACCTCACCCTCTGCTACCACAAACCCCAAAAATGAAACAGACGGAGAGTGGAACTCACACTTCTCCGCCTTCACAAATAACTTATTCTCCAGTAACCGCTGGAGCACCAGACGAACATGCCGCCGATGTTCGCTGGCGTCCCTGGAAAAAATCAAAATGTCATCCAGGTAAACAAAAACAAAACGATGTAGAAAGTCACGCAATACATCATTGATCAGAGCCTGGAAAACAGCAGGAGCATTACAGAGGCCAAACGGCATAACTAGGTACTCGAAATGTCCTAGAGGAGTGGTGAAGGCGGTCTTCCATTCGTCACCGGCTCTGATGCGCACAAGATGGTAGGCGTTGCGAAGGTCCAGTTTGGTGTAAATCCTGGCCTCCTGCAATGCCTCAAATGCTGAGTTCATTAAAGGCAGGGGGTAACTGTTTCTGACAGTAATCTCATTTAGCCCCCGATAATCAATACATGGTTGGAGAGACCCGTCCTTCTTTCCAACAAAAAAAAACCCCGACCCCACTGGCGAAGAAGACGGTCTGATAAGTCCAGAATTCAGAGACTCAGCAATATATTGTTCCATGACCTCTCTCTCGGGTTTGGACAGACTATATAACCTGCTCTTAGGCAAGGTAGCGCCAGGTTGAAGTTCTATAGCGCAGTCATAAGGCCTGTGAGGCGGTAAGGAGAGAGCTCGTGATTTGGAGAACACCTCAGCTAGGTCGTGATATTCCGGCGGTACCCCGGATAGGTCAGGTGAGGACGGCCGCCCTACTGGGACAGCGGGATCTTCCCCAGGAGGCCGAGCTGAGCGCAGACAGGTGGTGTGACATCTCTCACTCCAGCTGGAGATCCGACTGGAGGGCCAGTCAATGACTGGGTTGTGCGCCATAAGCCAGGAGTAACCCAGAACCAGTGGATTCTGGGCGGAGGAAAAAACGAAAAAACGGGTAACCTAGTGGTGATTACCCGAAATAATAAGATGAATAGGTTCGGTGATATAAGAGATTGAGGCCACCTCTTGCCCATTAAGGGAGACCACTTGTAATGGACGGGGCAATAACTCGCACTTAAGACCGACCTGTTTCGCTAGCTCGGCGTCCATGAGGTTCTGCTCTGCTCCTGAATCCACTAAAGCTTTGACAGAAACCCCCCTCCCATGAAACATTAATCGAATCTGTAAAAAGCAGGAAGCAGGTTTTGGAATGGTGAGCGCTGAATCACCGCTCGTCAGCGCGCCCACTCTTACTGAACGAGCAGAGGTGTTTGGGCACTCCCTGCAGAAATGACCCCGCTCAGCACAGTAAAGGCACTCACCTGCCGCCATCCGCCGCCGTCGTTCGGAAACAGACAGTCTGCCCCGTCCGAGCTGCATGGGTTCCTCCTGCACTTGCAACGGGGTTTCTGCGGGAGAAACAGCACAGTCAGGTGAGTTGGTGGGCCGGCGACGTTGGCGGGGAACCATCCTGCCATGCTCCTCCTTATGGTCCTGTAAACGGTTATCAATCTTGATAACCAGGGCGATGAGAGGTTCCAAGATAGCTGGTAACTCCAGCGAGATTAGTCTGTCTCTTAATTCCTCGGACAGTCCCTCCACGAAAGCGTCCGTGAGCGCAGTAGTGTCCCAACCACTAGTGGAGGCCAAGGTCCGGAACTCTATGGCATAGTCAGCTGCCCTTCTTTCCCGCTGGCTTAATCTCATAAGCGCACGAGCTGCCTCTCTGCCTGGCTTGGTATGATGGAAAACCTGCTGGAAACCCTCCAGGAAAGCCGGGAGAGATGCGCAGGTAGGGGCTCCACGCTGCCACTCGGCGGTAGCCTATGCTCCGGCTCTGCCGGTGAGGTGAGAAATAATGAAGGCCACCTTGGCTTGTTCCGTAGGGTAGTAAGGAGCCTGTAACTGGAAGTGGAGCTCACACTGGGTAATGAAAGCTCGACAGTCCCCGGAGTCCCCGGAAAACCTTTCTGGGCAGGCCAACTGTGCAGCAGGAGCGACAGGAACTCCATCCAAGGTCCCCTGGACCGGCATGGAAGGCGATGGGCGTGGCGAGGGGAAAGACGGTGGATGTTGAACCCGCTCCGCCAGTGTTCCGAAAAGCTCACCCAACGCGGCAAATTGTCGCTCCTGACGGCTTGACATCTCCAGCAACCCTTGACGAAGACAAGCAACCTGCTCCTCTTGCTGGCGGAGTAGTGCCCGTAACGTCTCCGCGTCTGCTGTGTCCATGTTACGGTCGGATGGTAATGTCAGGGTTGACGTGTGAACTCAGATGCAGACGACACTCGTAAATACAAAGTCTCTCGTTTAATCGAGAAAGGTTCACAAAAACTGAACACAAACACATGAAGGTACAAAAAACCATCCGACAACCAGTGAAGGGGAGACGAAGACTTATAACAGGAGGAGGGGATGAGGTAATTGGAAACAGGTGTGCCAATAAGGAGGGAGAGAACACAGGAAGTAACAACCAGCAACAAAATAAAACAGGAAGTGGAACCCAACAAAAAACAAACAAATGTCCTAGGTCCATAACCCCACACACACAGTTTAAGTAGATTTTACAACCAGATAGATTAAGGATTTTACAACTGGAGCATGCATTTGAATGTTAGGCACTACTCACTATTTCCTGTGCGACCTTGTCTAAGAATGAACTTTGTGGTGAATTTAATAAATGTTTGTCTTCTGCACACAGTTTCATCAAGCACTGAATTTCTATATTATGTAACAGTAAAATTAGTTGTCACTTAAAATACATTTTAAAAGGTTCCTGATAAATACATTTTCAAAATAGTTTTCTTTATAAAACATATTTCTAGTCTAAATATCACAAAAAGTTAGGATTATGCTCATGAAGAATGTGACGCAAAGGTGGAAACTCTAAAATTAACT
The DNA here is from genome assembly GCA_036245035.1 of Adrianichthys oophorus. Taxonomy (NCBI): domain Eukaryota; kingdom Metazoa; phylum Chordata; class Actinopteri; order Beloniformes; family Adrianichthyidae; genus Adrianichthys; species Adrianichthys oophorus. The sequence goes on from BSAI01000108.1 coordinate 11,225,674, forward strand.
GTGAAGAGAGTGTCTAGAGGTTTTTACAAAATGTTTGTTTACAATTTGACTCTGTCATGTCTAGCATTTGTTTATTCCCAAAGGAGCAGAATCAGAAGACAGAGGAGGGAAGCTCAATGGGTCACTCGTGTTCCAGAGCAGCACCTATGCTGGAAAAATGATAAAAAAATTAAAAAGAGACCCTTCACCCACACACACACCCACAATTACTATTAAGAGGCAATTTGGGATTTACAGGTAACTTAATAATCACTTTTTTAAATTGTGCGAGAAAGCCAGGTCATAAGAAGAGAAACAAAATGACAAAATCAACAAAATGACTCACACATTTTTTTCAAACAACCAAACAAAATAGAAACAGGAAAAAAATAAAAAAGCATCGTGCGAACAAGATGTAATCTAGTTCAAGCAACCACTTTCAATGAAACGTCTATGTAAATTTGCGCTTTGGGCTTCTGCTTTCAAAATTGTGTTCACGCTAGCTACGCTACACAGATTGCTAAGACCTTTTTCGGGTGCGGCCGTTGAACATACGTTGCAAGTTAAACCAGTTCAAACTTTCACCCATCAGGGACTTGAAATTGGTAGTAATGTATGGATGGTGTCTCTTTTACTTCACAGAAGTACCACCATTTGAAAATTGATCACGGAGGACAAATTAATAATTGCGATTTGTGCCCGGCCAGATTTATATGCCACCAACTCTTTCATGGAATAGAACTGGGAAAGAAAAAGCCTGGAGCAAGATGAGATTTTTATTGACAGCAACGACATTTCACACAAAGTCTCTTCCACCAGTAGATGGGGGACATACGCTTGTCAACAGAAGCAAAATAAAAAGTAGAAAAAGCCCCTCCTTGCTTGTCTAGTGTGATAACCATGGGCTAAATGCACGTTCAAGAATGCACGTTTAGCGCGATCTTGCATGTGCATTACAGGCCAGGTGTGTTCGTAGCTCACTAATTACAACCAAGGCTCCTAAAATAACATCCACGAACGAACATCATGCCGAATTCTGAGATTGATAGGCCACACCAGTGGAAGACTTTGCTGGGTGCTATTTACAGTATATCAGGTATGAAACCTGAGGGTACAGTTTGCACATACTCACCAAAACTATACTATATACAGTAAAACAAAATGTTGCCTAATAAGTCTGTAATATATCTGCGACGAGATGTGAACAACATGAAAGTATAGCTCCTTCCTGCATGTTTAAATCTACTTTTGCGTCAGATAAGACATATTTTTAGATTCAGCTGTGATTTTGTAAAAGTCTGTCGGCAGGAGATTTGTACGCATCTTTCAAAGTGCACACAACCGCTTTGCAGTTGTTCCCACAGCTACGTCTGCAATCCAGATGCACACAGACTTGCAAGGTGATAATGGTACCGGCTGCAGTGTTTGTGGATAGTAAAAAAATTGAAGAAGGATTTCAGCGAGTTTCGAAGCAGTTTGCCTGTCACAATTGAATGGAAAGTGTTCTGCCTTGATTTCAAGGCCCTCAGGTGTCTCCTGGCTCCTTGACTGGACAATGTTATGTCTGATGCTGTCAGATCTGGGCCAGACTCAAGTGTGGGCACTGTATTCTTCAGTGACTGAGCTGTCAGTCGCTCCTTCACTCAAACAGTCATTTTCAAAGATCCTTCTTTTGTCTGCCCCTTCTCCCAAGCACACTTTCTCCAACAAGTGACAAGAGTAGAGATGGATAGTCTTCTTGACATGTTGAAAATGCACTTTTATGGTTAGCAAGTCAGTGACAAGTTGTCCAGTAACATTTAATGGTCATCTTTGAATAATTTTTGTTCACCCGAAGCTCACTATAACCTTATCAAAAAGAACATCCAAAATAAATGGTCGGGGTAGGGTAATAAATGAGAGAAATGGTTTGAAAATGCGAACAAAATTTCAGGAATCCTTCCAACATCAAAAGGATAAGGATGTTAATGAAAAAATGTACACGAGGATCTCATCAAGACCAGCTGAAAACCTAAACCCGCGAACTAAAAAGGACACTCATTATCAAACAAAGACCAGCTATGCTGATTACAAATTAAAAGCATACCTTTGATTAAAAATAAATCGACAGACCATCAGATGAATGGTTAGATCAACAACCCAGACCTTATTAAAGTAAAAAAAAAAAAAAACAGCAACAATGAAGAACAAGCAAAACTTAACTCTTAAATCTTTACAAACTTCTTCGTTGAAAAGAAAAAAAAAACTATCACAATGCTTTCAGGTAAATTTTTCCTTGATCAGTCATTATTTATGCATGTTTTTTTTTTCCTTTTATAAGTCTAAGTCCCTGGTGTTTAGTGTTTTTCCTTTAGACTTGTTCTGTAAAGTCTGTGTTAAAGATCCAACCCCATCAAACATATTTGAGCAAAATTTTAGCTTTGAATTTTTATTATAAAAATTTTTCTCCAAAACAATTGCACCCTTTTAACCACATGCTTAATAGAAAGATTTTTTAAGGAAATCCTTCATTCAACATCTTTAAGAGTTCAAAATGAGAAAAAAAAAAAAAAAAAAGCTTCTTCCTTTTCGAAATGTAGCCAATAAAATAAAAATCCTCTATGATGCACACAGTATTATAGGACATATTTAGGAAAACGGAAATTATTGGAGATGGATAATAGCGTTTCTTTTTCATAATTCCTGGAAATGATACAGTGCGGCGGAAATTTGAATATGAAGTTCAGAAGAAACAGCAATCAGTCATATTGTGTGCCGTGCTGTGGAGGATTTTTCAAGGAAATGGCACATTTGAGTTCACGGGGAGGACAGGTAGTATTTTACCAAAATGAGATGCAATAAAAGCTGACAGCTCGGAGCCTTTCATCTGCCCCGTTACAGAAAATAATCATCTATTACGTAGAATGTGGGTGTCCATGGAACAACACAAAATAGAAATTAGACAAGTTTGTTCTTTTTTTTTTCTCTCTCTTATTTTCCAAATATATTTAATAAGCTTGTTAACTAACCTTCTAATAAAAAATACATTTTAAAACAAACAGCAAGTAAAACAAATTTCTGGAATAAGCTTAGCTCTTTTCATGGTATGACTTGGGGCATTTAATATTCTTGAAATTAAACAAGATAAAGCAAGGGGACTATTCTTATCTCACATGATAGATGAGTAGAAAGATACATCAAATCCTGCATGCTTCAAATGGCTTCCTGATAATTAAACAGTCACTGGTAATATATGACCATCAGCGTGGTGGGTTATGGAGAAATTTGAGGCAATTGGGGCTGATCTGCAAACTGGGTGTGCAGAAATTAATTTCCAGCATGCCCCGGCACAAACGTGCAACAATGCTGCTGTGGCTCCAAATCATGTCATTAAAAGTCCAAGCAAATTACATTTTAATTGGCCCAGAGGTTTTAATTGTTTCAGTCACCTTTAGATTTTTTTTCTTTGTTTTATTTTACACATGCAGGCTGATACACTTGAAATACAAAGCAGATTGTAATTAAAACTATAAGCTTAAGAAATGGAAGGAAAGCTTCCAGAGTAGAAATGATGAGCGGTTTTTCAGGACGGCTTAATTTTGTCTCTGTTCTGTTATGAAGGTGCCTTTGCCACATTTCAGTGCCACTTATTTTCACTGTTTCTTCATTTTCAGCATGCGGAAAACAAAAAAAGGCTAATTGCAAATTAACAAATGAATATTTGCTGGACAATGGGCGCACATTTAACATTTGTAGTGACTATATCAGGCTTTTATATTTGTAAATCTGAATGAAATACTGCAAACTGACTGAAGAAAAAAAAAACAAAATGTAATTTTTTTCTGAACATCACCATAATCTAACTGACAAATCTCTGACTAATACGGATGTAAATATTAATGCAGGGACCAGGCTGCAGACATCAACGGCCAGAGCTATAATAAAAAGTTTTTCTACATTTTTTAACAATTTGGTTAATGTCAGTTTTGAGGGCAATAAACTTTTACTGCTTTGGCCCCATTATAAACTATTTTTGCCCTCTAAAACTTTATTTTGTACTGGCGGATGCAACAGTTACAGTTTATTCACATTCTGAAAATGTTTTAAATGTCAGTTTTAAAATAACTTATCTTATTTGTTTGTTGAATGTTTGTTGTTTCAAGATTACAATTCATTATTGGAAAAAAAAACAAAAAAAACATTCCTTGACAAAGAAGAGATCTTTGTCAGATGAGCAGAACATGATCAACTTTTGTTTCACACCTACAAAATAAAACATAGTAATTAAAGAGGAGACAGTGTGACTTTTGGTTTAAACATTTCTTAAAATCTTGTGGAAATGCCATGTCGCCTACTCAGCGGCCTTGTGGTAGAGTGTCTGAGACTGGAACGTTGTGAGTTCAAATGCAGTCTGAGTTATACCTAGGTGCATGACAGCAAATTTGACTTTTTTTTTCTTACAAAGCTTTGATTTGTAAGTTTAGTACAAACAAATCAAACTTGAATGTATATACAGTCTTCCCTTATTTTATCACTGGGGTTATACTCCAAAAATAACCCACAATAGGTAAAATTCAGAAAAAAGGATTGCAGATGTTTTAAGGCTGTAAAACCCCTCATTACACACTTCATACACCTTTTTTCTGACAGATATGAACATTTTCTCACTTTCTCTCTGCTTTAACTCTTTTCTCAAAACCATCACTGTTTGGTTTAAATCTACAATATAATTTGCAAAACTCTGAGTCTCCTCTTTGAAGAACACATGACACATTCTCGATTTTAAAACACAGTTGACATTCACAACACACAAGGTGCAAAACATTTACACAAAGAGGCAAAAACTCAAACTTTGCTTCAACAGCAATCGCCATCAACACACTACTGACCAACACTTGCTTCAAATTAACTTCAGTAAATATTTGGAGACAGTTCTGGAAGAACTGAAGAGTTGTTCAATAATGGATAACAGAGCAAGGCAATTTAGACCCATACCCCACCCAGGCCCTGACCCGCACCCAGACCTACACTAAGACCTGGACCCAGACAAAGGAGAACAATTTCTGATGTGATCCGGGCCACAATAATTGACCATGTGTTGGTCCATGGAATGACCATTAGGGAGGTGGATGAGTGGGTCAACCCTCAACTCAGAAGGTTCACTGTTGCATCAATTGTGCAGACTTTTACCAGAGAAAACAGGTGAGTGCAAACTGAGACAATTGTAAGAATGATTGAGTATCTAGTGAAACAGGCAGAAGATGTACCAGTTTGAAGCCAGAACACAAAGGAGGTGATCAGATAATTATTCTAATGAATTAGAAGACCTATTGTATTTTTTTTTTGTGTGTGTCATTTTGCTCTCACCCCTGCTTTATTTTGTATTCCCTAAAGAGTTTATTAAATGAGAAAAAAACAAACAAAAAAAAAACAATGGAATCTCTTCTGGCTTGCCTGCTAGTTTTTTATGTTTTTTTCTTGGACTTCCTAAGAGAACTCCGCAACAGTTTTACATAAAGGGCCAAGACAGTAACAAACATCTATTCACATACAGATACACATTTAGGTTTTTTATTAAAAGATATCATTTACGTGAAATCACATTTTCTGTTCAAAATTTGGCTGTAAAGTTTACTTTAAATGAGTACGGGCTTCACTATTCTTTCTAAAAAAATTTTTGCAATCAGTGTCCGGTGTTTTGTGTTGTGGTGTGTTGTGTTTGCTTTATGTTTAATTTTGACAACAGTTTCCATTATGACATCAAAGTGAGCTTTTGCCTCAAGTCAAGTATTTTGTATATTGTAGCCTACATTTTGCAAACATTTGGTTGTGTTTTGTTGTGTAGTGTGTTGTGTTTGCTGCGTGTTTATTTTTGACAATGGAGTATTCATTGTGAACTCAAAGTGAGCTTTTGATTCAAGAGCCGACCTTATAACTACTTACAGCACTCAGTAAGTTTTAGTCTTTTGCATATTTAGGACGGGCCATTTTAACCCCCACCACCTGTGATTGTTCCACTTTTTTACTTTTTTTTATATTTAATTCAAGTTTTGCAAAAATGCTAAGTTTAAGATCTTATTGACATACTTTTAGACAGTTTTATTAAACAGGCACAAATAAATGTAGCGCCCAGTCCTATTTACGTTATTTAATGCTCTTGTATTGTTGATCTGACTGTGGCTTTTTGATGCTGTAAACTGTCTGAAAAATAAAAGATAAGTCCCTGCAGAGACTCAAAAAGAACTGAAAGTTTTTTTTTCCATGCTGTGTGATGTTTTCTTGTAAACACTCACTGTACATTGGCATGTATACATCTATAATAAGTTACTTTTGGTTCCAAGCAACATGAAGTTTTTTGCTCAAAAAGAAATCAAAAAGTGAGTTTGGTCTTTATGCAGCATTGTTAAAGTGTCAAAAACAGTCCAAGAGAGCATCCTGATACTATCGTGTCAGCTCATAAACTCCTCTAGCAGAAATAGATGCTAAGAAATCCACAACAAAAGTGGCAAAAGATCTGGACTCTGATCATTTAATTGGAAAGATTTTCTTCCACGCTCTGAAGCTACACCTGATTTGTGCATCAGAGGCATCAATGAACAAGTGCAACCAGGTCCTGCAGGATCTTTTTAGGTGCAGGACCTTATACATATGTATGCTGTATATTCCTATATAAGTTCATTTGAACAGTCATTATTTATGGATATACCATTTTGATATGTTTGAACTAATAAAGGCTAAAAAACACAGATGTTGAAACCTCTGGCATAATTTGATGTTGGCTTGACAGAAATTGATCATAGTCAAAATTAATGCTTTCTTTTAAGTAGAGATTTTAGGCAATCGGTTAAACATCTGCATTTTCAGTTAATTGAAAACTGACAAAAATATTTTGCTGCAATACTAGACCGCCATGTTCCATTTTGCAGCGAGATTTTTTTTTTTTCAGAGTTTAAACATGTCAACTTTAGTGATGAAGATGTCACGTCAACCAATTGGAGACTCAGCTTTGGTCTATGATGTGTTGATGAAAATACCTAAATGAATGAAAACCTGATCGTTCTCTTCCGGAACTTGAGACAATAGTAAAAAGGTTCTCTCACTTAATACTTGCTTTATGTTTTTCCTTCCTCTGACTATTGCAGTACAGCAGGTTGTCAAACTACATCACAGATGTATCCTGAAAGTAGCCATCATTCAGACCCAACTCTTGAGGTGGAGGGTGAACCCCACTGAGTCTGAATGATCAAATCAAATCAAATCAAACCTTATTTGTATAGCACTTTTCCTATGGAGCATAACACAAAGTGCTTTACATTAAAATATCTCATGAACCCAGACATGGAGATGTGCCCACTGATGCTTTTGTAGATTTCTTCAACCAACCTGATTTCTCAACATCAACTGTGTCTTCCATGCCAATAGTCTTTTTTTCTTTCATTGTTTTTTTTTTTTTTTTTTTGGCTTTGAAAGGCTCACACATCCTCTTAGCTCACACAAACTTCGTGGCACAGTGCCTTGCTCATAATGTCAGTCACTAAGTATTACTCTCCCTGGACAATGAAAGATTTGCAAGTAAAGGAATTTGTCTCAAGTTCTGGCTTGAGCAGATTTAGAATGTTGGCTTTTCACCATTGTGATGCTGCGGAGTGACAGAAATGTCGCAGCCAGAATCTTCGGATGCTTCATTCCACACTCACCTTTTTACCCCAGTAAATGTTGACATAAATCCCCTATGTGACATTTTGCTTAATATAGAGAAAAACTACAACAAGAAATCCAACATACTTTTAAGCAAACACTTTGGAATATTAGAAAAGAACTTTTTCATCAGACTGAAATATCAGATATAACCACTGGTGGTGATCCAAAAGACAAAGGGACATAAGAGTTGAGCATCTTGAGCACGTACTTAAAACTGCAGGGTTCTTTTCTTTTTTTTTTTTTTTTTAAATTACTATAGTTATTCTGGTACCTCCAGAAAATGCAGAACTGAATATGAGTTATGGATGTTCATGAGTCCTCTTAAAGGTTTCTGTTTTGTTTTGTTTTTTTTTTTTTTTTTGTTTTTCCTAAACTGTTTAGCGGCTCACATATAAAAATAAACTACATATACATGTGTGTGTGTGTGTGTGACTGAACCCTTTGAGGGATCAGAATCGTTCTTCCTTCCGTTAGCCATTCAGGGTGAGTCCCATCTCATAGCAGCTGGTTCATTTGTGCTGCCAGGCGCTCATGGAGTGCAGTGAGTTTCTTAAGCCAGTATGCGTGTATCATGTCAGGGCTGCTGCTGTCCAGTTTTTCAAATCTGAGGATCTTTCTTAGATGTCTGCCTCTGTGATGGTTACTGGATTCTGTTCAAGGAGGTTGCTGTGCTCTTTTCTTAGAGAGACCAGCCATTGAGCATTGCTGTTATGTGCTGTCTCTTTCTCCCATAGACTTTTCCAGTACTGTTCAGTTTCCAGCCTTGGCATGTCTGCTCTGCTGTTTTGACCCTGCCACTGAGCGTACACTTTCACAGGTTGTGTTGTGTACAGCCTGTTTATCCGTCCGGCTTCATCGTCTCTTGTGTACCTCTTTAGGCGGCTGCTCAAGGCCAGGAGCTTTTGTTTGGCAGTTTCCAGTGCTTCAGGTATGGACATCTGGCTGTATTTCTTGGGCACTTGTTTTTTCATTGCACCTCTTTGGACCTCTGTCATCTGACTCACTTCCTTCCAAGATGTCTTGATCTTAGCCTCCAACCGCTGCTTCCATGGTAGGCATTGTTTTCTCCCATGGTTGCTTTTCTAGCCCAGCATCTCAAGGATCAATGCTGCTGTAGTGTAAACCAGTTCATTGGTTTCTGTGATCGTTGTGTTAGGAATTGCCCTCAATGCTTCATTTACTGTTTCCAGGAGATTTTCAGGTAGTACTTCACTCAGCCGTTGTAGCTGGTGTCACCGTTGTCTGGTGTTCATTCTAGACATGATCTTAGACTTTCAGGTCAGTTGCTGCCTTGCTTAGCCTAACAGTGGTTATTGGGTCTGTGTTCCCAAGTTCTGGTAGCAAGTGTGTTGTAGCGTCCTCCCTGACCTGATGTTGTGGCTCTCCCTTGGTGTTACAAGTGTGTTGTACTTTGTCAATTTCGAGTTCTGATAGCAATTGCCTTTTGTGGATGTTAAAACATTGACCGACTAGGTGTTTGGCAGTTAGGTGTTTGGCAGTTACCCTTTATTGCGGGTTCCAAAGCATCCATTTACTCCACACTCTCTGCATGTAACCTTTCTGAGTAGGATTACTTGAGTAGTAGCATTCCAACAGAGCCTTGTTCTCACATCTAGTGTATTTCCATCTTGTTTCAGTAGTTCACTTTCCATCAAGGTGCTCTGGTTCCCTAGCACCTGAAGCAGACCTTGTTTGGCCGGGCGACGTCTGAGCCAGCATGACATGTATGTCATTGTCTCTAATGGGTTATGAGGTAGGCAGTAATGTTAAGGGCCTTGCCCAAGGTTCACCATTGTTATGTTAATTGACCCATATATGTATATAAATATATATATATATATACTGTTTATAACTCACAGAAATACCTTCGAGTTTAAGATGCACATTGTTCACATTTTGTAATGTGTGCAACAAATTGGTGTGCAATTTAGGAGCTACCCCATTTTGAGTCAGAAACTAACTTTGAATTAATACTCAGAAATGCAAGTTTAAGCATGATTTTGTCCTCCATCATCAGAAAACCTCCACAGGAACATGCTGAGAAAACATGATTTCCATTAGTGGATCTTTAATAAAGTCAAAAACTTTAATAATTTGAGAATAAACTCTATACAGGCATTTTTTCATGAAGACCTGAGTTAAATATTTCATGTTTTCAAAAAACTCAAACAAGATCTTTGCAAATACCATCTTTTCAATTTTTTTTAAATTAAATTATTTTAGATGTACTGCATGGTGGCACAGTGGTTAGCGCCCTTTCCTCACAGCAAGTAGGCCCCAGTTCAAAGCCCGGCTGGGGGACCTTTGAGTTTGCATGTTCTCCCTGTGAATGTGTGGGTTTTCCCCAGGGACTCCGGCACCGTCCCACCATCCAAAAACATGCTTCATAGATTAATTGGTCACTCTAAAGTTGTCCCTAGGAGTGAATGCAAGTGTGCATTGGTGTGTGATTGTGGTCCCGCGACTGACTGCTGACCTGTTCAGGGGTGTCCCCTGCCTTCGCTCATGACGAGTTAGGCTCCAGCAGCCCTGGGACCCCGAAAGGGACAAAACGGGTATATAAAATGAATGAATGACTATTTTTGATGTTTTTTGTTTGTTTGTTTGTAACCATTTTCAACACCTGAAAATGGAAGGTTAGAAAATATATAAACTTATTTCTTACCAATTTAATACATGATTTTTTTTAGGCCACATGTGTTTTTTAAATATTTTTTTAAAATTACTTATCTAATACATTATTATTGTAGTTTATGTCAATGTTAGTTAGCGTATTTAGTTAATGAATATGCCAATTTAGGAGAACATTAGACTAAACATTCAGGTGAAGGTAAAGACTGTCTACATTTTCTAAACTTCTTTCTAATCTTGGTTTTGTCTCCTTTTTGTTTTTCTTTTCTGGTTTTAGGAGAATCCTTTTTAGGGTAATCACAACCATTTAAATTTTTTGTTTTTCTCGGACATTTATTTTGAAAAAGACAACTAAATGTTATTTAGGGTTCATTGTTGGTATAATTTAAAATAAGCTATTTTTTTCTTTCTTTTTTTTGCTTTTTTTTTTGGGGGGGGGGGGTTAAATTTGAACAGTTCACCAATGGATCTCTGAAAGAAAAAAAAAAAACACAGCTGAAAAGTTTTAGTGTATTTTGATGGGTAAAACTAAAAACAATTATTTTTAGCACAAAATTCTTTCTAAAGCAAGCAAAGCAAAAAGATGAAATCTAGATATTGCTTGTCTGTGTATGGCCTCTTCTTCATTATTTATTTATTTGTTTGTTTATTTGTTTATATTTGTGGTTTTTTGTGGTTTAAACAGTTTAGGAATCTGATATAATATTAAAAGAATAGATGATGTTACACAATATGCGTTGGCTTCACAATGAATACAGAAAAGTAGCAGGTTTATTTGCTATATTTAGGAAAAAAAGAACATGCTTTAGAATTTAGTCCTCATGTTCTTAACCTCAGATCAAGAGGAATGATTTTTCTAAACAAACCTTGAAAATACTTTTTAAAATGAAACATTTTCTCTTTATGTGTAATTTTAAACCCAATAACTCATGTATTTTCTCCAGTATCTTTCATAAAAGAGCATAAAAGAGGATTTCAGTTATTTTACAATATCTCCTACCATCCTCTAGGCAAAATGGAAAAAAATATATTGTTTGGTACTTATCTCATAAAAGTAAACCATGTATCCTGCATCACTGTTATCTCTAACCTTCCACAGCAAGAAATTCCATATGGAAAAAGGTTGAGATGTCCTTCTGGTTACATACTAATTGTTATCTTAGACCTTGCTCCATGGCTTGTTTGCGTCAATTCAGAGGAAAATGTTACAAGCAGCTTCTGCTGGAAGCTTCTTGGCATGAACCCACTCATTTCATGGGTGTTATGTTCTCAGATTTTAGCAGGATACTGAACACATGGTCAGGTGGACTAATGCAGCTACGGGTACTGTGCCAGTGTCGTTATGGCCTTGTTCCAGACTTAAGCTATTATTATATATACAGTATAAAATTGCTACTGCTCCTATAAAAAAAAAAAAAAAAAACAGCTTTGAAGAGCATTATTTGACTGTTCTATGTCTTGAGTTTATTTTATTTTTTTCTTGTCCAACAGCTGAGCAAACATATATGAGCTGAGAGCCTCTTGTAAAGGACAGATTTTACTGTTATAATTCTGGGTTATAAATCTTCAGACACGTAAGGTGTATGTTTGTATAAACCTTTTTTGTAATTTAAACTAAATGTTATTTATTTCCAGACGGAAAAGAAGGGGAAAGAAGAGAGAGAGAGATGTGGGGGGGGTGTCCTAATGATGCAAAAGAAAGGGGAATAAGGATGGGTTAAAGAAATTGGAGGATGATTACATGGAGAGGGGCAGAATATTAAAACAACAGGCAACAAGATGTTGGAAGTTCATAATCATTACAGTCAGGTGTGAATGTTTGTCTAAAATGGGCGGAGTCTGTCCACTCACTCAGATGTTACAAACATACCTGTTGGCTCCAAGAGTCTTCACATACAAACTTGTCAACATGTACACAATACAACTACAGTTCACACGGACACTTATACATACAAACAAAAACATGTACATCATTTGATTCTGTCACGTATAATATTTGTGCAAAGGTGAGCTGAGACCTATGTTTTGCTGAGGTGGATGTAAGGCCATCCCCACACCAAGACCCATGCCGAAACAGCAGCGGCAAGACACCCCCCCCGAACACACACACACACTCCATACTGATGGAGGAAATCCACCTGCCGGACAATCCGGTAAAGCACCCAGACCAGGGCCCGCTGGACCTCCACATGGGCCCCAAACTCCTGAGAGCAGTGAGGCACCAGAGCACAGAGAATACAAGCCGTAGCGCAGCCAGGGCTTGCACTGCGCCAGGGGGCCCAGTGGGAGCACTGCTCTTATTTTTTACTTTATAAAGATTCTTGTTCTATCACTCAATGACAACCAATAAAAAAAAAAAAAAGTCTGGTGACCGACATCCTGCAGAATCCTGTTGCAGTCCCAGTCCAATGTAAAAGTGTGCCCATTGGTCATTTTATTTTATTTTTATGCAGTTTAAAAAAAAATCATTGGCACGGAGCAACTCCGCCCCTTTTTTCCTCCCCGTTGCTGAGCTCTCAGAGCTTGGAGCTTATGGCCTGTCCAGCGTATTTTCTATGTCACAAATATGCTCCTTTTCAAACTGTAGTTTTTTCCTGATTTACAACAATCTAAATAAACAAATAGTCAGAAATGCCACTGCAAGCCTAATTTTCTTCTCCATAGTCAGAAAAATGCCACAAGCACATGTCCTAAGCACCAAAAACACAATTTTCATCAGACTGGGTCTTTAAGACATCATGTTTTTTGTGGCAGTGCATTGGACATTTTAAGTCCTGGACAAGCCCCAGTTGATATCAAACACTCTTCATTGTCAGTTATAAGGGTACACTTGCATATAGCAGTAAAACTAATTGCGCCTAAGATTTATCTTCCTCGTTAAACACCTGGGAATCAGGCATAAATCCATGCTTTGTTAACCATCTAAGATCTGTCGATGGAGCTGCTGCAAACTGTAGTTGAACTCCAGCTGGTAAAAGCAAGTGTAATTGGCTCTGTGACTCCACAAGTCAATTTAGGTTTCTGTTTGAACAGTTTTGCATGGATGACACTGTTCCATATAGTGCACATGCAAATAAAATTGCATATGCTGGGGGTTGTATCTGGCTCCTCTGACCTCGCAGATGCACGCATGATTTAAATACATGGAGTGCTTACTTGTTACATTTTTCAGATGAATATTTAAAGTAATTCACCTCCTTTGGAATAAAAAAAATGTCACGTTAACCCATCAAACCATTTTATTAGCCACTTATCGTCAAGTCTGCATTGCATTGCATGCATTAAAGTGCATTGCAACAAATAGACTACCAAAACAGAAGCATTTTCTGTAGCAGAGACTGCGTTCTCAGACAGAAACGTTATATATAAAAGCATTTAATGTTTCTACTATCCATTTTAACCATGCAAGGAGTTATGGAGTCAATGCATAGGAACAAAGCAGAATAATACAATTAAGATTATCTAAATGTGTAAATCAAATTCATGTGTTAAGTTAATCCTTGTGTTGAAATGTCCAATTCTATTTTGCCAAATAACCAATTTACAATAAAAAATAAAACTTGAATAAAAAAAAAAAATCAAGTTAGTGTATTTCCCTTGTATTAGGCACAGCAAAACCTTTTTTTTTTTCATTTAATAAAGAAAGTTTAGGTATTTTCTTGGACTCACTGGATGACTAGTGGCTTGACAATATAATGTGCAATTCTGTCCTTCCAGTGTTGGGGGTAATTGAACACAAAGTAACGAATAGCTGTAATGTATTACTTTTGTCAGTAATGGACTAAGGTAGTGAATTACAGTTCAAACTTTGGTAATTAAATTGCAGTTACTAGACAAAAAAAAACCCTCATTACTCACACTTTGATGCAGTGAAGGCTTCGGTAACTAATAAAACAAATGAATTTGTGTAAACAGTTAGCTCTGCATTGAAGTAATTAATAAATGGTACGAACATCTCTTTATAGTCATCTAACTATAAATTCAAACATGCTGAGAAAACGAAGACAGATTTATAAGAGATTTCCAAATTCAAGGGAATGATGGGGATTCAGCACAACTGACAGGTCACAGTTTTTGGTGAAACACCAGCTCTATAATGCAGTCCAGAAATTTGCGATGTTGCATTCTCAACTATTAACACAAATTCAAGCAAACCCTGCAAATTGTTGTGCATTCTGCAACTTTACTGCAACTTTGATTAATCACTTGTTGACAGTCATGTGTGACGTCGTTGCTTCGCGACTGTTCCTGTTTTTTTTTGTCTCTTTAGCCCTCACTCATCTTTTTCTTTTCAAGCCACGCCTAAATGATCAATACATATGTGTTTGCGCGGGAAGGGGTTCGATGATCGCATCTCTGTGGTTTTTAGTGTCTTATCATCGCTACGCAATGTGATTTTCATACTGTATGTTAATGGATTTTTGTTCCTCTCTCCTCTTAGATTATCCGCTAATTCTGTTGCTTCCCTAAACAAATTCATTGAGAATACACGTCTTACAGGGTACGTTTGAGTATCTGTCCAGGGACGCTCAATTCATTCACAGTCAAGTAGGCTTATTTCTGTTCAAGTTGGAGGTTGATTAGTTTGCAACTGGACAAGAAAAACAGTTAATGATTCAAACAGTTTTCGGAACTCCATTGTGATAGTTCAAAATAAAACCGAATGTGATCGTCTTCCGCTTGCATTGGGCAGTTCAGGCTTCCACTGTGTTTGTGAATTTCTGAAGAAACAGAACAACACAGTTTGTCGGGCATTATCCAACTTATACCATGGTCACTTACAATATAAATAAATATTCAATCCATTTTTAGTACTTTATTCTTGTAGTTTTTACAGTTTAGATTACGTTCTCACAAAAAACGTAATATTTGATTAGTGGTGCGGCTCATTGTCACAGTAAAACAACAAAGCGCTGCTGATCTTGACTGTAGCCGCAAAGGAAAAGCAATAAATATGCTGATCGTCACAATAGGTTCAGAAAAAGCATCAGTTTTGTATATATATATATATATATATATATATATATATATTATATAATATTTTATATGGCAATGATGCAATATTTTGTACATTTGTTTATTAATTATTGTGTTAATTTCTGAAACTTCAAAACAAAAGTCTATCACGCTAAACTCATTTTTCTATCGAGAAAAAATATTGCAATATTTGTCATTATTGTTTTATTGACAATTCCTAACCAAGACAAATGAGCTTTCTTCTTGTTTTCAACGGAACTGAAGGCAAAAAAGGAGCTATTTACAGTTTATTTACATATATATATATACAAAACTGAAGTGGTACTCTCTCTCCATCTTAGTTTTTCTCTTTTTCTGTTGCCCATTCATTGACCTTCTTCAACTTGCTGTTTCTTGCGCTCCCCAGGTAACAGTAACTAGTGGAGACCAGGAGGTTTGTGAAGCAAAATAAGTGCAGGGATGAAGGGTATAGCCAAACAAGCTACGATTGCTGTGTACCATGAGTACCATGGTTTTCATCCTCTGAAAAAACAAAAGTGCCATTTTCTTAGGTTCTTTTTCATACATTCACACATAACTTTCATTAGTTTGTCATAAGCAAAAAAAATGAATTTTAATAGAGTTTGAATCACTTGTCATACTAGGTTATAATTCAGGCCAGAAAACAGGACACTAACAGTGGTCCCTCACTATAGTGTGGTTCACCTTTAACAGTTTCGCTGTTTTTTTAATGCAAGTTTGAATGTTTGAACATTAAGAGTGTTCAAACTAGAGGGAAATGTGTAAAAAATGTCATTTTTGTGAGAAAAAATGTATCAACTATGTAGTTGGGGGTTTTACAGCCTTAAAAATCTATATTTCTAAACAATAAAGTCAACCACTTTACGGGCTTTGTTTATTGTATGTTATTATTCAAGTGTAATTCCTACAATATATCCCACTATATTTTCTTATTTTTCCTCTGGAAGCACATAGTGGTTAGCTGTTTTTTTTTTTCTTTTTTCTCATTTTGCTCGTACGTTTTACATAGACAAGGTGGCACATGGCCATCCTTTCAATTTTTGAGATAGTTATTGAGGATTTCGTGACATATCACATGCTAACATCACCACACTATTTAATGCTGACCGAAGTTGAAACACTACAGTCATACCAGTTAACCAAACTGTGGGCTCAGGGTCATGGTTATCAGACTAGAATAGAGTGGAGCAGGGAGCTTGTGGCCTGCAAATTGTAGTACCTACTCCTGCAAGCTTTTCCCAAATTGCATTTTTGTGTCTGCTCCTCAGGGCTGCACGGTGGCGCAGTGGTTAGCGCTCCTGCCTCACAGCAAGAAGGTTCCCGGTTCAAGTCCTGGCTGGGGGACCTTTCTGTGTGGAGTTTGCATGTTCTCCCCGTGCATGCGTGGGTTTTCTCCGGGTACTCCGGCTTCCTCCCACCGTCCAAAAACATGCTTAATTGGTTACCCTAAATTGTCCCTAGGTGTGGATGTGAGTGTGCATGGGTGTGTGATTGTGGCCCCTGCGACAGACTGGCGACCAGTCCAGGGGTGTACCCTGCCTTCGCCCATGAGTAGCCGGGTTAGGCTCCGGCAACCCCGTGACCCCGAAAGGGATAAAGCGGATTGGAAAATGAATGAATATCTGCTCCTGATTGTCAATGATTTGAAAACAGAAATACTCAAAAATACAATCAGCTTTTCTTTTCTTTATATATGTCCTCCATTTATTCAGTCTGCAGGAGCTTGGCATTGCGCACTGAAGGACAACTTCTCCACAGACAGAGCATTAGAAAATATGGGTTGTAGAGCTCTCTCTGAACTGAGACGGGATCTTGTGATATGTGAAAATGTGGAAGAGGCCGCTGATTGGGGGTATGAAAAGAAAATTACAGAAGAGGAAAGAGGTCCCAAAAGTGTTTCTGATTGCATCTGACATGAATTGACAAAGACTATGCTCCCCTTTCGCTGCTGGCACTCACTAACGGGTCTCCTCTGACGAGCTGTTTGGGTAGCATTCGGCCGACAGCTGCAGACACAAATACTGGCCTCACTTTAGTCTAAACGACGGGAAATATAACAAGCAGTGAGGCCTGAGCTGCCTTGGATAAAAGTAGCGGGCAAAAGAACGTACTGACACCTAAAACCATCCTGCAAACGCACATTGCTTTGTCAGATCTACATACTTTAAAAGCAAAGAATATGTCCCTCACTAGCTTTCATGTCACACATTAAACCTTGTATTTATTGTGTTTTCTTTTATACAGATAACAGAAAAGCCTGACAATTCTGCAAACAGAACAAATGATTTTATTCTATGACTTAAAAGAAAAACATTTAGAAAAAAAAAGGTTCTTCAGGAAAATTGGGCAAAACTAAAAAAACATGTATCAACTTTTATTTTCCCACATGCTGTTCTTTACAAGCACACGCACATTGTCTGCATCCATATGAATTCCCTTTTACAAAAGAAGAAAATACAAAAAAAAATCCATGCTCTTTCTCTTTCACCCCTCAGTATTTGCCTGTTTTTCAGTCAAAATGACCTCGAGGGTCTTATTGTTCAGACCCTCTCGCTATCTTGTTATCAACAACTGTGGCGAGCCGCTATTGGCCCCCTGTGACAGGACTGCAAACATTGGCATTCACTTTTAAATCACATTTTTGCCTTTAAAATGTCACAGAAAGACTGCATGTGTGCACTAGTTACCACTAGTTGGATATCATCTACCTTTAATAAAAGCAAACACAAGTCATTAATGTGACTTTGGTGGACGAGTGGGGGTACGACGGGATGGGACTGCAGTCTTTTTCTTCCCTGCAGTATTAATTTGCCACAGTAATGGATAAGCACTGGTGCGTGGTCATCTTGCAATTATATTTTGTTACCATTCAAACATTGAGCATCACAGGGATGTTGTTATGATGGGAAATAGACTAAACCTCGTGTTGAAAGCGGGAAAATATGTTTTTTTTTTTCTGTCAACGTTTCACATGCATGATTTTGGCCTTATTTTGCATACCCTGCAGTTGCAGGGTATACATTTTATTTATTCATTTATTTTAATTATGTTGAAGTTTTTACTCATAAAATGAGTCAAAAGTTTACTTTTATGGTCAGTTTTGTGATTGCTTTCTCTGTCAGTTGAAAGACTAGCTCAGCCTGAGGCTTTTCATTCTAAATCAGACACAAAAGCCTTCCTGTCCAAGGGCATATTTTAATCAAGTGATACACAAACAGATTTTTGGAGGAATGCATGATTACCAAAAGTGCAGTGTAATTAATATATTGCAGTATAAATATTGTTATTTATATTATACATAGGGTCTATTCAGACTGCACACATTTGGTTCTCTTAAAGTCATAATTGAATGAAAAAGAATGAATAGTGACAACTCAAGAATAAATGCCAAGTTATTAAATGGCATAAATGATGCAAGTTAGAAACAATTTCCAAATACATTTGACATCTTTGTTATATTTTCTTAGCATTTTGAAGCAACATTTTACAGCACTCTTTAAAAGCATCTTAGAACGGACATGTAATTTGCCTCCATGATGTATCAAATGAATTTAAATGTCATTTTTCAGCATGAAATCTGAGTTTAGAGACCCTGAACCATCTTACATTGTGTCTGGTTTTGAGATGAAAGTGGTGGGCGTACAGCCATGGGCTGCAGCAAAAAAAAAAAGAAGCTTGGGAGGAAATTATTGGGTGGGCGGGAGAAACACACTAGCAGTTCATCCTCAACTGTTATAATTCAGAAGGCTAGAAGTCAATGTTGCATTATCTACCTTAAATCTTTTGCTGCTGTGTGGTGGAGCGCTGAAATGTGTAAAAAGGGGAGGACTGAAAGACAGACTGATGGCCCAGCACCTGAAGCGATGGAGAAATGGGATGAAAAGAGAATTCAACCATAGTACCCATGGTGAAAAGCACACAGTTAAAAGGTCAATCTGCCCATTCGGGTTTTAATTATGGACAGTCAATTTTTTTCTAATTGTGTGATAATCAACAATACTGTACCTTCTATTTAGTGTTGCATTGTAAAATTTGCAAGTTTGTGTGTTCAAGCTATAAATTATGGCAAATGTTCTACAGGTACATGTATTACAGGGTAAATTTGAAAGGACACAATGCAGTCCAGCGTTTTGAAGAAAAGTTAATTATTTAACTTTAACTTATCATGGTTTTTGAAGTTGTCCAATCAAATGCAGTAATTGAAACATCCTTCCAGCTGTTGTGTCAACTTTTTCCTGTGCAGGGTCACATGGGTTGCTGGAGCCTATCCCAGATGCTTCAGGGCCAAGGGAGGGTATTTGGACAGTTTGCCAGTCCAACACATGGAGTAACAGAAGTAAAATGGAAATTTACCATGTTTTATTTTGTTTCTGTATAAATGAATATGTGGACAGGAAATAATCACTCTTAATGTGAAAAAATGGCGAGTGTGTTATTGTCAACCATGCACCAATTCTGAGTTTTTTTAGGTTTCTTTCTTTCATGCACTCAGATACTGTGTAGATGTGACTTGTCTGAGGAAAATTGCAGGAGTAGAATCATTTGCCAGACCCCTGTCATTCCCATTGTGCCTCGTGGTTGAACAGAGAGAATAGAGAGCAGATGCTGGAACACATGCCACTTTAACTTCCTGCTGGGAGAGAAAGGGGGACGGGAAAAACACAAAACTCAAAAAGGCTGAGAGTAACAAAGAGCTTGAAACAGAAAGATAGTGTCAGAAAAAAGTTAGGGTAAGAGTGGAAGGATGTTTCTTTCTGTCATGAAGGTCTGCTGTGGCACTAACATGGAAGCTGCTCCTATCAAGCGAAGCCAAACTAGTGCGTGTTATCTCTGTTTGGGTTTGACTATATTTCAGGGATGAGTGTCCAATGTCTTTGTTGGTATGCCGTCTGCACCCTATCTAACGTAATGCATACCTGAGAATATTTTTAAGATGTTCTTCTGCAATTCTTTCGTTCCCACCATTGTGATGCCAGCACAGCATTCCTGTCTTTCTGCTGGGTCTGTGCTTGTGTACCCTGGAGATTGCCGCAGTTGCTTCATGCTTTGAAGCAGGAGGTGGATGGCTACAGGGGGTGGACTGTGCACAGATGGTGGCTAAACAACAAAGAGTGTGCTAGATTTGGTGGCTCTGAATGTTATTTATTTTTTATGCAAAGAACACTACAAGCACAAAAAGCGCTTTATATTTGAAAGTCTCTTCAAAGTGCGGTTCAAGTGGAGTTTGATGATGTGACATAAGGAGTCATTGATTATTTAGGTTGTTCCTATAAAGGCCAAACATCGCATTACAGACAGTAACGTATTTTTTGCACTGTAAGGCAAAGCCTTAGTTTTTTTCAAAAATGACTCCTGAAATTCTGGAGTGCTTTATAAATGGATCGATTCTTGTGCTAATTGATGTCAAGGCGATTTTAAGAGATACATGGCGCTCTGTCAAAATGTTTGGTTGGGGGTTATTGTGAATACACTAACGTGGCTAATTTGTAGCAATGTCGGACTGTGTTTTTTAATGTTACTAACAAAAATGAGA
The DNA here is from genome assembly GCA_036245035.1 of Adrianichthys oophorus. Lineage (NCBI taxonomy): Eukaryota > Metazoa > Chordata > Actinopteri > Beloniformes > Adrianichthyidae > Adrianichthys > Adrianichthys oophorus. The sequence goes on from BSAI01000108.1 coordinate 11,246,495, forward strand.
GTTAGCATAGTCACTTTAACATTTGTTTTAGCGGCATCAGTCTGTTTTTTTATGTGTTGCAAACAATATTGGGAGTTACAGTTATTGTGAAATGCTAACACTTCCACCGTGGTTAAGACTTCTAACGAAGCTAATGTGTAGCATGTCACAAAAAAATTCTAGGAATACTGTGAACACAGTTAATAAAGTCTGACTGTCTGACAGACTTATCTCTGACTCTTTCGTCTTGCGAATGCAATGGTCACAAATACAACTGCCACTGTTTTTTGAAAATCATTGTTGTGGTCATGAATGTAGATGGCATGTCAGGTGACCATCAGTAAGGTGGGGATGACGTCATCACGACAGCTCTGACTGGACGATGTGCAAATGTCTCCAGACCGCAACTGTCTATTTCAAGTGCTTCTGGTTGCCAGCCACCTGGTAGCCTTAGGGTATATAAAAAGCAGGCCATTCTGCACCACTGGTCATTTGCAACTCAGATTTTGAGCACACATTATAATCGTGTCTATTTCTAAATTAACAATTTTTTAAACAACATGGCTCCTAAGAAAGCACAATGTTCTGTCTTCTTTGTATTGTTCTGAGCATCAACTGCAATTCATCAATAAGCAGATTTCAGAGTCGCTGTTGTGCTAGCAATGCCATGATGAGTATTGTGCAGCATTAATGCTGTCTCTCCACATCATCACAGCAATGATATGGGCTGGGGGCCCGGCATTGACCGGCCCATGTCAACAGAACAGCCCTTGTCGTGCGGCTGCTTTCCTGCCACCCACTTGTTACTGGACTGCCACTGCGCAATGTCAAAATGTTCCCGGGCAGCAACTGACCAAAAAAACATATCATTCATATCTTTCGGTCTAAAAATGTACAATATAGCTAAACTATGCCAAGGCAGTGACTTTCCAATCACACCTACAAAGTTTATAAGTAGTAAAATGTGGAAAAGCTAGATGATGTAATGAGTTAGGACTTTTAGACAGATTTAGTTAGGTATGCATGCAGGTTATATAAGGGTGAAAGAAAAATCTGCATCCTTTTTGCAGTTTGAGACGTTTATATGGAATTAATCTTAAACTTGGGAAATAAATTCAGCTTGCTATACTTTTTTATTGACCTGCTCTAATGTGTTTTGCATTAAATAGCTTCTGTGAATTGACTCATCAGAGAATTCTAAGAAGGCTGTGCTATTTATGGTTCTAAACAACTGGTGTCTTGGCAATCTGCAAAGAATTGGTTTGAAATGACTTTTATAAACCTAAAGCAACAACAGTGCTGAAAGAGGGCTTAATATTGGAACTTGAGGAAAAAAAAAAGAAGGTGTGGTTTCAATATCTTTGTGGAGTTACATAGACTGCTGAATAAGACTCATGAGTCTAGTCAAGTAAACATTAAATGGTAAATAACCCAGATAAACAGTAATTGATTTGCTTTTTAAAAAAATAATCTCACATACACACTATTTGTTTTGGAAAAACACGCCACAAATTTCAACATAATTATTAATCCCCATGTGTCAATTTTCACGTTTCTTTTTTTTCTACCCATTGAAATGCGTCCAGCCACCCATCATTCCATTCATCCATCTATGCATTTTCTTCTGCTCATGCAGGGCAGGGTACCAGGTGCAGCACCTTAAGCAAGGATGTCCAGACTTTCCTTCCCCTGGCCACTTCCTCCAGCTCCTCCTGGGGGAATTTCACAGGCTCTCCCAGCCAAGACACATTAGCGCTGACCAAATTCCTTCCCAACTACAAATAATCTGTGTGTGCGGCACTATCCAGTGCCCTGGATTTTAGAAGCAATTCTGACATCATTCTCACTTTTTTTTTTTCATAAACCAACTCCATAAACTATAAACTCTATAAACTTCATAGCTTGGGTCTTCCTCAGGGTCTCCATCCAATCAATATGTGCTTATTTCTTTTAAACATTGAGACCAGAATGTTTTCAACATAATGTCAATAAAAACATTTTCAACAAAATGAGATTTTAACTGATCTAGCAAATCAAGAGTCAGCGAGTAAACAATGAAAATCTCTTTGCATGAAGGAAAGGTAAAAATTACCATGACATGGATTCAAAGCACATATGGTTTTTACTCATCATAGCAATTAGCCAGTAACTCCACCCCTCCCGCACACATCTGAGGGATCCTAATACAGGGTTCCCTCATTTATTGTCATCAAATATTTATGTAGTAAAGCTGAGTGCATTCTGTACAAGAGACACGGCTTGGAGGAGATTGATTGACAAGGTCATAGCCAATCAGAATGCACCACACAGTCTGCTTTTGAAAAAATTAATTAATTAATTTAAAAAAAAAAAAAAACATGGGAAGTTCCACTTTAAAAATCTGTGAAACAGTAAGACAGTGAAAGGTGAACTGCAATATAGTGTGTCCTGAATATTTAGATGACCGCCATTTACGATCTATGTGATACAATGTTGTAATATTTACCATTTTGTAATTTAAATTTAACAAGACCACTTATTCACACAATTAAGCTATAAATGTGTCCCGATTTTTTTTCTTTTCCTTTTTTTGTTAAAATTGACAAAATCAAACTGTAAAGTGCAGTGCTGCATTTTGTTAGTGCAGTCCTTTAAAGTTTCATTTTTTAAGTGTTCAAAAAAGCATGCTGAGAGTATATGTATTTTGCTAGTCTGCAGCAGCTGAACCATGTCATTTTATTGTGAAGAGAATAAGAAGTCAAACAATAAATGGGAATCGACTAGATTTTCAAAATAACACACTTATATCGTGACTCATGAGCAGATGCACCGTGTTTGATCCCAGTAAAAAAATTGAGGCATGACTTGAACTTGTGACAAAATATTTTAAAAGTGGCCTAAACTTAAAAAAAAAAAACAAAAAAAAAAACACAAAATACAAGTTGCATGCATTAGTTTCATATAAAAATACTAATTAACTCAACAGATAAACACAATAATAAAGTCCACAAACGTGTATACATATATATATATATATTTTTTTTTTAAATCAGACATTTAAACAGGAAAAAAAAAAACAATTGAACAACAAATCAATAGATGAAAGTTGGCTTGAAGGCAAGTTTCTTATATGCTGCATAACATTTCTGAGCTGATTAGAAAAAACTTTTTGTAGCATTTGCACATAAAAAAAAAAAAAATGAACAGGAAATAACTCCAAAAAATAGCTTGAAAAAGCAAAATTATGTTTTGTCTGCGTAATATGAACAGGAGCAAAACAAGGATTTTCTCATCATCTTTTGAATGACTCGCAGCCAACAATAAAGTAATTTTTGCCAGTTTTATGATCCATTTGAAATATAAAGGAAATAACCTTTCACTAGTGTATCCAGCGCATTGCTGATACTTCTATTAGTTCACACTACACACACATTCATGGATTGACTTAATGACCAAGTCAAATTAGATTTTTCTTTGTGGAATTGACCTCTATTGAAAATAATCATATCACCCTATGCAAAGAACTAAATATTAAATGATGAGAAACTATTACATTTTTAGTAAAATAATTTTGGTTATTTTAGTTTTGTATGTTGTCTGTAATATATGTTTTATTTCAATAAAAATAACTTTTATTCATTTCAAGCTTCTTTTTTGTTAATTGTATATTAATATAAATCTCCATGGAAAGTTTCCAGGAAATGGAAGCAAATTAAATCAAGTCTCAACCATAACTAAAACATATAATACAGTAACATTTTTTTGTTATTCTTTTTTGACAAAAAGGGGGAAAAAAACATTATTTTTAAGTTGGGGTTTTCCCTGATTTAAGAGAATCTCCAGAAAAAATAGGTAGGCATGATAGAAACTGTTTAAAGAATTTGACTGAAGATACAAATGTGAAGGACCACGTGTCTAAGGTGTTCCAAGTCCGAGATTGTGTATCTAAGGTGGGAGGTGATCCACATCACAGGAGCGCCTCAGGGGCCTTTATTCAGACTTTCATTGCACCACAGAGTTGTGTCCTGAATGAATGCATATCCTCTGTCCAGTGAAAAAGTAATGCAGTGTCCTCCATGAAAGGCTTCTTCAACTCTACCACACCAGCGCTAAGAACACTAGTGCAAAGGATTGTTCATCTTTAATCTACAATGACTCTGACGAGATTTAGTCAAATGTCATATTCCTACAGTAACCCGATTTGCCTGAATGGATTCATTCATGTTGGATTAAAATTGAACATGTTATCTAAATTAAGAAGATAATTCTGTAATTCCAACTAAATTGACACCTGTAGCACTTGCTTGTAAATGGATTGTACTAGATTTTGTATTAAAATGAAGGATTAAGGAATAATTGTGGATTAAATGTGTATATATTATTATTTATTTATTTATTTATTTTTTTTAGTGTTGTTAAGGCTGCACGGTGCTGTAGTGGTTAGCACTCTCGCCTCACAGTAAGAAGGCCCTGAATTGAATCCTGGCTGGAACATTTCAGCATGTAGTTTGGATGTTGTCCCCATCCATGCATGGATTTTCTCCAAACACTCGGGTTTCCTTCAACTGTTCAAATGCCACATGCTAGATTTAGGTTTTTCCAAATTGTCCCCATGTGTAAACGTGTGTATGTGATCATGTCACCCAATAGTAGCCGGGGTGGCTCAGGCAACACTGTTACCCCAAAAGCGATTCAGAAGAGGGATGGATCATCTTCCTCTGCATTTTATTTTCAAGGTTTCCCATTACAGTAAACACTTGGTCCTATGCAGGATTAAAGGGGTTATTTGTCCCAGATGCTTTAGGAGCAAATGCATCAGGACAGTTTGCCAATCAACACACAGATTGGTTCCTAATCGAATGCTATGAACACTCTGAGCATTAGATGCACATTCAACGTGCTTTTGTGTTCACACTGATCTGTTGCTACTCAATACCAGGGCATGTACTCACAGTTGGAAGAGGCTGTACTCTGTTGGAAGAGATGTCAAAGCAGTGTAAATCTTTTTCTTGCGTTTTTTTTTCTTCCACAGCTGTATTCCAATATATGAAAGACTTGATGTCATATAATTTCGGCCAGGCACAAACCACAATTATTAATTTCTCCTCCATGATCACTTTTCAAATGGTTGGTACCTCCATGTTTTGAAAAGGTTGCTACTCATATGTCCCTTCTAAATCAGAGTCCCTGAAGTGGTTTAACTATTAGTGCTCATTCAATGACTGTGCGTTTTGTATGTGGAGCCCAAAAACAGACTTAAAAGCTTGTGTGGCGACACCTGCACACGAGAATTTTTTATATACACAGCATTTACATAGACTTTTTATTGAAGTGGTCGGTTGAACGCGTGTTGGTGAGCTCAGTGTGGACATAGCATGAAGGATCAATTTAAAGTCAGAAGAAAAACATGCAAACTATGCACACAGATCTCCTGCTGTGTTTATAACTGAAGCTGTATTTTTGAAAAGGTAAACAAATTATGTTGAGATGGTGAAATCTAGCAACATTCCCAAGTCCTCATAAAACCCCAATGAAGTTGTTAGATGTTGTTGGTTTATGTGAGTTTAGTAGATTATCTGTACTCTGAAAAAAAAAGATGATTTTCCAAATAATTAAATAAGTCAACACAACTGTTTTAACCAATTCTCAATTTAATCTGTAAGAAAGGGTGGAAAACAGTAGACTGAAGAGGGATGACATGGCGGACTTGAGCTTGGCAGGAGTGTGAAAAAGAGCAGGCAACATGATAAAGTAGGGAGCAGAAAGGAAAATCAAGGAAGAGGGGGAAATGAGAAGTGAGGCAATGAAAGGAATATAGCAGGGATAACAGCACAACAATTGATGGGAAGCCACCGGTAGGAAGAGCAGGTACCAAAATAAAAGGCCATGATGAAGAAGATATAGTGTCATTCAGAAGAAAAATAGGAGCATTTTGTGAAACAGGCCGGAATGCAAAATAAGGAAAATAATCATAAACAGCATGAAACCTCCACTACCAAAAATGTGGAATTATCTGGCTTCAAGGCACTTTTGCTTCCAATAAAGTCACTTAGGAATGAAGCAGCAGGGATTTGTAGAGTCTGAAGATGAACAGAAAACCCATTTTCCCTCATGGCTACATCTGCCACTGTGAATTTATATGGCTATTACGCTGCGAAAGGGAGGGGAGATGTGATCAAACATGAAGGGAAACGGAGACTGAGAGATGCACAGTGAACCTGAGGGATGGAAAGCAAAATGTGAGAACAGTAGAAAATGCAGAAGAAAAAAAAGGAAACTGAAGTTGAGAAAAAAAAAACCTTCTGAAAAAGATGGAGGGGTACACAAAAGACAAACTCTTGATGGTAGAGATGCAGCAGAAATACGGGAAGCAAAATAATTCAGCAAATACAACAATGTCTGAGACACGTTTTTTTTTTTTTTGTTTAACATGTTTCTTTTTTTGTGTGGGCAAGGTATTCAGGATTTATTCTTTTTTTCCTATTATACACATAAAAACACTGCATTAAGTTGTTTTCTAAAGTTGTGTTGCAGACGTGCTGTTTTAATGCTACGCATCACAGCCAAAGGCCATTAGTTTTAGTCAAAAACTTGGGGTCATGTGACTTATTAGTGCGTGATAAGCTTAATAATAGCCAGTTCTTCAGCTTTATGATTGTCTGCAAACTTAGCTATCATAACTGATGTGTGGTCTATCTAAAAATAGACTAAAAGATGAGAGAAAATAAAAACAGCAGTTGGTACGCACACACACCCACGCACACACAGTGCAAAACCTAAACTAAACATTCACCCGCCAATCAAAAAACACACAAATTCCATTTAAATTATAAAGTACTAGCTTAGAAGCCTCGGAGTAGAGTGTCCACCCTAAGACTGGAAGGTTGTAAGTTCAAATACATGGTGGAGACATATCAAAAACTCTAAAAATGGGACCCATTGCCTTCCTGTTTGAGACTCACCATTAAGGGGTTGGAATTGTAGGGTTAAACCACCAAATGGTTCTCAAGCTTGGCTGAGTGGAGCTTGATGCTCCCTAGGGGCTGGGTGAAAGGCATAAAACAAATTTCATACACCTAGGTATGTGACAGCTAATGAGACTTTAACTTTTAGATACATAAGGGTCCAGCAACAGTGAACTTGTCTTTACTTTTAAAAATGATCACAGGTGAAGAAAATGTTTTCTTTTATTTATTTATTTATTTTTTGTCTGAAATGAAACACATAGGTTGTTTTTCTTACTTTCTGCAAAAACCAATGTCATGCAATGGATTTACGATGATATTTACATTCTTGTGATGAGGTTTGTAAGAACCAGAGAGGCTTGAGGATCCACCAAACCAAGAAGGGTTGCATAAGTAGAAAGTATGTTGAGCAGCACACAGCTAGTGAACACTGTTTTTGGTGAGATGGAGGAGGAGCTGGAACTGGAGTCTCCCCACAGTGTCCAGGACCTCTTTGTGTGACATGTGATTCTAAGCAAACCATCAGAACAGGGGTCTTATGGCTTGCTCCAAATAAAGAGTTTGAGTGGCACCAATTTGATGAGGATGTGGATGCCCCTGCTGAAGCAACTTGCCGGGGGGGGGGGGGCTGATGAGCTGATGAGCTCTCTTATTATTAGCGTTGATGCAGAGAGATTTGGGACCAAGCAAACAAAGGTACGACACATCGTCCGGCCAAACCGACAAGAGATTAGGACCACCCACCTTACAAAAGAGCTGAAGGCCTTGAAGCATTAGTACAAGCGGGCGTTCAAACAAGAAAAAACACCACTGACATAACTCCAGGACATTCTACGGCAGAAGCTAATTTCTCTTCTGCTACCTGAGTGCCATAGGAGAAGGGGGAAGGGAGGGAACTCATAAACGTACTGCTTTTGTAGCAAATCACAGAGCACACCAACAGTGCGAACTAGTGCAGCCCCTGGCCAGGGTGGAGTTCAATACAAAGTGCACAAGAAATGGCCGCGACACCAACAAAGGCTGTGGAAACTCATCCGGGTTGTATGGCAGAGGGGACAATGACCAGACAGTGACATTAGAGTCTCTTCTGCAGGCATACATTCAGAACAAGGAGGCAGTGGCAAGAACAAGTTGCAGTTAGCAAAGCTAAAGCATGGGTAGAACATTGTGTTGCAGTAGACTCCATAAAACTTGGACGTGCGGGTCTCAGTAGCCACATAAGGCCTCGTTATGACAAAGCTCGGGGTTAGAAAAGAAGCCAGATGGTGCAGATAGAGGTTCGTGCAGAAGTAGAGGAGGAATGTCAGAGTAGAACAGTGGCCATGCAGCAATAAGGGGCCTAGACAAATTTTCACTAGTGCAGTGGTCTGGAAGATGACTTGGACAGAACTATGGAAGTCTGAACAAGCTCGGCAAAAGTTCTTGATCCAATTGGTGTATGATGTCCTCCCAAGACGATCTTATGTCTACGCCTGGGGTCTATCAGAAACACCAGCATGCCCTCGGTGTCCAGCACGGGGCTCCCTGGAGGATATTCTGAGCTACGGCTGAAATAATTTGGAGAGAGGAGGTACATGTGACGCCATACCAGGTGCTGCAGACAGTAGCAGACACCCTCTGTACTGGAATTCATCACAGTAAACTTCAAGGCTCTTTAAGACACTACATCACCGTCATTACGGCAGAGGCGAAACCTCCATTACGTCAGACAGCCCCAACAGGATTGCTTGCCACGGCCTGTCCCTGACAGTTGCACGTTGATCTTGGAAGCCAGCTGAAGTTCCCAGAGTACATTGTGAAAACATCACTGTGACCAAATGTTGTGTTAAACTCCAATGCAACAAAGAAGGTTGCTGCTAGAGCTTACAGTGCCTTGGGAACATTGACTAGAGGAGACTAACGAGCGGAAGAAGGCAAAATCTCTCAAACTGGTTCAAGACTGCAGAGAGGCTGGATGGAGGGCCTGCTGCCAGCCGGTAGAAGTAGGCTGCAGAGGGTTCTTAGGACAGATCATGCATCAAGAATCCAAGTTCCTTGGCATCAGAGGATTGCTGGAAAGAAGGCGCGCTAGAAACATCAGTGAAGAGACTAAAAAGCCTCGAGATGGCTTTGGATCAAGAGAGGGGAGGAATGGAGTAGATTAATGCTTGGACACAAACTGGGGTCTGATCAACCCCGGATGGGTCACCCTAGTGAAAGGTGTCTGACCATTTTTATCAATTCTCTTAAAGAAAAAAAAAAATACATTTCAACTAAAATCAGAGAGTTTTAGGAAACTGTTGTTCAGCCATTTGCAGATAGAGATACCTGGCTTCAGGGCTGCATGGTGGCGCAGTGGTTAGCGCTGCTGCCTCACAGCAAGAAGGTTCCCGGTTCAAGTCCTGGCTGGGGGACCTTTCTGTGTGGAGTTTGCATGTTCTCCCCTGCATGCGTGGGTTTTCTCTGGGTACTCCGGCCTCCTCCCACCATCCAAAAACATGCTTCACAGGTTAATTGGTTACTCTAAAATTGTCCCTAGGTGTGAATGTATGGGTGTGTGATTGTGGCCCCCTCCAGGGGTGTACCCCGCCTTCGCCCATGAGTAGCCGGGTTAGGCTCCGGCAAACCCCGTGACCCCAAAAGGGATAAAGCGGATTGGAAAATGAATGAATGAATGATACCTGGCTTCAGATCTGTCAGAAAAAACAATGGTCACTCACTTCTTCCACCTTTAAACTGTTGTTTTCTTGGTTAATTTTATGTCTTCCATTCATCCATCCATTATGGATGGCTGGAGTCCCCCCACCTATCAAACTGCATGGACGAACAGGCGAACAGTTACCAGTCCTTCACTAAAACTGTGTTCTAGAGTTTTTTTTAGGTCTTTGATTTCTGTTTTATTACTTTCACAGTTTGATCGTGTTTACTTTAAGATATTTTTTTATTGGGTAGAGGTAACGTGCCTACCTGCTTAAGAGTAGAAATATGCAACCTCATCATTTAATATATTTGTACATTATGTGGGCTGCACGGTGGCGCAGTGGTTAGCGCTCCTGCCTCACAGCGAGAAGGTTCCCGGTTCAAGTCCTGGCTGGGGGACCTTTCTGTGTGGAGTTTGCATGTTCTCCCCGTGCATGCGTGGGTTTTCTCCGGGGACTCCGGCTTCCTCCCACCGTCCAAAAACATGCTTCACAGGTTAATTGGTTACTCTAAATTCTCCCTAGGTGTGAATGGGTGTGTGATTGTGGCCCCTGCGACAGACTGGCGACCAGTCCAGGGGTGTACCCTGCCTTCGCCTATGAGTAGCCGGGTTAGGCTCCGGCAACCCCGTGACCCCGAAAGGGATAAAGCGGATTGGAAAATGAATGAATGTACATTATGTCATACATACATATTATGTACATCTCATATTATTTATTGAAAGGATATAAAATGTATTTTATGTTGAGATTATACTATTTTATTCATCAAAATATGAAAAAATTTATATTTACATTTTTTTATTACGTATTTGGAAAATGTAGTGTTCACACTAATGAATTAGATAAACATTTTTGACTTTTTAACATGCCATTTTATATTACTTTACTACTTTTTATGAGATTTGGCATTTTGCACTGTGAAGTAGAAGACTTTTACCAAGAAGGTTGTCATTAAACTCATTTTAATCATTTAAAGTCAACTTCTTGTTTCATTATCCCAGTATCCCATTATCACTTCTCTTCAAGGTATCATCAAAATCATGCAATGGCAATGCATTATCACTTTGTTGCAAAAAAAGAAACATCAGCCTTCATCTCTTTTTGTTGCTTTTCAAGGAGAATGAATGCAAAAGCACTACAAGGGGAGTTTGGGAGACTGCATCTCTGCAAAACTGCCATCCTACAGGAGATTAATGGACAAGTTTGTCTGTAGTACTAGTCCTCTCTTTGCAACCTCACCTCTCACTGTGTTTGATTTATGGACACCCAGCAGTGCATGAGGTAAAATTTAAAATAGGTTTTGTTTTTCCCCATGAATATGACATTTTAAATGTTGTGACGAATGAATTCTGTCTTTTTTTTTCATTAGTCAGTATTATTGACTCTTTGCACTAATTTGTGTGCAAGCCCACACATGATTTTCTTTTCTCGTGCTTGTGCTTGCTTGTGTGCACCCACATGTATTATTTTGTAACTTCTGCCACAATGTTAATTATATATATTGCCATAAAAATGCTGACACTGGCTGAGTCTGACATTAAAAATACATCACCCTTAGGTTGCCATGTCTTGCTGAGTCCAATATTGCGCCTCACCTATTGGATGCCAGTTGGAAAAATCAAAGAACAAGTCATGCCCTCTCATTCTTTCTCCAATTCTGCTTCTGCATTTAGATTTACTCTATCATCCAAGCTCGGCATGTATGGCAGGGTGTTTGATGTTTCTCTGGTGGTCAGGTATTGAATAACCACGGAGTAATGCGGTGCTTCCCTGTGATTTTAATGGGGCCTCAGTAACAGCTTTAGGGAAGAAAGAAAGGGCAAAGCAGACAAACAAGCCCGCTGCATTGATGTATGACACTTGAAAGAGAAAACTCCGGAGCAACATGGCTACAAAGAGATTTTTTTTTCTTTAACTATCTTGGGATAAAAACAGTTGGAAAGATGGTATCATCAACTCAATGTCCAATAATAGTTTAAAGATGCAAGGTCACCTCCATGGGAATAACACGTCTTTATGGAGGGGCTGGCTACATGTCTTACTGCAGCAATGGATTTAAAGTTTGCTGTAGAAAACCCCTTGCATGAGATTGTGCTTGTGTGAATCAATGCAAGTCCATACAGTACCCTCCTTCTCTACTTTCCAGGATTGCAAATGATAATGGTATGCTGGACTTCACTCTTTCTCTATAGTTAAAAAAAGTCCACAAATGTATTTGACATAATACCACAGGAGATAAACTGTTCTGTACATCACTGTTTGTTTTTTTCTATACTGGTAAACCTTTTGGGAAAATACTCCTGAATCTTCTTGTCTTTTAGGGTGTATTCCGTCTGAACTTGTTTGGCTTGATTAGAGTGAACCA
>BSAI01000108.1:11258863-11310615 GCA_036245035.1 Adrianichthys oophorus
AAGCAAACGCCTCCTCAGTAATGTACCAAAGTAGCAAAAAAAAGTGTTGTACCTAACGTTCATACAAACATTTAAAATACAAAGTTTGAATAAGTGAACTATCCCTACAAGGATTGCAAAACTTAGAACTTCCATTATTCCTTCTGTCATTGCTTTGCCCCACCCTTGTAATTCCTGGCCAATGATTGAAGAGATCTTTAGTCACATGGTTTTGTTTACATGCTTTGATTTAAAACAGAAATGTTTAATTGTTGGCAGTCTGAATACAGACCAAATGCAAGGTTTGGGATTAGTTTTAGACCAACAGATTTTTCCAGTCTGAATACAGCCTAAGAAATGTTGTGTTTATGACCCACTTTTCTTCATTTGCGTCTTTTATTTCTTTTACCCTAGGGAGGCCTTATCGCACTCCTGCTCCTAATTCTCCTCTTCACCCTTGTCTTGTACACCCGCCATCGATGGTGCAAGCGTCGTCGGATCCCACAAAAGAGTGCCAGCACCGAGGCCACCCATGAGATCCACTACATTCCCTCCATCCTGCTTGGTCCGCAGGGTCGCGACAGCTACCGGAGCTCTCGAGGAAATCACCAGCACAGCAGCTCTGTCATCGGAATGCCTATTCGGGAAACGCCCATCCTTGATGATTACGACTGTGACGACGAGGATGGAGGTGGGCACTCGCTGAACTCCACGCCCAACCAACTCCACAAGCTCAGCGACGGGAAGGTCTTGGATGACTATGGACTTAACATTGGAGGGCACACAGATACAATGTGCAAAGAAGATGACATTAAGCATTTTGAGAAACGAGGTAGGTTTTAAATTATAAAAAATTTTGAAAACTGCTGAGAAAATCCAATGTTATTGTCAGCTGTGCTCACTGGTTTTCTATGATGAGCATCCTTTCTGCAAAGTTCTTTGGTGTTTGCCCTTCAGATGGCCCAAGACACGTGCAAGCTATAAAGCAGAAATCCTCTTTTCTAGATTCAGATAAAAAATCTATAAAACGTTATCTGTGAGAGCCCACAAGTAAAAACTGTCGTTGACATAAACTTGGCAACCTCTCTTTCTTATAAAGTTTGACGTTTACATAACGGTTCACTTTACTACCAAGGCATTTAAGGAGTTGACAGAATTAAGTAGTGAAAACTGTTGGTTAAAGCCAGGATTAATAATTTTTAAAGGGGAATTTTGTTGAGGGCTGTGCAACAAATTTGTCGACATCATATTTTGTTAAACCTGAGGTCATCCTCTGTCAAGAGCCGCTTTAATAATTGAAAGGTGCTGTCTGAAAAGGAGAGTCTCCTCTTTTCTCATGTCATACTAAATTATATATTAATCTTGTGGAAATGCCCTCTTGATCTCCAAGTATTTATCATTTCTCATCTTTTTTTCTTGATCTTCTTGAGAGTTGTGCTGTAAATGTGCTGATGAAAGCTTAAGTAACTGGCCAATTTTTAGGAAAAAAAAGGAAAAATTATGATTATTTTTTATGAGATAAAGCATAGTGTTGACATTAGGCATAAGTAAAGAGATCAAGAGCGTCTGCCATCAAAACAGAGGCGAAAACAAAATGGTTAAAAGAATTAAAAAAAAGACTGAACTGAAGTTATTGGAAAATGTCTTCCGAGTAAATACAATCTAAGAGGCAACATGGAAAGCAAACACAAGTACAAAAAGGAAAAGTACTTGTCTTTGCTACAAATCAGTTTTAGAGCACTGTTAAAAAAAAACAAACAAATATCTGAGTACAGGTTCATTCATTTTCCAATCCGCTTTATCCCTTTCGGGGTCACGGGGTTGCCGGAGCCTAACCCGGCTACTCATGGGCGAAGGCAGGGTACACCCCTGGACTGGTCGCCAGTCTGTCGCAAGGGCCACAATCACACACCCATGCACACTCACATTCACACCTAGGGACAATGTAGAGTAACCAATTAACCTGTGAAGCATGTTTTTGGACGGTGGGAGGAAGCCGGAGTCCCCGGAGAAAACCCACGCATGCACGGGGAGAACATGCAAACTCCACACAGAAAGGTCCACCAGCCAGGGCTTGAACCGGGAACCTTCTTGCTGTGAGGCAGGAGCGCTAACCACTGCGCCACCGTGCAGCCTCTGAGTACAGGTTTTCAAAGATAATCTGGGTGGTTGTACAACCACTACAATGGGCCTGGTGCAGCAGTTGGGTGGTCAACCTCTGATCAGAAGATTGCAGGTTCAATTGTCCGCCCATGTGTCAAAGTGTCCTTGGGCAAGACAGTCCTTTGACAAGATACTGAACTTCACATTGCCTCTGGTGGTTATTAGTTGGAGCCAGTATTTGGCATTGAAGTCGCCATCAGTGTGTGAATGTGTGAATGGGACTGTGACTGTAAAGCACATTGAACCTTGGAGGAAGATAGAAAAGTGCTAAAGGTAAGTTTACCCATTTACCTCTCGTTTGAGCTTAACTAGCAATTCTGTAGCAACATTCATATAAGTGTATTATTGAACGAGTATGGTATTCTGCCATTGAACTAATGCATGGCTTAAAGCAGCATAGATAATAAAATTGGGAAGTTTTAACTGAGTTTTGTGCAGAAACATCACAGTTCCTGTATTTTCAATTAGAGCTGGGCAATAAAATAATGACTTACAATCCACTGTGTTTGCAATATAACTTTTTTTGAGTAAAAGGTAGAGGGTTGGTCACCACATGGAGAGTAAACATTTCCGTAAACTTAGTCATGTTTATTAGCTCTTATTTTGGTGAATTTCTTTTGTCCTCTCCTTCTCTGCATGTGGGGTAAACAAACAAGCGACGCGAGACACGCTCCACCATTGTGGTCACTTCACCTGTGTAGCGTTTAGTTTTGGCTGATGGAACAGCTGAACATGCAACGATTTTTAACTGAATCCAGTCATAACTGCGGGGTAAAGCTGCTTCACTTAAAGCAGGAACAGACATATCAATGCAATTTGTTGACAGCGCTGTTGTTGGAGACTTATGATATGATGCTAGCTTGTTAGCCGCTAATGCTATGATGCTAATTATGGTAAAGAGCTGTCCTGTCCCCTATATATGTAATCCTGGACTGGTCTTAAGTCGTAAAGTATTTTAATGGACCGGCCTTTAAGATTTAGCAAATAAATTCAACAGAATTAATTATTTGGACATTAATAAAACAGAACTCGATCCACTGTGTTTTAACAGCGTCTTTGTTACAGAGCTGGTGTTACACCAAAACTGGAACCTGTCAGATGTTGAGTTGAATCCTCCCGCCTCCTTAAAGCTGCAGCTTTAAGGTCAATAATGATATATAATAACAACAACACAAAACATTAAACTGTTTTTAGCCGTTTTTTGTTATGATTTAATTTAAAATGTGTTCACCTAGAGGAACAATTAAGAAATCTCAAATAAAATCTGTTATTGTTTTTTTTAACATGTTTGAATTTGCGTTTACAGTTGGATGACAGTAAAGACCTGTTCATAACATCTATAAATTACTTTTATGCAATTTAATTTTCTTAAGAAAAACATTTTGGCTGGGAAAATATATGTTTTGCCGGTGGATTTTTTTTTTTATTCAACCAGCCAACTTGGCTGATGACTCAAAGAATTTAATTTTGGCCCGTGTGGAGATTTCATTTATTTAAAATCCGACAAACACATAGAGTAATGTACAAATTGTACAGAAGAAATGCTCCTTCTAAAACTTCTAAAACTGGAAATACCACCAACCTTTTTTATCACATGAAGCAGTGCCACCAAGCACACTCATTCTCAAACTGAAATAAACGATTATTCTTGAGCAGAAACAGCAGTTTTTGAATTGTAAAATGAGGTATGTGAATATAACGCATATTGGCAATTACTATTCAAGGTTTGAGCCAATACTATTTTTTATTTTTGGCATTCTGAACATGTTAACAACCACTTTAAATTCATATAGTTAACAGCAAACTGAATCTAGTTGTAATTAATTTTCCTCTAAAATTATTATTTTTTTCTATCATAGATGACCTGACATGTGGTCAGAGTGTGTGGTTTTCTTTAGGTATGCAGATTTGGTAAAAGAGAGACTCCTTATTAATGGCAAGTCGGCCTTTACTGCATATCGAACCTGTAATTCCCATCTGTCTTATCAAATAGAGGAGGAAAAAACAGACACAAGAATATTTCATCCAAAGGAGGTTGTGCAAAATTTGTTTTTGAACACATTATATTTAAGATCTAATATTCCTGCCAGCTTAGAGCAATTTTCTGAGAATTGACACATCAAATGAAACAAAGTCAACATTGTTCATGCGTTTTATACACATTGGGAGTCTCAACTGCGTTCTTCTATTTTAGTACAACCCTAAAAGGCAAATATTAGCTTTTTCAAAATAAAGGTTTGGCTGGATGTCTCCTATTCATAATAAAGACCTAAAGTAAAACCAAAAGGCAATAATTACAACACTAAAAATTGTTATAATTCTAATTAAACATACTACACAAAAGAAACAGCAAACTGACACATTCCTGTAAAGAATCATTTGAGCATGACCGTTTAATTAAAAGTCTGCTCCGAGCTTTTCATCTGTAATTCTTATTCTTGTTCAATAAATTATGTTGTTGGTTAAAACCCACCAAGCTAATTACTTAGCATCTTTTCCTATGCTGTTAACACAGATATGGCCTGATTTTGAGTTAAAAATTGCACACACTACTCAAAGTACCATGAGGTAATTGTTTAAATTTGTATTGTAAAAATAAAAAATAAAAAAATAAAAAATAAAAAACAAGAATTTGGAGTAAGAAGGCTCCCTAGCTGCTACAGTTGAGTTACACATTTTTCTCTATAAAGAGCTGCTCTGATGAACATAAAGCCCTCTTTTTTCTCCTGTGTGTTGTTTCTGTTTATACCAGCTACTTTATATTAAGACAGGAGAAACTAATTTACCGAGTAATAGTCTATCAACAGCACAATCCAATATATGAAACGGAAAAAAAACATATTTCTGAAAAAAAAAAAAACTTTTTTTCAAAAAAACTTTTTTGTTTAAACTGCAAGCCATTGCCATTTTTATTTATTTTTTTTTATTTTGTCACAATTGAGAAAGCATTGCTTCTATCGATCAAGAATACTGGAAAAAAAAAAAAAAAATTCTGTTGTAAAAAGAGGAAACATCTTTGCAAATGCGGTTACAAACAAGCACTCATGTTGATAATTGCAGGTAAGCAATATATAAGCCCAGTGGCTGAAAACTTTATGGAAAACCACGCTAGGGAAGTCAGGCAGCGACCCTGCGTGCTACTTGTAAAGTTATTAAAAAATAGAAACTGCCTGGTATGACTCGGTGGTTGTTTTTCCTCGGGCCATTTCATCTTTTTTTTCAGACACAGCTGTCAGTCTTTCTCTGGTTTAAAACCTAATCTGGCAAACTTGTTGGAAATCGTATCCATCCTTGGAGCGTCAGTACTGTGGGAATGTTACACATTCCTGATGACCTCAGCCTCGGTGGTTTAAGTTTCTTCCCCAAAAACTCCCAGGCCTCTGCTTTTATTACAGATGACATATTCTCTAGGTTGAAAAGAAGCTGTTTGTCTAGTTTAGGTCAACGTCATTGCATCACTCCTGGAAGGTGGACTGGCGAAGTGATCCTTTTCCATAAGATATTTAGCACTGATGCAATATTTTCAAAACTTAATGAAAGTCATGGTAAACACTCACCCCATTTTCAAAGTCTCTGCTTCTGCAGCTACCAGAGCACTGGACAAACTTTTATAGTTAACCAATGAAACAAACTCACATTAATAAACAGTTCCATTACCTGACCTTTTACTTTAGGACATCAACTACCTTATTTAAATAAAGTTAAGCTTAAAATTGCATTTCTGAGTATTTTTTAAGTTGTTGCAATTCAGTATATGTATCAGAAAAACACGTCTGAAATAAATCAGATTTGTTATGTAGTAAAAATAATGGGCGGGCTCCATGCTCCACTCCATTCTAATGAATCCACTTGTAAATAACTAGATCCATGTACAGTGCATCTGGAAAGTATTCACAGTGTCTCACTTCTTCCACATTTTATTATGTCACAGCCTTATTTCAAAATGGATTAAATTAGTTTTCTTCCTAAAAGTATATTTGAAAAACATCCCATAAAGACAATGTTGAAAAAGTTATTTTAAAATTGTTGCAAATGTATTAAAAATAAAAAAAATGTTCTGAATGTGATGCCACAAGCTTGGCACACCTTTCTTTGGACAGTTTGGCCCATTCCTCTTTGCAGTACCGCTCAAGCTCCACCAGGTTGGATGGAAGCATCAATGCATGGCCATTTTCAGATCTCTCCATATATGTTTAGTGGGATTCAGGTCTGGGCTCTGGCTGGGCCACTCAAGGACATTGGTAGAGTTGTTCTGAAGCCACTCCTTCCATATCTTGGCGGTGTGCTTTGGATCATTGTCCTGCTGAAAGATGAACCGTCACCCCAGTCTGAGGTCAAGAGCGCTCTGGAGCAGATTTTCATCCAGGATGTCTCTGTACATTGTTGCAGTCAGCTTTCTTTTTTCCAGTTCCTGCTGCCAAAAAACATCCCCACAGCATGATGCTGCCACCACCATGGTTCACTGCAGGGTTGGTATTGGCTTGGTTATGAGCGGTGCCTGATTTTCTCCAAGCATAACGCCTGCCATTCTCACCAAAAAGTTCTATTTTGGTCTCGACAGACCACATAATTTTGTTTCTCATGGTCTGAGAGTCATTCAGGTGCATTTTGGCAAACTCCAGATGAGCTTCCAGGTGCATTTTAGTAAGAAGGGGTTTCCGTCTGGCCACTCTACCATACAGGCCTGATTGGTGTAGTGCTGTGGAGATGGTTGTCCTTCTGGAAGGTTCTCCTCTTTCCACAGAGGAATGCTGGAGCTCTGACAGAGTGACCATTGGATTATTGGTCACCTCCCTGACCAGGGCCCTCCCCTGATCACTCAGCTTAGATGGCCGGCCAGATCTAGGAAAAGTGCTGGTGGTTCCAAATTTCTTGCACTTATGAATGATGGAGGCCACTGTGCTCATTGGAACCTTTAAGGCAGCAGACATGTTTCTGTACCTTCCCCAGCCATGTGCCTCAAAACAATCCTGTCTCTGAGGTCTACAGACAATTCCTTTTCTTTCATGCTTGGTTTGCGCTTTGACATGCACTGTCAACCCTGGGACCTCATGTAGACAGGGTCGTACCTTTCCAAATCATGTCCAATCCACTGGATTTACCACATGTTGGCTTAAATTAAACAGGTGAAAGAGCTCAGGACTCATCAGTGGAAACAGAATAAACCTCAGCTCACTTTGGAACTTCACAGCAAAGGTTGTAAATACTTATGTGCATATAGTTTTTCAGGTTTTTTATTTTTAATACATTTACAACAATTACAAAATAACTTTTCAACACTGTCATTATAGGATGTTTTTCAAATAATTTTTCAGGAAGAAATTGATTCAACCCATTTAGAAATAAGGCTGTGACAAAATAAAATGTGGAAGAAGTGAGACGCTGTGAATACTTTCCAGATGCACTGTACGTCTTTGTGTGAGTTAGAATCTGGCTCAAAACTGTACGGCTGGATAGCTCCAGTATTGCAAGCTATCTTTGTTGCACCAGTAATGCTAGGTTGGGGTTGTAAGGAGCTGTAAGCTAGAGTGTAAACAGAGAGCTCTTTGCATCAGTGAGGCAAAAGGGGGTGGGGTCACTCTACGTCAATGGTCCCACCCACAATTTAGCAACAAATTTGTAATGAACTGCTGCCGCTCTGCAGAAACTTTGTCCTAGAAAACAACACTGTTATTTTTAATTTTGTCTAAAAAGAGCAGAATCACAATCAAAAGACCACTGGTAATGCTTTTAAATTTACTCAAAAGATGATCAGAACCAGTCTTTAATCCACTGTTTTTTCTTAACTCTAATAAAACAAACAAGTTAACAGATGGACTTGTAGAATCTTTTGAATTTACCCCTGGGAGTACACATCTTCCTTTTCTTTCCAGCACTTTTATCTGTTTGTTTCTAAACTTCCAACACTATTATTTTAAAGATTTACAGCAGTAGCCAACAAAAAAAAAAATAATAATAATCCTTTTTGGGCTTTTACATGGGATGATAAATAAGATGAATAACTGTGCACATCTTCAATTTAATGTCTATAGCTTATTTTAACTTATAGGTTACAATCTTAGTCTTCTAAAGCAAATAGAGGTCAAAGCGTGACCTGGGATGTTCAGCTGGTGCAGCACGGGGAGACGCATCCATATTTTATTTTGCCCTGTGGCAAGTGAAAAGCTATACATAGAAGGTTATTCTTGTTCTTCTGCAAATGGTAAAGGTCTTAAAATATGCAAGTAGAGGCACAAGCAACCAGAAGGAGAAAGGATCTGGGTAGAAAAAATGACATTATGGGCTTACTTGTGGGCAAAAAAAGACGGTTAAAAAAGACAGAAAGTGGCTTCCTAAAGTGGGAGAGGCACTGTCTTATCTTAAGAATTTCTGATTTACATAAAGACCCACTGTGATGAAAATTGTGTTTTTAGTATTTTTAACATGCTTATTTGACCTTTTTATGATGGAGGTCATAAATACAGAAATGACGTTTAAAACTGTGTTTCTGAGCATGTTTTCATTCAACTCGTGAATCAGGGGAAAAACTAATATTTGGCCACAGGTCAAATACTGGTGAAATGTTTATATAAAGGACAATCATCTGCTGTTAAAGGAAGTAAAGGAGTGCACAAGCAACAGTAAAGAATTCTGAATGATAAGTGGTTGGTCACTTCTTAAATGTTCAAGGAATAAAAATTTGTTACTTTTCAGTTAAAGCAGACTTTTTTTCTTTATTTTTAAAATTCTGCAGATGATTTTAAAAAGAGGTGCTCCACCAATTGCTGGCCTGTACTGCAGATTGCATGTTTAAGTTTATTGGCAACCAGATATATAGCTCTGCAGCATTTCTTCAGTTTTTGTCTTTCTTTTTTTTAATGGTTTATTTCAAGCAATCAGGCAGCCAAGGGAATCAAGTCAAGTGACATGATTGGGGCCTTTGTCCAAGATGTTATTCCTTCTTTTGCTGCTTGATTAACATCTGTCCTTCTGTTTAGAACAGAGTTTATAAACTTCTCCTTGTTGTTATGACTGCAGACTTTGTTTGTCAGGCCCATTGTCCTTCAGCTGATATCACAGCAAGTAAGCGAGTAAAGCTGGAGTTGTCTGCAGGTCAGAACTCTGCTGATAATCAGTGTCAAAGTTGACCTAAGAGATAGCTGTAGATCCTAGTTGTCATATTTTCTTGAAATAATTTTTGACTCTTGTTTTGCTTCAATTAGAGGCTCAGACGTCTGTGATCACGCATTTCACAAAGTCTTTCATGTTGTTGATAACCAGTACCTGAAACAGGTCCGGTGGACCGAGTGGTTTAACAAAGATCCTAAAATTCAGCACCCAGGTGCTCTGGATCTGCTTCTGCCGCTTTAGGAACCTGGCATACTTTGCCAGTTCAGCATTTTTTTGTAAGATGGTCATTCAAATAAACAGAAGATCCTTTCAGGTGTTTTCTTTGCTTTATTAGATCTATCTTGTGCTTTTGATTCACAAACCTGATAAGGACTGCTGGTTTGTCTGACTCCTTTCTCCTGCGAAGCGAGTGGCAGATCTCAATAGTATTTAATTCCAGGGAAATCCCTTTAGACATGAGAAATGAACCAACTTGATTCTCCACGCTCTCACCAGCAGTAGCAACAGCTCCGCTAGCTTCTGGGCTAATATTAGCTGCACCAGGACTAGCTTGGGGTCTGAGTTGAAATCCCATTAGAATAACATTTCTCATTCTTAATTGTTGATTCACGTCATTCACTTTTTTTTTTTTTTTTCCAGTAGGTCAAGTTGATTATCTGGTTGTTCATTAAGTACTCTGTCCTGTCTGATCTCTTCCACAAGTTGCATCAGAGGTGTTAGCTTAGCTTCGAGTTCCATTAGTGGAGTTAGCTTAGCTTGTATGTTGGCAATAGCAGTTTTGAGGTCTGCAAGGCTAGATGTCTCTTGGTTTTTCTTTGGTGCCATGTTTAGCTCTCTGTATTGCAGAATTACTACTTTTTGCAATAATTCTGTGATAACTCAAGTTTAAAGTGGCTTGACGATGAGGACCCGGAACTGCAAATGTATGGTTCTGTAATGCTCTTGTTGGACCACTGCGTTACTTTGCAAGTCAAAACTTGTTTTTTTTTTTTTTTATTAAAAAAAATCAAATTTAAAACAAACACAACAAAAAGATAATTTTTATATCTATTTTTAATCTTTATATAAACTTTTTTTTTCTTCATGTTTTTTAAAATGCTTCTTCGAAAAATGCATCAATTGGTGGTAACTTTGACTCTTGGCTGTTCCCTTTATGGATTGTTACAGCGAATCATCTTCCTCAATTGAACACGATGATTTCCATTCCCCTTGTTCACACCAACCACCCTCATGTCCTCTTACTACATCGACAAACCCCCTCTATTGTCTTCCTTCGATGGAGCTCCTCTTGTATCTCCCTTCATTCAAAGCTTGGATAAAATCATTAAAGGTAAACGATGTTCCACTGAGTCAAAAAACTGCATTCCAGCAAAGAAAAGTCATTGCTTAAGTCTGAGGCAACAAAAATGTAAATCAAATATATACAGTTTATATTGCCATTTTTGTTTGTATTCTTTTTTGTATTTAAGTTACACTGCAGACATTAAACAAAAAAAAAACAAAAAAACCCCAAAAACAATCAAAAGTGTTGTGCTAGGAAAAAATAAAAACATGACAAAAATGTGAATAAAATAAGAAAGTGTTATTATTTAACATTTATTAGCTTTAAATTTATACTTTTCCTCCTAATTGAAACTGTAATATCACAAGTTTGTTTGCAGTGCAGTTATACACCGCCTGAGCTGCAGAACCTGCCTGAGGCCATGGATGGAGCCTGATCCTTTTCCATGTGTTTCACTGACATTAGCCAAAGAAGTGAAATCCTCTTAAACCTGAAGTAGATGAGGGTCAAGCACCATTTATGGGTGAAGAATCCCTGTCAAAATATCCACATTTGACAGACAATAACTCCCAAAGACTGTGTCAGCATTTTAGTGGAATTTGGCCTGATCTTGTTCCTTATTCAGTGAAGGCCCATTTTTTTGCTGATAGAACGACTGCTACCTTCCCCGATGCTGGGTGTCATTTTCTAGGAAAGAACAAGCATTATCATTATTTCAGTTTGACCTGATATCCAGTTATACATGTTTAGAAATGTGTGCATTCTTCCGAATTTTCCCCTGAACAATTAAAAAAAAAAATTTGAATGAAAATTTGGGATTGTATTATTATTGTTTTGAAAATTTTGACATTTTTGATCGATAGAAACTATCTCCTGAACACCACTGAAACTAGCAGCTATTATATCCTGCTGTACTCAAACTGAGACTGTTTTCCCAAAATGAAACCAAAATACACTTACATTTACAATGTAATAAAAAGTGGGTAAAATGCATCCAACGCTGAAAAGAAGACAATGATTCTTTTATAAACTCTTACTGTGTTTTTTTTTTTTTTTTGTAGACAACCAAGTCTAAATCCAATTGAACCTGATTTTCTCCGTTTGGAAAACAGAGCAGCAAAAAGAGGAAATGCATTAAAAGACAAAAGGAGGATCAGTGTCTGCTGAATAAATCCTTCCTTTTCAGAGAGCAGACTGACCATGACAAGGACACTGAGCCAAAACAGCATTTGCAGTTAGAGATAAAACACAAAATACCACTGAAAAGAAAAAAAAAAGGATTAAAAAAGACAGATAAAAAAAAACACAGAGAGATGCTTTAAAGGGTAAATAGCTGTCCCAAAACAAGCTAAATACCAATTGGCAAAGTAAACAGGCTTTTAATTAGTGCAGTACAGAGTAGTTTTAAACAGAGATCACTGGTCGCTGATAAAATCAAGGTAGCCTGATAAATCCAACCATCACTTCTCTCTCATATGCACACCAAATAAAAGACTACCGGAGGAGAAGCAGAAGAAAGAAAAATACATGAAAACATAACAGACTGAGTAAGATGGTCTGATTCTGACAGACACAGTCTGATATGTCTCTACAGTTTTAAGAAAATCTTGATATTTTCTTCTTTCAAAGCAAATATTTGAGGTCATTTAATGTTGTTTTCTGCAATAAAATGTAGAAAGTATACAAACATACACACACACACGTATTGTTTTGTTTTTTGTTAATGTTTTACAAGTACAATTTAGAAGTATCCTTCCAAAAACTCTTCAATTGTAACCATTTCTTTTTGATGGAGCCTGTGATGCTGACTGAAGTTTGTGAACCCTCTTACCTATTCAAACCGTTTTGAAACCACCTGACAGTACCAATGACAGACCTCTTGCATCTTGTTGCCTTCTACCCACCTCCCTCTTTAATTATCCTCCAAGTTCCTTAAAATGAAATCTCCCCTTTTTATTTATTATTCAACAAATAAAATGCATACAAATATAAATATATATAATTAATATAATTAAATATAATTAATACAAATAAAGTTAAGCCTCAAATACAAAAGGGGTTTATGAAAATATAGCCCTTGTGCGTCAGAAGATTCAAAACCCCCTATCGCAACAGTGAAATCTAACACAAGAGGCCCTCAGCTCTCATCCTTTTGCTCAGGGTACCTTATTTAAGTAATAATTCTGGTTGTGTTTACTGACGTCGAAGCTATTTTGAGAGGTACACAACCTCTCTCTCTCTCTCTCAAAATGTCAGTCTGTTTTGTAAGAATTGCAATTAAGTTTGTGTTATTGTGAATACGTTAACACAGCTAACATGTATTGGTGTTGGTCTATGTTTTTTGTATGTGTTACTAACAAGGTTGGGTATTTGCTTAGTCGATGTAACGTTTATTTAAGCGGTATCAGTCTATTTTTTTTTCTATGTTTGCCATCAATGTTAGGAGTTACACATGCGAAGACACAAATGCAGCCAATGTGCAGTGGTGTAGAACTGTTTTCTTTAAATTTGTGTTACTAGCAAGGTTGAGAGTTAACGTAGTCATAGTAACTTTGTTATAGCTGTATTGGTCTGTTTTTTTTGTGTTTTGTTTGGTTGGGGGTTACAGGTATTGTGAATATGCTAACCCTTCTAAATAAGTCTTAGAGTTTTTGTGAACCCAGACGGACTAATTGACAGACTCTACTCTGACTCTTTTCGATGACACAATTTCAAAAATCGACCATTCATTTACGGTGTGCCTTATTATCTGGTGCACCTTACAGTGCGGAAAATGCAGGACACCAAAGCAAAACATGCATCCATCTTGTTTGTTTTCCCCTTTGTCAACATGCTCTTTGATAAGTCAGACTGAAGAGAGACCTCTGCCTGCTCATTTCTGTATTAAAAAAAGACATCAGAGAATAAGATTTTTTTTCAAAATTAAAAAAAAAATTTGAAAAAAATCCTTATACAGCACATTTATGTCAATGTATTTTTAGGTGATGCTGCATTGAAACATTTATTTTAACCCAAAGTAATCTTTACCCTTGTGGAAAGTGCTGAACTTTAAGTATTAATGCTCTGCTGTCACTTGAGTGGACTTTAAATAAGAATAGAGACTACATGTCTGTAAAAAAAAAACAACCAAATGTCAGCATATTTTGTATTTCTAGATCCATGGGAGTGCATTGTTCTACAATGAGATCCCATGGGATCCTAGAAAACGAGGGTTGCAGAAGGTGGAGGGGATAGCAGGAACATAGATTGCAATAAATGCAATTAATCGGTCAAGCTCCAGACAGTTGTTTATTATCAGTATTGTTTTTTTCTTTTTTACCTGTTCATAACTGTTGCAACAGTTTGCCTCATATAGAAAAAAAAACACCTGAAAACAGGGGTTACGCATACACTTGTAAACATTAAAATACAACAAACAAAGAAAAAGTACCTGCACGCCTTCCCCAAAAAAAGCCTACCAGGTAAACAGCCACAATAATGCAGCAGAACAAAAACTGAAAATTGAATCTGGTTATCTTTTCACAGTGGGCACCATGAGACCACAAGGAACAAGTGACAGAGGAAGCATATTGACATCCACTGCTTATGAGACACCGTTTACATGCACACATTTCTGATAGGGGAGTGGAGACAGATAAGGGAGATGAAAAGGAGAAAATAAAGCCACCAGAGCTTTACCTGACATAGAACTCAAAATGAGGAAGCAGTGGTCTCAGAGTCTAGGGAAACCAAATGTCAGGATTAAAAATACCCCCAGCCATCTCTGACAGAAATGGGAGAAGTTTAAGGACAATGGACACTGCAACTGTATTTTTTTTTGTTTTTTTTTTTGTCGTTGTTGTTTTCATGTTACAAATTGAGTAAAGAACTGATGCTAAAGAGTTCATTCTTAGTGAATAAATGTTGCCAAAAGTGTTACCCTAACCTGCAGAGACAACTCGCTTTTCTTTAAAGACGCTGACTCACGGCATGAAACGGGACAAAGAAATCAAGAGCCATGAAATATGTATACACAGAGTTAACCTAAAACATGTGGGCTCAGACTCTCTTCAGTCACGCAGATCAAAGTTTAAGTGCAAGCTTTCCAGCTCATCTTGTCTGGCAGCTTCAGTTCGTTGACCTGGCCCTTTGCTTGCATAAATGCCTACAGGAAGAGGAAGTCTCCCATTCTCCCCTAGTTTCATAGAGCTGTGTTCTATAGTAGTTTGAACCATTTTTTCCCCTGAAACTGGTTGGTAGATTTATTCTTTTGGTTATTCCACTGAATAAAAGTGTGATGGGCTGTAGAATATATTTTATTATATACGTTTTTATTAAAAAAATG
This sequence comes from Adrianichthys oophorus, assembly GCA_036245035.1. Taxonomy (NCBI): domain Eukaryota; kingdom Metazoa; phylum Chordata; class Actinopteri; order Beloniformes; family Adrianichthyidae; genus Adrianichthys; species Adrianichthys oophorus. Next base: position 11,273,722 of record BSAI01000108.1, read on the forward strand.
GATTCCACAAATGTATTAAAAAAAAAAAAAAAAGGTCCCTCGGGTGTGTGTACAGGACATACATTATAGTTTAAATCACCGCTTGAAGCTATAACTCCACCTCCTTATCTGTTTCAGCATCAAAGCTGTACAGCACCTTAAGAAAATGAAATGTCATTTTCAGAAAAGCGTCTTTGCTGTTTTCTGTTGTACAAGTGCAGGGAAATATACATTACTTCAGCCTGATGGCTCTGTTTTTTTCATTCCCGCTGGAATGCTTCCTCCTTTTAGTAAAGCAGACAAAAGATGAGGGCATAATGGCTTACAGATTCAGATGTTGCCCTGGGTGTTAAGTTTGGCGTTGTCCTGGAGGAGCAAATTGATTAAATAGAGCTTCCATCTATTTAGAGGGGTAGGGAGGACAACCAGACCTGGCATGCAGTAAGTAGAAATAGTATTTTAAATTGGGCAGCAGACTTGTTTGGCTGAAGACAAAACAGAATATATAGATATTTTCAGTCAGCTCTAAACCAATTCAGTTGTTGTTATTAAAATCTGTCGTTTGTTGTTATTGTTATGAATGTCAAACTGAATTTTTTGTGTGTTTTATTAATATTTTTGTGTTGACTAAACATAGGCTAATTTTGAAAAGAAAAGTCGTATTCTAAAAATTCACTGAATAGAAAGTAGAGAAAACAAAATATGTCATGTAATTATTCGGCTGTTTATTTCTCTAATGTCAAGTACCAATACAAAAGGTGTGTGTGTGTGTGTGTGTATGGGTGGGGGGACAGCTACGTAACCTTTACTTTCATGCCAGTTGATCATCTTGTTGTCTCAGTCACATAACAGTGGTTCACATCTGAAAAGAACATCATTTATCAAAGGAGAATGACTTTTTCTTTATTTGCCATCTTTATCCCTCAAAGTAGATGACAAGAAAGCAGAAAAAAAGAGCTGCTGAGTTTGTCAGGGACCTTTAAGAAAACTTATTTATAATAGCTTTTCACAAAACAAGAACAACCCCATTTTTTGCCCATAGCTGTAGCAGGAACAAAGCCATAGCAATTATGAATCAGCTATAGGGAAGATGCATGCTATTCTCCTTAATTCTGTAAATTCATGTTGTGCTCAGGGGTGTATTTCTGTTTAAGTTCAATGATTTAACAACAATAACTCTTTCTGAACCATCATATTAAAAAAAAAAAAAACTTTTCAAGAATCATTATTTTTTCTTTAAAATGTGCCATTTTCATAAAAAAAAAGATGCAGCTAACTTATTGATGCAATTTTATGCTTTAATTACCAAATTTTCTGTACAGTATGGCACATCGAATTATAAGGTACACTGTCAAGGAATGTCTATATTTGAATTTCTGACATATATTATAAGGCGCATTGAACGAGACAAAAATGTCAGAGATAAGTCAGTCAGCCAGACTATTAACTACGTCCACAATAATTCAATAACTTTTTTCTAGCATGCTACACGTTGCCCACATTAGAAGTGTTAGCTCATACAAAAAACCTGTAATTTCCAACCTTGTTTGCAGCACGTAAATAAAACAGACTGACACTTATAAAATTAATGTTACTGTGATTATGCTAACTCTCAACCTGTTAGTAACTTGTAAAAAAACACAGTCCTGCAACACTAAGTGTTAGACACGTTAAAAGCGTTAGCCGTGTTTGCATATTCACAATAGCTGACACCTCTAAAACAAATGTTATTGTGAGTATGCTAACTCCAAACCTAACCTGTTAGTTACATGTAAATAAATACATAAATAAAATACTGGTCCGCCACTGCTACACATTAGCTACAAAAGCATATTCACAATACCTGTAACTTCCAACCTTGGACTATTGACAAAACACAAAAAATTTCAAGCTTATACCATTAAAGACATTGTTACTCTAACTCCCAACCTTGTTTGTAACACATAAAACATAAAACACAGTCCAACACCGGTACATATTAGCGTATTCACAATAACACCCAACATTGTACCAGGAGTAATCTGTATGGTACTCCCGATTATAAGGTGCACTGTGGTTTTTAGAAAAAAAAAAAAAGACTTTTAAGTGCACCTTAGTGAAAAATTGTAACTTTAACCGTTACTTGAACAGTATTAATGCTTTGGAATTAAGCAAATCCTTATATAAACTCAACTACACACAGAATGTGTCTTTGTTTTCTTTCTTTTTTTAGAGGTCCCAAAATTCTGTATTTGATTAAAATAATTTGAGTTTGGAATAACCAAAGGAAAAAAAAATCTCAAATGTTACATTATCCAATTTGACTCATACCTACAGTGTTTGTTTTGAGAGAATACATGTCCTAAGGTCAAGCCATGTTTGACTCCTCATGTTACTGTTGCAGTTCTAAACAGGTTTCAAATTCACAGCGGGGCTCTTCACAGAGCAACATTCATGCTCCTCTGTGGATGCTCAACTTATATTCAACATTTTGTTCACCTAATCTGGCTAGGGCCCTCTTGAGTTTACATACTGTAGCTATGTGCACACTGCTGTCTGTGAAAACAACTTATGTGACGCGCTTATGTTTCAGTGACTGTATTATCATTCATGGGTTTCCAAGAAGCAAAGAAGCAGTCAGAACCGATCAGACTCCAGCTTGTGTCCAGATGGCTCAATGAATCCCATCCGCTTTCTAGCTACCTTGAACGCAGTCTGCTGCATTGGCGGTACTGCGGCTAGTTCTTCTCTTCTGTTCTCCCTCGATGCCCAACTGACTGACAGCTCTGGCCAAAGAGCAAACTGCAAAATCTCCCACATCCTTCCTCTGCTGGGAGACATACTTTTCTCCTTCTGGCTTGCTGACATTTGCTGATTGATTCTGGGAACTTGGAGAAGATAGGTCTAAATTGATATGAGCACTACACAAGAATATTTTGTTATTTTCTGACACAAATAGTGGATTCTTAATGAGTCCATTGCAACTGTCCCACAATTAGTCTGTGGTCAAAGGGAACCTGCTTACTGTAGAAATCAAAATGCAGGTTTAAATGCACAGTAGTAACCAAGTTTTCACACTTCCTCAAACCCCGTGCAAGCATCAGCAGACCTTGAAGCTTCTATTTCAAAGCTGAGTTTTAAAGAGTTTTCTCAGTATCATTTAAAAAAAAAAAGCCAATTTTATCTTCCAAAATCTACCTCAAGAAACCTCTTTTTTCTACTTTTCTTCCTTAGTTTTCTGACAAAATAAATAACCATGGAAACCCTTGTTAAATTTGAAAATAAATAAAAAAATAATATAGTTAATACAAAAGAGTATTCCTGCCACCATGGAAGAAAAAAATAACACTTCTAAGTAGTATAAACAAATAAAATTATGAGTGAAAAAAGTCCATCTTTTACAATAATAAAGTTCTAATTTTATGTTATTAGTTCAGAGTTAGTGTGTAAGGCAAAAGACTAAAGAAAAAGATAAACAACAACAAAACCAACGTCATGTTTAATTGTGAGAGTTGTAGAGCACATTGTAAGTGGTTATTAAAGTATTTTAGTAAGTCAACATTGTTTTATTATAAATTTACAGACATTGAAAATAATTTGGACAAGATTGGGCCTCTTCAGAAAAAAATATTTTTCTACTTTTTCCTTGTAAAATGACAACTTTATTCTCATTATTTTACCAGTTTATTCTAAAATTACAACTTTTTTTTTTTTTTACTGTTTTTACAACTTTTTTCTCATAGATTTTTTACTTTTTCCCTCATTCTTTTACCACTTTGTTCTTGTACTCTTCTTGTATGTACTTGTATTCTTGTTTTTTTTTTTTTTTTTTTTCTTTCACATGAGATATTTTTTAGGGAGGAATTCCATTAAAAATGTTCTATTAGTGGTAGGTGATGTCATTACATCAGGCTTTTTATTTGTGACAGTTAAAATCCTAGCTGGGAAAACAACCACAGACTCACACTGCGCTGCATCAAACTGGTAGATTTTCTGCATTGCATTTGGCTGAGAACACTCTATCAAAATAACAAGAAGAACCCAGTTATTTTAGCATGCCGTTTAAGTCCAGATCACCCTGCAGTGTGGGTGAAGGTTCACTAAGTTCACAGCTGCAGTCAGCTGATGGAAAAATAAACAAAAAAAAGTCAAACTGTCAGAAGATAGTACACCCTCACACCCCATTTCAGGGTGCATTGTTTTTGCAAATAACATATTTGCATACTCACATTTTTCATAGAAACTTTGCACATCAAATATGTTTTCTCCCAAATATGACCACATTTTAGCTGAGATAATCAGGAAGACATGTTTACATCTTCAGGATGTGATCAGAAACTTGGTGCATAACCTATTTACTGTCAGGAACCATGGCAATTCTTACAGATACAGATCTAATAAAAAACTTGGAGATGGCATATTTGCTTTTTTTTCATTGGAAAAGTGTTTAAAGCTTTATCTTTATTATACCCCCGTTTTGTGTATTATTGAGTATATTGATAGTGGCCGGCCCCTTATCTTTGCCTTCAATATTGGCATGTACATATTTAAGTAAATCTTACTTTGACTTGAATGCATTGAGATCAGAGTAAACAAACAATTTCAACAAGATAAAGAGATGATTGAAAAACCTAATTGTTTCTATGATTACACTGCAGGTTTCTGTTGCTGTTCATTCACAAACCTGGTATTCAAAGATTGTTTGTATTTTTAAGGCTTTAAAACACATCCTTTAAGTGTTTAATTGTATTTGTAATAAAGCCTACATTCAGGTTACACGCCTCACTTGTGAAAAAAAAATAGGAGTAGTTGTTTTTTTTTTTTTTCCCATAATAAAAAACATATAACACAGTTATGATTTATCACAACCAAAAACAGAAACATCCACTCTGCACAGTTAACACAAAGCATTTGTTGAGGCATACTGCCGTTGCCTAGTTATTGTTTTTATTGACACTATCAAGATCAATGTTAATATGGAGGCGGCTTTCAACGGTGTCCTCCTCGTCTCCCTCTTCTTTCTCCTCTCCTGCATACTCATTGGCATTCATGATGACAGTCCACTGGGAGAAAAACATCACCATTATTCATGGCTAGAGTACACCTCAGAGCCAGAATGACAGATCAAAAGATGATGACCATAGGTGGGGGCTTACTGAGGGATGAGATGATAAATGGCCCGTTCTTTTGAAAAACGGTTACTTTTCTGGAAGTTTGGAACTGGAGCTGGTTTTATTTATTTGCTATTCATACCTGTCATTTCAATAGACACCTGCATACTAATGAGAGCCCATCAGGGATTGGAAGCCTAAGGTCAATGACGTAAATCTATTTGCAGTGTTTTTGATTTCCAAAAAAAACAAATCACATATATGACCCCAAAACACAGAAATATCTCTTCCTTTTTTTTTTGGTAAAACATTTTTTTTATTGGGGACATCAGTTTTTCTCCTTGTCCTGCATTCATTCCTTTTAACCCTTTAACCTTTGCAGTCATTCATCAGGAAGCAAGCAATTGAAGAATCAGACTAAGCATTGGCAGCTTTGCGACAGAGCAGAAGCTACATCTAATGGATGGCAATTGTACAGCAGAAAAAAAAAAACAAAAAGAAAAGATACCTTTGTGTTTCTTGAAGGATTTTCAGGATCTGAGCTTTTGTTCGTCTTTAAGCTTTGAATAACTATAAAAGCAGGATCATCTGCTTTTATCTGTGACTTTGTTGTATTGCAGTGTTCAATGAGTAGACACTGAAGAGTAAATTTACAGTTCAACATCCTTTATCATAACTCTCCTCCTCTCTTTGCAGTTCTTGACCCAAACACAGAGTCGGTGGAGGATTTAATGCAGCGGTTCCAGGACAGTTTCCATGTCCCCAACACACCCACAGACATGTGTCACTACCAGCAAACATTACACAACTCGTCCACAGGCCGCCGGAAATTCCCCAGCCACACAAAAGGTAGGAGAACATTCAACGCTAAGCTTGTGGCACAAGACCGCAGGTGATTTTATACAAAGGGACTGCCTATTCACCAAAAACTTTACATTTATGTCTTACCTTTGGATGAGACACAAATGAAGAGTTTTGAGCCTTTCAAAAGACATAAACCTTTTTTTTTTTTTTTTTACACAACATAAAATTACTTACTTTTCATTAAATCCAAAACTGCATTGTACACATTGATGACATACATCGTCATAAATATATTAAAGCTTAATTAACTTAACTTTAAGACTCAATTTGTGAATCATGTCTTGCAGTTGTTCTTGATAATATGTTTTTAGTGCAGGGAAAATATATTTTTTACCATTGAAGTAACGGTACTTTTTATTTTTCTAATGTTTTGTGTGCACTATGGAATTGGTTCAAGCGTAAGGTCATAACTTTTGAAAGGTCCTTATGAACAGCTAAGAAGAAAGCTTGTAAGAGGGAGCATGAAAGATGCTGAAAGCATGCAGTTAGACATTTAACCAACATTGTCCATAAATAATGGCTTACCTGATATTACTGATAAATATAAACTTCTTTTGTAAACTGCTACCAAACAATCCAATAAATTCCTATGCAATCTCTTTCAACCAGAGATATTCAGTTTGAACCAGTTTGTCTCTCAAGGTAGCTGGATAAGAAAATACTTTTTCACTCTTTTCAGCACTCATTTCATGCAATACTGTGTGGGGTAGGATAGCTGTCAATAAGAAACGTATTCATAATGACTAAGTTGTACTCATAAAGACAAAGTCATATTCATGAATTCAAATGTGTGCACAAATGTATATTTTTTTCAAAACTTTGTAGGAAAACTATTTGTATTGAAAACTAATTTATCCCGTTTCTTTGTAACTATCGCTACGGCCGGTTGCCAGTTAGCATACTTTAGCTTAGCTGTTGCCCGGTATCCCTTTCGGGGTCACGGTGCTAGAGCCTGTTCCGGGTACTGATGGGCCAAGGCAAATGTGCATCAGGACCGGTCCACGGGCTGCAGCGGGCACGCCTGCCTCTAATCTGAAGGTCACATCAAGCTTGGAGCTCTGTAGCAATTGACTGTGCAGAAAGTCGGACACCTCTTTGCACTACGCTCTTCAACATCCGCTGACCCCTCTCCTTCAGTGTACGTTACCTACCATTTTGTGGCTCAATTGCTGTAGTTCCCAAACACTTCCATTTTGTTATGATAGAGCTGACAGTGGACTGTGGAATATCTAGGAGTGAGGACATTTCTCGACTGGATTTGTTGCACATGTGGTACCCTATAACTGTTCCACGCTGGAATTTACTAAGCTCCTGAGAGCGGCCCATCCTTTCACAAATGTTTGTGAAAACAGTCTGCGTGCCTGGGGGCTTGATTTTATACACCTGTGGCCAGACCAAGTGATTAGGACACCTGATTCTGATCATTTGGATGAGTGAGCCAATATTCTGATTAGTTGCTACATTTTTTTTTCTTTTTTACTGTATGAATGAAAATAAAAACAATATATATTTAATCACCATCATTTAAACCTTTTCCTAAAAAAACAGAAGATTAACAAACATAATAGATAAAAACCCAATGATTTTTAAAGAAAGACATTTTTTTGTTGTTACTTCAAACAAAGTTACACTTTTCTTTCAACTTCCTGGTTAACTTCAGCAGTAACAAAATATAAACATCACTATTGCTATGTATCATTTAACAACAATTCCTGAAAATGTTCTTCACAGTTTTTGTCCATCCTCAAGGAAATGCTGACTACAGTCACAGTGCATAGATGACAAGAAGATAGTAAATGAAGGCACAGCAACACCTCAATAAAATTGACTCAGTAATAACTAGAAAGCACTCACAGTCCTTTAATCTAAACTGAAAACAGTGTTTTCAACAGACCAAAGACTATTTTCACCCTTAGAGGACATTGACTTTCGTAATATTCCTAAATTCAAATTAATCATATTTATTCTAATCTATTTAGACAATTTTTTATTTGTTTAAAGAATTACAATTTTTTTGTCCGAACTGAACTTCAGTCTCTTTTTTTAAATCTACGTCAATGCAAAACAACTTTGAAAATGAGAATTATCAGCAACACTTTACCTTGAAGCTTTGTTTACTTCCTGTGACAGTAGCACATACAGTAAGATTTTTCACAATTTGCTCAGTTTATGTACTTAAAATCCAACAATATTCTGCATGTTAGAGTGTGTTTTTACTACACTCTACTAGATTTAGAAAGATTGCAAACCAGTGATCTCAAACGTCACATATAATCATACTAAAGTTTTCTGGAACAGATCGCGGGTGTTGGGATAATTGTTACAGACCTAATCGTATGTGGATATTAAATCTGCCCTTCAGACAATGCCTAAAACATCTCGTTTGCTCATGAACATTTCAGCTTAAGTATGCCTTAAGCCTCCATTACTGTGAGGATTAACAGCAAATGTCCTTCTATTTTCGTACATCATGTGCCAACTCTCCTTGCAAAGGAGTCTGTGCTATTTAATCCATGTAGATTTTTAAGTGTGAAAGACATAGCCGGGAGATGTTCTCTCTGAGGTCAGGAGACAAAAAAATCCCTTTGAGTCGCTATGATTAAAAGGTAAAAGGTGTGCTGAGTGTTTGTGACTGCAACCAAAGTGATAATGGGAAGAACATAAGGAGGAAACTCTTTCAGTTGGGGTGAGGCATAAAGAGGAAGTTAATTGGCCAGACCCCGTAGGTCATTGCTGCAGAAAAGGAGTTAATATTTTTTACTTTTTTTAAGTTATTTTTTTTTAAAAGAAGAAAGCGAGCAAATTTTTACTAAGAAGACTCTTGCTTTTTTTTTTTTTTTGCTCCCTGTTTGTGCAAGTAACTGCAATACAGTTTAATTGTTTCTTGCTTTTGATCTTTATGCATTTTTTATGCATATGGATCACTGTGTTAAAAAGTGTTGCATTGTTTTTAGTACAACTAAAAGTTTTTTGTGGTGCAGAGGTAGAGTGATCAACTTCTGATCCAACCATGCCAGGTTTGATTCCTGCCTTGCTTGTCCATGTGTTGAAGTGTCCTTGGGCAAGACACTGAACCCCACATTGCTCTTGTTAGATAAACAGGTTGGTGCCAGTGTTAGGCAGTGAGGCCGGCATCAGTGTGTGTGTGTGTGTGTGTGCATGGGTGAATGGGACTGATTGAAAAGTGCTTTGGGCTTTCAAAGAAGGTAAACCACTGTAATATATTTATACCCTTTTTACAATTTTATTATTACTCTTCAGTCATTTTGTTATTACTCTTCAGTCACAGCTTCATTGCATATTGAATTTAGCAGATTAGCTATCGTCTGTTTTTTTGCTTGAGCCATGCCAATAATTTGACTCCTCTAAAGCAAATTCTTTTTGCTAATGCAAAGGACAGAATAAGCCAAATAAAAAAAATAAAAATAAAAAATAAAAATCCCTTTTTTTTGTGTCCATTATAATCACATAGATGTGTGCTGCTTTGGCCTACTCTGGGGAAAAGATATATATAAATATTTCTGTAGCATTGTTTCATTGTAGCTCCATCATTGGAACACCATTCTCTTCTTACTACAGTATGCTGATGGTAAATGAGACAAAGATCAAGGAGCTAACATACAAATATTGACAGAAGTGACTGTCTGCAGAGGAGAAAAGCTTTTTATTTTTATTTTTTCTCAGCATCTGTGTGGGAGGAAAAAAACAGTAGGTAGGCTACTGTAAGAATATAATGCCTGTTACGTCAACATACTGCCGCACACGTGGCGATTTTAAGAAAATGCCCCTTTTTTTTCCCTTGAAGCCTGTCAGACAGAAGACAAAGTATACCATTAATGGCCAATCTTTGAGCCTGAGGGCTGTGTTGATTATATATTTTTCCAGAGTCTTTATGGTGGTGAGAACAAGAACGAACAAGAGAAAATAAAATAGAAAAATTTGATACACAATTGCCCTGTTGTAAAACTTCATACAGCTAACAACCAGTAGGATTCAAGAGATTATATCCGAACATCTGGCCACCTGCAAACTACAGCGTACAGAGTTTTTGCCAGTTCAGCAAAACCCTGCAGCCATTCATATTCTCTTCATCTTGTGTGTCCAGGCATTGAAAATGTGCTTTGTGGGGACATTTTTTTGCTTCTTTCTCAGCATATATTGCCCTAGTTTTTGTTGCATCATATTATACCTGGCCTCACAAATTGTTGACTCTACAAAAATGCTTTGGAAATGCAGTTATTACCATCACTCTGCACTCAGCTTCTTTTTCAGATTTGGATAAAGTGCTTCTTGTAGTAATATTAGTATTGCTAAAAAAGTAGAACTATGGGTATTCATTCAGCACTTAAAGTAATGACTTTTAGCTGCTATTGGTATTTCAAATTTTTTATGTTTTTTTAAATGCATACTTTGATCAAAACTATATTTTTGCTTTTTTCACATGTTCTAGTGGCATTTTCCTGATCATAGAAATAAATAAATAAACTTAGCTGTCTTTTTGACTGCTTTCCAGATTTGCAATGTCATGACTTATTAAAAAAAAAAAAATAGACCCGTGTGTGCCTGACTCCTAAATATGTGTATATTTCATTTATACATTTTTTTTTATCAGTAGAATTTCAAAACACAGAAGAGTTGTGAGTGAAACTACCTCAAACTACCATAAGCAGTCAAATTGACTTCATGCTTTTCACGGGGGGGTCATATTTCACTATTTACTCAATTTTCCAACTCTTTCTCCTGCTCTATCGTCTTTTTGTTTCTTTATGCTCTCTGAAGCTAAAACCGGGTTATAGTCTCATTCTAAACCCATAGGAGACACAAATTAAAAGTTGAAAAAAATGACAGTTACAGAGGTTTTAACCTTTATGAGGAAGAATTTGACAGAGAAGCTGGTTCATAGTGATGTCTCTTGGTGTTTTGAAGAAACTTCATCAAGCGTGAGAGTGATTCCGAAATTTTGGAGGCTTGAGGCCCACGGGAGGACCTATCATCATTATTTTTAGGGTAATGTTTGCAATGGCGCATATGTCTGATATGTAAACATGTGCTGGTTTTATGTGCTCTTGTGAGCGTCTTAGTCTTTATTTAGTTTTTGCAAGGGACCTCCAAATAATTTTTAAAAAACGGTGTGATTTTTAGATCAACAGCATTTTAGTCTATCAGGTGTGCCATGAATTACAAAGGCCTGATAAGATAAATATTCCATGAAATAAAATAATTAGGCCATTATAGTTTGGTGACAGTGAAACAATATTAACTTCAGCAGAACTTACTGTGTCAACCACAAGAACACTCAGCCTGTTTTTGGAGAAAGAAGCTGTCCCACAACCAGAGTTCAAAACAGAGGCACAAAACAGTAAAATATGGCCCAGTGTGAACATCCTTTTATTGAGGTATCTGATTGGTCCATTTCTAAATTGAATAACTTGTAATAAATTTCGGGCTGCACGGTGGCGCAGTGGTTAGCGCTCCTGCCTCACAGCAAGAAGGTTCCCGGTTCAAGTCCTGGCTGGGGGACCTTTCTGTGTGGAGTTTGCATGTTCTCCCCGTGCATGCGTGGGTTTTCTCCGGGTACTCCGGCTTCCTCCCACCGTCCAAAAACATGCTTCACAGGTTAATTGGTCACTGTAAATTGTCCCTAGGTGTGCATGTGAGTGTGTATGGGTGTGTGATTGTGGCCCCTGCGGCAGACTGGCGACCAGTCCAGGGGTGTACCCTGTCTTCGCCCATGAGTAGCCGGGTTAGGCTCCGGCAACCCCGTGACCCCGAAAGGGATAAAGCGGATTGGAAGATGAATGAATGAATGTAATAAATTTCCTTAAAACTAAAGAAAAATTCAGTTAAACAAGCAAGGTTTTCTTTTGCAAAAGGGAGAAACAAGAGTGCTGGGTAGATGCCACCATCCTTTCTCTCAAAGGACTGTTACTCTTCTGCTCCCTTTTATTGAAAATTCAAGTGAGAGCTTACAACACTCAAACAGAGTTGAAAAGTTCATTAGGGGTGTTTTGGGAAATGTTTCCAGTTTCAATCCCTCTGGGTAAGCAGTAAGACACAGCCACACCCTGGAACCATTTGGTGGTTTAACCCTTCAATCCAACCCCTTAATGCTGGCTTTAGAGCAGGCAGTCATTGGATCCCATTTTGTGTGCCTTTGGTATGACGCAACCTGGATTTGAACTCACAACCTTCCAGTCTTGCGGCAGACACTCTTCCACAAGGCCACTGATCTGAGAAAACTTTTAAAGTAAATCAAAAGATGATCAAAGTGGGTCTTTGAGAGCAACGTAACTAGTTTTCTTAACTGCGATATTTGTCTCCCTTCTGTCCTGCTGTTATGGTTTCATAATGAAGTGCAATTGTATTTGCAATTTAATGTTGCACAGACTGTAAAAATGCCAGTGACCGTGAACTCACTGAACTACCTGGTTACTTGTCTCCTTTCATCCCAAGATAGCTTGTTGCACAACTGCTAAAGGACAAGCTGGTTTCACACCTCATGGCCGTTCATGGCAGCTTCTTACCGCAATGTATTCAGACGCTGTTGTTCTGCTTCCAACTTGTTTTTCGGTGTGCGTCCTGGTCTTCATAATCCACTTTATGAAAAGGCTTGATCTTTCATTGTGTGATGCCGTTTCTCCAAGGCCTTTCGCTAATCTCACACCTGGACCTTTAGGACCCATTTAAAGCTTGTGACGCACATTCGGTGTTCTGTATATATATGTCATTTGTGACTTTCTCTTGAAGTCTTGCATATGTCTGTTTGTGAAACTAATTTAGTTATATGTAAAGCACATTGTTTTGCTTTGGAAGCATCCCAGTAACGTTTTGAAGTCAGAGTACATTGGGCATGTGTCTTCAAAAACACACTCCCTTATTTGCTTGCACTTCTGTGAATTCAAATCCCTGCTGTGCTGTTAATGCTTTTCCACAGGCTGGCTAGAAGCGATGGTACTGTTTTGATGTGTCAGAACGAATACTTTGGCTCATTACGACAAGGATAACCTTGTGGTTATTATTTAGGTTGTCTCCTTTTTTAATTGATGCTTTGAAGTAGCACATGAAAGTAATAGTCTGCGCTGTCTTGTGTGTTTTTGCGTGTCCGTGTGTGTGATCGGGGGAGGGAGGGTGCAAAAAAGGAAGGAGGAAAGAGAGAGGTTGTGCTCCATTCTTCATCATGTGTTCAGCTCGGCTTTCAGCAGTCTTCAATCTTTGCTGCAGACCAAACACAGTGATTACAGCTGTTGGTCTGCAGCCCTGGGGCATCTCCACACAACAACAGACCATACAGCTGATGTACTGTCAGCCTGAAACAGTAATTCTGTTTTGTATGGGAAAGAGCCAGACAGACCAACAACATTTTCCTGATCATAGACATAAATAAATAAACTTAGCTGTCTTTTTGACTGCTTTCCAGATTTGCAATGTCATGACTTATCAAAAAAAAAAAAAAAAAAAAAAAATAGTCTGCATTTTGTTATCTGACTACCCATCTGAACAAGTTGTGTTTTTCTCCTTGATACTCATTATAATGGTGAAAAAATATATTGTTGCTGTCTGTTACACTAAATAGCATCTTTACATTCCCATTCAATTCTACTGTTGGAGTAAAACAAAAAAAAAGAGATTGTTTTTTTTGGATACACATCCCTTTTCTCCTCATTTTAGTGTTGCTGAAGGTGCTTACTTTGTGCAGTTTGCCATTAATTTTCTTTATTTTCAGTTTATTTAACATTTTGTGTAAATAATGGAGGCTTTATTGGCATGCAGTTGATGTTTGTGTACATTCAGTACCATAATATGATCATATTTAATCACTAAAGTACGCCTTTAAAACCTCTGGATAAAGTTTGCACTGCATAATGTATTATGTAAATGTATTATGTAAATAATACATGTCACTAAAAGTACAATGATGTGAATTCCGATGAAAGCTGGATTAGTGAGGTGCAAAGTTTTCAAAGCTTTATGTTAAATCAATAAAATATATATAAGTATTTGCAAAGGGGATTATTGGTGAACCGGCAGCTCGGCATGTTCATGTTTGCTGAAAACATTTAGCTGTGCTGTTGATGGTGATGGCCTTTGAGGACAAACTGCCTGCTCACATAGCTACTATAACAAAACCAGTGTGTATGTGCCCAAACGGTGTTCAGTTCATCAGTGGAATGTTACAAAGCAGGGGAAAGGCTCATTTTACAATTAAACCATCTCTATTGATTTGCTAAAAAAACCTGTTGTAAATGTTGTACAAGGTTGAGATTGTACATCTCACATGTTGTTTATGTCCATTTGTACATTTTACAATAAAAAAAAAAAAACGTGCATGCACTACATACTGTTACTTTGTCCACCCATCAGGTTTGCTTGCGCTAACAAGTCATTATTTTTTCCTTTAGAAGAAATCCTGACTGCAGGTCTTTTGCTTCCAAAGATCAAATCATCACAGTTGTGTTCTTGAAACATTAACATTCACACAACCTTGTTTTCTGTTTTAATTGCTCTGAATTACTTTGCACAAGTTTTCACCCAATGTAAACATATGAACAAGGAAGAGAATAATTCACTTTTCAGGGTTCTGTTTTTAAGTCTATAAACCATTCATATCATATTTGATTCATACATTTCTGAGACTCCTATCTCAAGAGCTTTTCCTGGTTAATTTCAAAATTGCTGCTTCCATGAAATCCAAAAACACTTTAGTTGGGATACGTTTTGCTAGTTTTCAAAACTTTATGGTAAGAATACATCATCTACTGTTATTCATTTTTTAAATGACTGCTTGCTAAAATGAATGAATGCCAAATTTATTGTTAATTATTTATTTAAAATACAGTTACACCATGTTAAAAAATATGTGCATCAAATTTAAGACAGTGGGTAGGCTAAATAAGTTGCTTTTTTCCTGAACATGTGTCAATGTTTTTATATCTTAAACTAACATTGTTGTGAGCAGAAGCTTCAAATCACCCAATGCATTGTGGTTGATACTATGTATTTCTATGTATATCTCATAAAAAAAGGTATTTTTTTTTCTTGTAGATTTAATAAGGGTTTCAAAAACATTTTAATTCCAAAAAATAAACAAATACGTTTTCTGTCAATTCTTGATGTGGTGAAATGGCTGAGGGAATTTTGGAAAGTGGTGGCAGAATGAAGAAGGGCCTGAGTCGGTTTTTTGTTGCACAATTGCTGTAAAAAAGATACAAGGGAAGTTTGCTCAAGTAACCACTAACAGGAGAAAGGGATCATGAAGAATAAGCTGTGTTTATTTTGCATTTTGGTTCGAACAAATCTCCTGCTCAACAAACCAAACTGTCTCTAATAGTGCAAGTGTTGTGATGTTTTGGTCGTCTTTTGAATTTCTAAACCTGTGTTGATGCAATGCAGTTTTTTTTCTTCAAAAGTCCCACTCTGTAATACAGGATGATGGTTTTCTTATTTCCTACTGACACCGTGACTATTTTCTGTGTTCATCCTGCTGCCTTGTTACCAAGCAGCAGTCAGTTGTCTTTCACTAGCGGGCATGACTGCATGAAAATGAGGCATGTCTAAGTAAATCATGAGTGTGCTCGATATCAGGGCACAAAAAGTCACTCTGCCACTGCAAAGCTCATCCATCAGTTGATGTTCCTGCTCATCTGCACCTTCACCTCAAGCACCAGCAGATGCTTTTCCTGAATATAAATTCTCACTGACATCTGACCTGTTCTAGTCAGCCAACTCTTACCCTGACAGTCAATGTCGAAATCTATCAAACCTTCAAAATTCATGTCTAACAGCAACTAACCACATTTACTAATTTACAAGAGGAAATTGCCATGTCTCAACCAATCGCTACATTTGATCACATGCCAAAAATCCAAAGTAAATTGGGCCTTTTGGATTACCAAGATTCTCATCTGTGTAGCAGAGGATTCTGGAAACACTCAATCCATCTGCTAATGCTTGCTTAAAACTGGACCAACAAAATGGTGATCCAAAACATACAAATGCATATTCATAAAAATTGCTAAGAAATAGGAAACAAAACTTTTAGCTGACTACCCAATCTGAAAATGCTGCAAGGGGAAGTCAACAGAGCTGTGCAAAAGCAAATGATCCAAAAGGTCTCTGAAGTACTACATTATGCAACGAAACAAAACAAAAGAAAAAAGACAACTGTCTGTAACTCTGAATAGAATAAAATAAATATTTGATAATAGGATTGCCAGTTCAGTGTGTCAACATGAGATTAGTTTCCTTGCTGTATGCTAATATCAGGAAGAAGAAAAATGCTTTCACCTGTAAAATAAATCTTGACGTTCTTCAGTAATATATTTTTGAATTTAACCAAGGACTTACTTGTCATAATTATACAATGTTAGAATAAAACATAAAGGCATTTGATTCAGTTCCAGAACAACAGCGATTGAACTTTCTTGGATGTGGAGTGTCGGTCCTGCAGCTTTGATGACTTGAGATGGTTTGTCCAAGTTTAACCTTTGAATTTCTGTGTGTGTATGTGTAAGTCTATATTGCTCTTCTGAAGCATGAAATTAAACAATTGATGTATGTACAGTGAATGCTGTCAACAGCTGACATAAAATATTTTTTAATGATGCAACTCAGCACTTTCTGTCAAAACAAAGAGAGGGCGAACAACAAGTTTAAGTGATAAAAATGTTCAGATCTCTGCACAAAGTCCATAGTACACAGTGAAGATAATGTTTGAAAAACTAAACACCCAAAGAATTATTTTTTTGGAAAACTGAGCAGCTCTGACCACAGTCAAAACACCCCTGAACATGCATAGTGTTGTCATCCTCCTCTATTACTTCACAAAAAACCATGAACAAACCAACATATTCTAAAAAGGACTTGGAAAAACACTCCAAAATATAGGGTGCATTGGAGTATAAGTCACAATTTTGGATGAAATTAATTCAATAAAATACAGGAACAAGAATGGACATTTTAACTTGAAAGGCAATAATAACGGAATAAATAACAATTGACTAAATATATGCTCAACTCACTACCGCAACACATTGATGCTTATTAAGCTTCATAAAACAAAGAAGAAATCTAGCATATTAGTGCAACACATGAACGATTCTAAAATAGAGCAAAGCATAAAGAACATGCTAACAACTCTTCTAAACTCTTTATATCACTTTTTGAATTCTTGATTGAGTTTTTAATCAACTGGGTTACCTTGAAACAATCCCGCCCAGCCCGGCACCGGGCTGTCTGCAGTGCATCTCTGTTGTGTTGCATCAACACGAAAAAAAAAAAAAAAAAATAGAACGTTCAATAATCATTAGGAATGTTAACATCACCTCTATCAATTCTGTGTCTGACCTCCATTCCTCCGAAATAAACAATGGAAGCTTTACCAGGAGTTCTATTTCCAATATGATTACGTGTCATTTTTGAGGGAAAAAGCTGGAGAAATCTGAAACAGATCGGGGTTTCAAAATAAAAGCTTCTGTTGTACTTTGAATATGAAATAATGATACATTTTCATTTTATATTTAATATGATGTGCCCACGTGATAATGCACGTTAACACCGCAGAACACACTATCATATATTTTCACCTTTTAAAATGAATTTTCAATTTTAGAAGTACAAAAACACAACATCATTTATGACACAAAACATGCATTGTACAAGGTCTCAGTGAGGAAGGAGAGGGCATGTGAGGGCATTATCAAAGTTTTAGATGAACTACTCGTCACGGGGTATAGGACAATAGGACAAACTGCTCCTCCGGAGGCCAAAGTTGAGAGACAAACTCCCCATGCAACGCAAGGGAGGTGGACCATATCGGACCAGTGTAAACCAGTAGCAAATACTGGCACACCCCTTCAGTGCCCCCTAGAAATTGTTGCTATTTATTTTCAAAAAAACACAATATTCATCACATCTGAGTTTCAGTTGCCCCTCCAGTTGCCAAGCTATGGCAACTTATACTTATACTTATACTCCATAAAATACGCTACTTAAAGAAATAGGAAAGTAGTGTCCTCTTTCTAACCAATTTGACCCTCTAAAGTAAAGTTTAGATGAAGATACATGGTTCATATCAATAAAGGAGCTTTGGAAAAAAATCTCAAATTCCATCAAAAGAAATCTTTCATGCTTCTTCGGTTCTCTGAGGTAGACAGAAAAGATCTACTCTACTCTATTCTGTTTTAGCAAACTAGTTCTTACAAGTACAACTTCCGATGGGTTGAGATGGAAGCTGAGGATAAGTCTGCACAGTTGAACCAGAACTCCTGCACTTTAATGTGCTGCAAAGAAAATAACAACGATAAAGAAAAACACAATCTGGAACAAAATATACAAAAAAATCAAACTACTGAAAAGAAATGTGCTCTTTTTATATATGACTGTGTAACCATTAAAGACAAAACAGCAAATATTGTACTTTGTTTTCATAATTAGGCAGCGACTGATAAACTAAGGACACAGGGAAGTACAAGGTCTCATTTTAATACACATAAAAAAATACAAATGCTCAATGCTTCTGTGAAAAGGCAGTCTGTTTTGCTCCAGTTGTTTTTTTTACCTGTACAACATGGCGGAAGTTCAAAGGAGAGTCCTTCAATTTTTCACAACTAATGATGAGGAACAATATTTATTGGGCTATTCAAAGCTGAGTGAAAGAGATTAAGAACAGTGTGTCAGACACACCTCTTCCTCCTGTCTGTGAAGAGCTTTGGGGAAGCAGCTGCTCAGGTGATCCTTCACTTTTCAGAGGTCATTGAGATGAACTTGAACAGACTGAGTGTGTGAGTCCATGTGAGCGCAGCATGCAAATACATTCGTCTTGATCTGCACACAAAGTTTAAGTGGTACACACTGTTGGTGTCCCTTCACTAGCCAAGTTTTCAATGCTTTCATTTGAGCAAAACCTTGAACATAAAAAAGATGCTGAAATTATAGGCAGAAAATACACAGTTATAAAAGCTCAATAAGTTTTATATTTGTGGCATATGGCGCCTATGGTGCAGAGTTAGAGCGGTTGACCTCTCATTGGAAAATCTCAGGTTTGGGTCTCGGCTTGTGTAAACCACACATTGCTCCTGGTAGTTAAAAGTTGGACCCACTGTAGGGCAGCCATCATTGTGTGAATGTGTGTGAGCGTGGGTGAAAGGAACTGTGACTGTTAGGCGCTTTGAGCCTTAAAACAAAGTTTAAAAAAAGCACCATATATTTACCATTTATGCCATGTCTTTCATATTGGTATAAAAAACATTTAAGATGATTTTTGATAATTACGTGTTTATCTAGAAGACACACACATGCACACTTACATATATATATATATATATGTATATATACAACAACGCCCCACTCACCCTCTGCTGGTGGTACCTTTCTCCAAGCTCGGTCCTCTACCAGAGGTCTGGCAGCTTGAGGGCCCTGCGCAGTATCTTGGCTGTTTCTAGCACTGCACTTTTCCGGACTGAGATGTCTGAGGTCTTTCCGGAGATCTGCTGTAGCCACTCCTCCAGTTTGGGGGTTACAGCCCCGAGTGCTCCAATTACCACGGGCACCACTGTCATCTTCACCTTCCAAGTTTTCTCAAGTTCCTCTCTGAGTCCCTGGTATTTCTCCAGTTTCTCATGTTCCTTATTCTTGATCTTACCATCACTTGGTACTGCCACATCCACCACAACAGCTTTCCTCTGTTCTTTATCCACCACTACAATGTCTGGTTGGTTCATCATTACCATCCTGTCCGTCTGTATCTGAAAGTCCCACAGGATCTTTGCTCTCTCATTCTCTACCACTTTCAGAGGTGTTTACCATTTTGCCTTTGGGGTTTCCAGTCCATGTTCTGCACACATGTTCCTTTATACTTTTCCAGCCACTTGGTTGTGGCGCTCCATGTATGCTTTCCCGACCAGCATCTTACACCCTGCAGTTATGTCCTGGATTGTTTCAGGTGCCTCTTTGCACAGCCTACACCTTGGGTCTTGTCTGGTGTGGTAGATCTGAGTCTCTATCGTTCTGGTGTTCAGGGCTTGTTCCAGCTACCAGGATGAGCGCTTCTGTGCTGTCCTGTAGGCCAGCCCTTTCTAGCCATTGGTAGAACTTCTTGATATCAGCCACTTCAGTTATGGTTTGCTGGTACATCCCATGCAGGGGCTTGTCCTGCCATGAAGATCTGTCCTCCAGCACCGCATCCTCTCCTGTCCATTGTCTGAGACATTCACTGAGCACACTGTCAGTTGGGGCCTTGAGCTTGATGTTTTCATGGATCTTGAATGTTTCATCCTGGATAATGGCTTCCACTCTCAGTAGTCCTCGGCCTCCTTTCTTGCGGCTAGCATACAGTCTCAGGGTGCTGGATTTGGAATGGAACCCTCCATGTATGGTGAGGAGATTTCGTGTCTTAGCATCCGTGGTCTGTATCTCTTCCTTCGGTCATCTTATAATTCGTGCACGGTATCTGATGTCTGGCAGTGCTTAACTGTTCATTGCCCGGGTCTTGTTCTTGCCATTGGCTTCTCAGGACTTGCCTTACTCGTTGGAGGTATTTGCCTGTTGCAGTTTCCCTTGTTGCCTGCTCCAGGTAGGCATTTGTCTTTGGAATTTTCTACCTTTATGACCTTTTATTTGCAATTTTTTTATTTTTTTGCTTGTGTGGTGAGTTTACAATCACTTTATGATTTATATGTATAAACTAAATAAATACTTTTTAAAAATATCTATCAGCATTTATATTAGGTTTTAAACAAAATATGGTTTAAGGATCTTCAGTTACTTCAAAAATAAAATAAACGGGAAAAAACTGTACGAACTCGGTGAAAGTTTAGTGTCTTCCTGGATGTTTTATGTCACGCGGTCCTGGAAGCAAGATTGAAACATTGGATATGGAGCAGTGTGACTGGAACTTCCCATGCTCTACCCAATGGGCTACATCTGCCACTCATCTGCAGCTCAGATGGGGTAGCTGCCACTCTTTCATAATTAAAGGTGCTGATTTCGAGCATATGGCAAACAGCGTGAGACCCAAGGCTAGGAAATTTGTACAAAAAAAAGTGTGTTTAATCTTTAATAGTGAAAGTATTTAAGTTTTTGCAAAACGATTAAAGATTTGGGGATTTAAAAAAAAAAAAATCTTTCAAAATATCACATGTGATCATGGGCTATGATCATTTGTTTACATTTTTCTGCCTCTGCATTAAACGTAAAGCCTTCTCCACAATTTGATAAATTTATGAGTACAAACTGTTTTTGCTGCCTGTCAGAAGTGTTGAGCTGCACAGCTATCCTTCCAGCTGAGAGTCTCAGACTCTGCATGTGTTTGCTTTGCTCTGCTGCTGTATCCTGAAGTGCTTCTAAGCTCAGACTCTAATTCCAGCACAGAAGCGGTGGAACAGTTTAAAATCATCAAAGAGAGCAAAAGTGGAATGTGTAATGAATATTTTCCACTAATCACGGTTTTGGTAAAAGGTGATATGTTAATAACTTCATACATTTTTTTTTTTTTTTTTAATCAGCATCGTAGCTGGGAGCTACTGTTTGCCACTTCAAATGCTGCTTGTTAAAAGGTGATACAACATACAGTGAAGCGCCACGGGCTAGCATCTAAAATAACTTTCATAACTCTCTTAATATCCTGCCACACCTTTCATGTGCTCAAGCATTCAAAATCCCGGGATTGGCTTATAAAATGTTCCAATTCACCTATTTGCTCCAAATAAGGTAAATTTTTTGGAGAAAAAAAGTGAGACATAACATGGATGTCTTATTAATCATTTCATATATTCAAGGCGTTCATTTCACTTTTAATAGATAGCTGCTCACACATTTAGGCTGTCGAATGTGGCACTAATCATTAAACTGAGATCATCAGCTTTAACAGTGCATCTGCTGTCATTGATGCTATGGAGAAAATGCTACTCACAAGAAGTTAGGGATATTGAGTGCTTTTCCTATTTGGTCTGAATTTTAATGAAATACGTAAAAAGTTCCCTTTGTTATTACTACTAATGAATGAGAAGACACATTATCTACATTAGTTTGATATTTTTTACTTCCCAAAACTAAGAAGACAGTTTGTTTTATGGCTGTTGAATGATAAAATGATAAACTTGGACAAACTTACTGACAACATCTTTTTTTTTTTTTTTTTTTTTTAAGCCCAGAATGTTGAAATTGATGCCACATTGAAAGGATTTTTCTTTTGGAATTTTTTTAGTTTTGACCCCAAAAAAGTAAGACACACTGAGTGAGAACAGTTTGTAGAAAACACAAGCGAGGTGTGTCTATCACCCCAAAACAAGTGACTCCCATCCCAAAAAAAACCTGTTGTTAGTAGTGTAGATTAACCCGTGCCCCTAATAGTTATAGCCAATATTGTGTAGTTTTTTTTTTTGTTTTTTTTTTTAACAACAAAAGAGATCATATAATTCTGTAGTAAATTTCAAACTTCAAGAAAGGCTCCTGTTAAGAAAAAGACACAATTTTAAACATTTCTTAACCTAATAACTCATTTTGATGCTGTTTTGCTCTCTCTATTGATTACTAGTTAGTTTAGTCTTTGGTAAGAAATGGCCAGATCTTCAAACTATTTTTGGATGACTTTATAAATAAAGCACGCTTGCTTACAAATCTATATTTGCTCATTATCGTGTTCTCTTAGTAGCAGCAAGAGATAAAATCTCATGACAGGTCTTGTGATTATCTGTTTTGCATTTTGAAATATGATGTGGGCATCGCAGACCCTTTCAGTATCGTAATGGACTCGTGGGACCCCAGCTCGCCTTTTTTTTAACTGGCTTTGATCCACAATTTTTCTTCTGCTTTTGGCAAATAGCTATCATTCCCTCTGAATACTGAGCAACTTTCATCCATCTTTTCTGGCAGTTGCTACAGTTAACTGCCTTGTCATCTGCGCTTTGGAGGTTGACTGTGTCACAGAAAAAGAACGGATATTTTATATTTTTTCTTAAATTCAGCCAAAAAATAAAGCTTTGTGTTGTGACAAAAAAAAAAGACTCAAACAAGACTAAAATCAGAAAAAAAGATAAATCAGTATTACATTAGTGCATTCTCTTAAAATAAAACAACAGAGATAAGCGCAAGGCAGAAAATAAATCAGAGTTTGACCCCGGATTCCCCTCAATCCCTCTGATTCTCTGCTTTTACAGAACTAAATCTGTTTGTCTGGTGCAGCAATAACACGCCTCGGGCCTTTCTACCTCATCCTGACCCCACCACTCTGCGCCTGTCCTTGTTTCCAATTTAAGAGCCCTATTACTCACTTTATTCTGCCTGACCTTCAAACATGCATGAAATTCTCCAAACCGCACATTCAAATGATGCAAGTCAGGATTTTTCTATGGAGGCATCTGCATCACAAATGAGTGTTTGCTCACACACATTCATTTTTACGTTTCTTTTTTTTCTCCCCTCACAAATTAAGCTTGGTGAATGTGATTTTGAATACTTGCTCTTACAGCCCCTCAGATCGTGTTGCATGTATTATAAATGACAATTTTGAATACATTTACATTTGCATGAATGTACATGCCAGATTATATCCAGCTTGAGTTGAAAATATTTAGTTAGCCAGTTAGAAAGCATGCCTGCTGCACATATCTGTACCAGTGATTGGATTAACTGGTGCTGCTGTCACTTCAATGTACCTCCAAACACACGGTCAAAGGCATACATTTCAGACACACTATCCACTTTTTGAAACACAGAGACTACACTTTCACAGTTCTGAACAGTTAAGCTGACGTGTAAGTACATGTTAAAGTGATCTGTCTTGCTCTGAGAGCCACAACAGTTGCATTCAGAAACATGCAGAGAGTACATCTGTGTGCAGACTATACGAACAAACTACATCTCAGCATGCACGTCACATCATTAGGAATAAATCAGATCTGCCGACTTGTATTTAGAGGCTTTTATTATGTATTACCTTTGAAATTCCTCAATCTAACTGACATGTGACAGAGTCACATTTCACTCCTTCACACACTTTGATTTGTTTGTGTAAATACACTTGTTAAAAACCATACCATCCTATTTTTTTTCTAAAGGTGTAAAGATACTGATAATATTTCACATGCATCACAACTAAACATTTTTTTTGTAAATCCTCCATAGTCACTTAACTAAAAAGAGAAACAAATATTAGTAGTATTAGTACCATTTCATTTAGCTTTGTTTCTAGTTTGTATCACTCTATTGGTGTCCAAGCCTGACTTTTGAGATCAACTATGTAGGTATAAAAAATGTGAATACCATAATCCAAGATAATTTACTGAAATTATAGTTTCAGTGAATTAACATCAGAAAATGTAAATTGGAAATTCCAACAGCAGGTTATTGAACGCGTGTCAACTCAAAAGTGTCAATTCAAGCCAACTTTTGCTTATTTACACTGGCCTTATAAAATGTGTCATACAGCATATTAAAGTTCTCCACCTAAAGAATAAACTGAAGGCCTTAAAAATTGCCACATGTTTGACAATGTCATGCTTTTTGCAAACTTCTTTTTTGAAAGTATTGCAGACATTTATTTTTACGCCCAGAGCCTATTTCCTGTGCTTCACTGACTGTTGCTTAGCTGGTTAATGCAAAGATATAGGAAAAATGAAATTCTAATAAAAGTTGAGCATTGTGCTGCAACAAGCTGTTTGTGAAATGCCAGTTTAATGTCCTTGGAGTTGATTGATTTAAACAGAAAGCATTTCACTTGCATTTGGCATAATGCTGTAGTTGTGTGCTGCTGTTGCTGCTTTGGTGAGATTGTGGATTACTCTTAGCCAAAACTGCTTTGCAGTCCCAAATGGAGCAGCAATGACCACATTCTGCTTTTGTACTATTTTACACTTTTTTCACCCATCTGTCCAATGTTCTTTCATTATTTAAGTGCCTACTTCCAGTACATTGCTGTATGTGTGTCTACCTGAAGTTGTTGCAAATGCTTACATGCCAAGCCAAAGTGAAATTATACAAGGAAATAAGCACTGATAGAATATGTAGTGAAATTGGAGATTCAAGATGAGAAACATTGTCTACAAATTATTAATTTTGTAAAATACTCATTATTAAAACAAAGAATATAACATGGTGTCAAAGTAGAAAATGTACTGTTGACCAAGTGTAAATATGCAGTCCTATTTGTGTCCTACTCTGAGCATGTACTAGTAGTCATCAAACCTGCCAGTTCTGACGACATGCAGAGTTAATGATTATTGGCTTTTTATGCTAAAAGCATGAGGCAGATAAGTGCAACAACTCAGTGGACACAGCAGAAGGGCACTGAGAAGAGGAGACTTTCATGGAAGGAGGTGTGGGAATGGAGGCAAACTGATGATGCTTTCCCATCCCCAACTAACATTATTCATGGGAATGGACAAGACCTCACGTGCCCTCTGTGTCCATCTTTATCCATTCCGAAACACATCCTGGTTCTGTAAAAAAAATGTCTATATACTGGACGGTTAAACCCTGGTGCTACGATGCCTGGCATCCAGCTTAGAGGCCAGTAAAACAGCCACAAATTCCCTACCTCCTCCACCACCTAAGACTGCTTCCACAATAAACAGTGATTTGAAAGAAGACAGGATACTATAGGATCATTAAAAAAGCATAAGATCACAAAGAATCGATCTACTGATGTATTTTTCTAATAACTAAGTTCCGTAGGAATTGCGATCAGTACGTGTTTCCAATGCAATTTCACTCCATAAGTTAACACCTCACATTTGTAATATTGTCTCAATGCTTTAATGTATTTTTTATTAATATAATTTTAAGAAATATCTGCCTTTTAGACATTTGTGTGAACATGTGTTTGAGTGGGCTGCACGGTGGCGCAGTGGTTAGCGCTCCTGCCTCACAGCAAGAAGGTTCCCGGTTCAAGTCCTGGCTGGGGGACCTTTCTGTGTGGAGTTTGCATGTTCTCCCCGTGCATGCGTGGGTTTTCTCCGGGTACTCCGGCTTCCTCCCACCGTCCAAAAAACATGCTTCATAGGTTAATTGGTTACTCTAAATTGTCCCTAGGTGTAAATGTGAGTGTGTGTGATTGTGGCCCCTGCGACAGACTGGCGACCAGTCCAGGGGTGTACCCTGCCTTCGCCTATGAGTAGCCGGGTTAGGCTCCGGCAACCCCGTGACCCCGAAAGGGATAAAGCGGATTGGAAAATGAATGAATGTGTTTGAGTTAAAATGTTCCTCTGTTTGTTTGTAGCTTGTAATTATCGATGCTATTTGGGATTTGACTTTGTATCTTGGAAAATACAAGCTCTCCACAAGTTTTTTCCAGTTTTTTTGTTGTTTTCTCCTTTTCCCCTTGCTGCTAAGCCCTCTTCATTTCCATAAACATCAACCTTATTATGAATAATCACCATTCACGGGTGCATGGGTTTTTAATGTTTTCTTTTTTTTTCTTTTTTCCTGAAGTTACCCAAATTGGCAGTTCATCTGTGAAACTGTATCTACACACATAATCCACACACACTATACAATTTCAACCCATCTGTCACCACAACCTGGCAACTCAGACGCTGTTCAAGAGGCGTGTGCACAGCTGCTGTCTGAGCTGACCAGCAGAGTCCTGAATGAAATCACTGCTACTTAGCTAGTGCTGCCACGTTTTGTAACAGTAATGGCATGTTAAGCCATACATTCATCTCAGGTCAGTACAGTTCATCTAAACAAATGTGGTATTTTCTTTTAGAATTTAGATTTAAAATATATATATATAGAAAGACCCAAAAATTAACTGTTTTGCCTGAATTCCCTTTGATCAATGAAAATTACTGCAATGTTATATATTTATAGATATTGTGAAGGTTATTATAGTAAAGGAGACTAAACATGTGATTGTGAAGAGGCTTTATTTAAACCAAATAGCTGTGGAGATGTATCCAATTGTGAAATGATAGATACAAAGTTGGGTTTTTTTTTTATGATGTTTTGTGAAAAATTCCAACAGATGGTACCAAATAGATGGTGACAGATGACAGTGTGACAAAGAGAAGAATCTAGTCGGCTCCATTGGACTGTCGGGCTGGGAAACTCAAGCAAATAGTGAGATGAATGTGATTGCAGTTTTCTACAATAGCTCTACTGGTTTCCAGCCTTAGTATTCAGGGCATTAATGTTTGAATGGAACTGAGTTTTCAAGGTATTACTGCTGAGTTAATGAAAGGCAAGTTCAAACTGGAGGAAAGTTGACTGATAAAGGAGAAGAAATGTGGTTAAGAAGGACGAACAGCACTGAAATGAAAAAGACCAGAGGGCTGGATTTTGAAAGAGTTTTTACCTCATTTCCAATGTGTTATTTATCACCAGCCTGGAAGAAAAATGCTCCTGTCATCTGGATAATACATACATATACAGTGATACTGTCAACAGTCCTGCTTGATGAGTAAAATGTGACTCTGTCCTTTAGCTTTTGCGAATGTTATTTATTTAAAGAGGATCATGCAAAATATATTAAAATCCACTCCGAGTGTTGACTCCATATTCATTGATTCACTAAGCCTAAGACATCAGGATGTAGCAAAGAATATACATTTTTGAAGAGTGCAAAGACAAACAAGCACAAGTAAGCAGAAAAGCTGCAATCAAAAAGATTTTTTAACTAAAAAAAGAAGTTTCATTTAAAGGGTGTATTCAGACTGGACAAATTCAATGTATTCAAACTAGACATATTCAGTTTGCTTAAAGTGAACCAGATTTAATTTCCCCCAATAATCTGGAACACATTTTCTTAGACTAATTTATTATTACTATGTTTGATAAAGTTGCATTAAAAAAGACACTAAAGAAGTCTAGACAGTCTCATTATCTCCCTTATAATGAACATTTTTGGATCCATCTTAAAATGTTGACTCCCAATGAAATAAATTACGTCGTTTAAAACGAGGTGAGTTTGAAATTGGACTACATTAGCTAAATGATTCTTTCACTTCTTGTTCTGTCTTTGTCACGTTTGGTATTTAAAAAGAGCCTTAAGCCTGACTTTCATTGGTCATGAGGTTTAAACCATCCTTGGGCAGTTTGCAAGATTCAATCTTATTCATTTAAAACAAGTTTCTAAAGAAGTCATATTTCACAAGGTTTAGCAGCGTAATGATATATATAACCTCGCTAAATAGCACAACTAGTCAGTTTAATTGCACTCACGAGAAGTTAATGTGAATTTTCTTTTTTCTATTCTTTATAAAAATATAATAATCATTTCTAAAGCCTCTTAATGTCAAATTTAAGAGTAAAAAAGCATTAAGTGCATTACTTTGAAAGCAGCAGGCTATCAAAGTTTAAAATATTTGAAGACATAAGAAGCTTAAGGAGTTACACTTCCTCTCTGAAGCACAATGAGATTAAATTGAAGAGATGTTAATGACAAAAAGCCTTAAAAATGCATACTGAAGTTCTCAAACCAGCTACATTCCTGCACAGCATGTTGGAGAACAAGAGCGTGTCGTAATATAACAAGTACTGATTTTCTTCGTTTTTAGTCTGGAGGAGCTATGTGAGCAGCCCCAAGCTGACCGTGAACATGTACTTGCATTCTTTCTTCTCTTTCCTGCATTTTCTCCCCTCTGCAACACACATGACAAATAAATTCAGAAGCAATTTTACACCACAATGCCTTAGCTTCACTTTCCAAACCCAGCCAGACTCCAGCACTTCAACTCAACTCTTCACCCATTTAGGTGCAGCCGACCGAAAGAGCTGCTCCAGCTGTCTGCACACAATTTTCACTGAAACCTAATAAAACTTTTAATCATGTCTGAACTCTTGATGGTGCTGGCAAATTTTGATGAACCATGGTGAAACATTTATGAAGTGCGTAAAAATATTACTACCCCCACTCAGCATTTTATGCAGGAATTATGACAGTGTCAGGCCAACAAAGAAGAAAGAATATGTCACTATATTGCCAGCAATAAACATAATTCAAAAAGGAAAAAGAAAGGGACAGAAAAGAAGATGATTTTAAAGTAATAAAAAGAGGCTGGCGATGGATTTCTTTTTTGATTTGGAAAAATTATCTATGGTACATATGGTTCCAGTGGGAACTATTATTAAAAAGGTTCAGTCATTGCTCCTGAATTAATTTCATTGAACTAAAAAAAAAACTGTTAACATTTTATAAAAGCTGTTATAGCTAGTCATTGAAACATGAATACATTGTTAGTTACTGAGTTAGAAACGACTAATTAACTATATGTCAATTATTTATAACTGTATCTTCTTAATTAATAACATATCATGAACAAGTCATTAGTAAAATTCCCATTAGGTGTCATGCACCTATAGGTGTGTAAAATCTGTTCTCCTCATTCGACCAATCACCTGGGGAAGCGGCGAGCTGCAGACTGGAACTATTTGGTGTTTTAACCCCCCCCCAATCCAACCACTTATTGCTGAGTGTCATTGGTGTGACTTGGCCTGGTGTGAACTCACGACCTTCCAGTCTCAAGGCAGACACTCTACCACAAGGCCACTGACCTGAGCTAATACTGATAATAAGGCACATTTATAGATCTTTAAATCTCTGTTAACTACTATTTAGGGAATCATGTATAATTCATTCGCGAACAGTTTGTGAATAATTTACTAACTAACTGTAACAGATGCTTAGTATAAAGTGTTATCGGAACTGTCAACAAGGGGGCATGTCTCTGTAAACACTTTATAATTTTATATTTATATTTATAAACATACTTTTCACATATTACAACAAAACTACAAATCATTGCTTTGACTTTGTGAAATTGTTTTCATATCATCTTTTTAGCACATGTAGGGCAATGTGTTGGACAGTCATTCTTTTCAGGGGCAGAACTGGCACATTGCACTCTTCACTGAGTGAACTTCAGACTCAGGTGGATCTAGTGTGTGTAGGTGTGTGTAAATACTGTAGACGTGTATGAATTAGAGAGTTTGTGTGTGGCCTTTGAACTGTTAGTCCTCAAATGCTTTCGTAAGTCACAGCTCAGAAAAGACCCTTTACCCAGTCTTTGTACCCTAGTGGTGTGCAGCTCACGTCTGAACATAAACAAAAGCAAAGTATCATATTTTTTCTAATGATGGAGCCTCTTAAGAAAATGTCAATAAAAATGCAAGTTAGAAAAGGATAGGTTAGGGAATTTGTCCTATCGCTAAACATGGTAGCAGGTCATTCTTTAATCATAATGTATTTTCTGTTCCGCCTACAGTACCCAGAGTGCCAGAAAAAATAAATATGGGGAACCCAAAAATAGGATGACAATGACCAAATAGTTGACGAAGCAAAAAGCTGAAAAAAAAAACAAAAATCATGAACCATAATCAAATAAAAGACACTGAGAAAAACTAATTGAGAGTCATGAACTTAAATACATGGATTGATCATTACTAGCTGAGATGATTGGAAACTGAAGTCTGTTGTGATCTTTACCCAGAAGAAGGCAGAAATCAAATCTTAAAGACAAAAAAGGAATCTAAAAAAGTTAACAGGAGTAAAACAAGCCACATACATAATCTAAAAAAAAAAAAAAGAAACATCAGATCCTTACAGAATTTTCAGCCTGCATCATTTCAGTCAAACTCCTTTGGGATTTTGCACAAAAGCATCTTTCATCCTAACACTTTGTGCCAAACAAACACGCAGGAACTCAGCCTAGATGCTACGAATGAAACTCACCACGATGAGCAGGTGTGCAATAACAGCAGTCAGAGGCACACAGGCATTCCATTCATCCATTTGGTTTCATACTGAAAATTGTAAAAATGCAGATCTTTCAACAAACTTTATCCATCATCTGTCCATTTGCTTTTTCTCTCTGCAGACAGACACCAGAACTTTGTTGGAAAGTGAAACACTGAGATTCTCAACAAACAGATCAGCCTCCTGACTGTTGGTTAGGGACCAACTTTAATCATTTTTTGATTTATTGTAAAAGCATTCCCGGTGGTTCTCTTAATTATGATTTTTGCTGTTTTTAGCCAAAATAATAGAAAAAAAAAACTTGTGTCGTTTTCTAGGACATAGTTTAAGCGGACTTGCAGTAATTTATTCAAAAATTACTTCTGAGTTGTGGTTTGGACTGCGGAACAACCCCACCCACATGTTAGGTAGCTTGTGGTCCACCTAGCACATTTCCTATGTCACAAATAAGCTGTTTGGCAAACTGCATTATTTTGTCTGCGCCCGATTCACAACAATGTGAATAAAGAATTACTCAGAAACACATTTTTAAGCTTAAGGTTCCTTATGTTTCTCTGCCATCATCAGAAAAATACCATAGTACCACAAACACAACTTTCCTTGAATTGGGTCTTTAACACAATGAGTGTAACCAAGCTTATCCCAGGATAATATCCACACTTTCATGATGTAGTCTACAATTTCTCTAACATTTTTACAAAGTAAAAAATAGCTAAGGAGTGTTTTGAAATGAGTTTGAGAGACCCACAATGAGTCTGACTGTATTTTTAGAGTAGACGTGTTTTGAAAATCATCAGCGGAGAGGTGTTATAACATCAGCAGGAAAGAACTGGGAAACCCAACAAGGTTTGGAGGCTCCCTTTTCAATTTGCGAAAACTGTCACAGTCCAGTGAAAAACAACCCCAAAGATTGTCACAGTACATCAATGAGTTAAAAGCAGTTTGAAGAGAGTTGGATTGTGTTGGAAAAAAAGGGACAAAAATTATAGAGCAGCAGAGGTAGTCCCATTTAAAAAAAAGAAACCTTTCCTGACAAAACTTAGAGAAAACTTTGTCCTGAAGTTATTACTGAAACATGATTTAAATTGATGCCTTTTTATCTTTTTAATTGGTCTAATTTAGTTTCTTAGTCCTGTGTGCCAACCTTTTTTTGTTTTGTTGTGTTATAACGACTTAACTAATCAGGGCTTGTTTGACTTGAATTTGCAATGTTAATTAAATTTACTAACTCAATAAATTCACCTTTTTCTTACAGTTGGAATGATAAATGATCAGTATTTACAAATCCTGCCATTGTTTTGGGAAGAGATATGTGGATTTTTTTCCCAAAATGCCCTAGAGTTAATACCAACTGCACGGAAGAGTTATTGTATGTTTTTAGCCGTTTTCATTTTCTCTGAAGTGGTGAAGCAGTCCCTCTATGAGCACTCCTTCTTAGCCACAAGAACAGCATTGATTTTTCCTTGCCTTCTTTATTCCCTTTGCACGTCCGAAGATTATGAAGTGTAATCTCTGTGATCCTGTGGGCTCTTAAGAGATCACATATGTATAAACATGAGGAAACTGGCTCAATCTTGTTAGGAAAAGGGTATTTTCTTGGACACATAAACTATAATAGAGATGTAAATGAAAATAATCTCACATCTGGGTGTTTATTGCCAAGCTTAGGATGCATTTGTGGCTGCCAGTGTGTATTTTGAGTGATTTATTTATTATTCAGTATGGATACTCACGCTAATTACCACTTGGAAGTAGCCATTGTTGGTGGCTGTGTGTTTTGTGTGCTCTGCATTGGCATGGGAGCACAAACAAAGCCTCTTATAACATTTGTCTTGCTACATCTCTAGACACAGACGTGCTCATGAGCTAAAAAAAAAAAAAAAAGATATTGTCCCCACTCCAGCGGATATATCTCATTCTTTAGAGCAAAATTGAATTTCACTGAAAAATTGCCTTCAGATTAAACTGGGATGGACAACATGACTGTGGGAAAATTGGTATGTTGGCAACTTGCAATTCAGTCACTGAATACACTGTAATTATTGCATCTTTTCTTTTTTTGTCTTTCTTTTTACAGTTAACTGAGCAAAATTCAGATCATCTCTCATGTCGCCGCCTCTGTAGAAAGCAATTTTTCCGCTGCAAATTCTATCACAAACAGAATGCAACCATTGAATGGGTGATTTTAATGAAATCATTTTTCTTTCTCCTTGTTTTTTTACGTCTTTCCCAGCAACTGGACATGTGTTCAGTCCACAAGGGGGATCGGGGTCAGAGCCTGAAGACGACAATCAAACTAAGTTTTACACAGAGCAACACAGAGGACGAAGACGCATCAAAGGTGAGGAGAAATGCAGCTGTACCTTTTTTGTGTTGAGACAATATTTTAAACACATTAAAAAGAGAGGATCCTCTTATACAAAACACACTGCTGGGAGTGCTACAATGAAAAAAAAAAAAAAAAAAAATCATTTAACATTATAGATCACGCTTGCAATCGAATGTCGTCTACATTTTTGAAGCAAAAGGCCTCAAGCCAAGCTTCATTATTTGATGAGTTGTGGGTGAGAACATGTTGACACTTACCCTGGTTTAATATGAAGGAAAATAATGGCATATAAGGTTCATGGCAGAGGGAAATGAGGCTAGTCATTTCTGTAATTGTCAGCATAGCTGGAAGTGCGAAGGAGTCGTGCACACTCCCTGTGGGGTTTAAAGTGCTGTTTCATAGCTCAGCTCAATGACACTCAAACCAGATATATGATCTGATGTAAATGGAGGTTCTGTGTTGAAGTCAGCTGAATGGAATAACTCCCCTTCCTTCCTATGGAGTGATATTTGAGAATAAAGGGTCTACTAAATGTGGATTTTTGCTTTTTGTGTGTTTGGTGACCTGCAGAAAAATTGATCACTCAGTGTCTCCACTTGGGTCTCCATATAGTGATTTAAAAAAGCAAAAGAAAAGTTTTCATTCTACTTACTTTGCTTAGAGTTCATCAAGCATCACTTCTTTTTTTTTAAAATGGCTCTGGTCTTAAATCAGCCATTTACCACAAAATCCACTTATAGGCTGCTTTAAATAACAGATATGTCAGTCGAAAGATTGAACCTGGGAAGAAAAAAAGAAAAGATAAGAAAAGAAGTCCTGCGATTGCTTTGGTTAATGTTTGAGTTATTTTAAGGTCTTCAAAAAGGAATTATTTCAAAGTCCGATATGCATGTGGTAAATGTCTGTCAAATGTAAATGAAGGCATTTTAAAAATGTGGGTTTGCTGTCAGTCATCATTGATGTTGAGATGGTTGATAGCTGAATAACGAAGCAAAAAAATAGATCTCTTTTTAAAATGTCACCTTTGTATTTCAGTAGAGATGCTTTTCAGGCTCATGGCTTGGAGAAATATGAAATCTATAGCATCAGTCTAAAGTTTTTCTTTTTTTTTTTTTTTTTTTTAATTAACAATCGAGGTATTAAAACAATAGTATAAATGAGTGGCAGATTTATTTAACCATTGCTTAAATCTTTAATGCACCACTTTGATTTCACCTATTAAAGATCCACTCCAATGAAAATTGTGGTTTTTGGTGTTTTTAACATGTTTTTGAGGATTGAGGGCATAAATAAAAAAATCATTTAAGATTAAAATAGCATTTCTAAGTATTTATTTCTTTACTTTAGGAGCAGATAAAACCCTGCCGTTTGAAAAAGCTTTCAGTTGTGATGCAGCGAGTGAAATGGGCGGGCCAAAGCCTCCCTGCTCCGCTCCATTCAGATGCATCCACTTGCAGACAAACAGATCCATTAACATCTTTATTTTCTTCATCTGAGCTGCCATCTGCCTCAAAACTGTATGGCTGCATAGCTCAGATAATTCACATGTCTTTTTTTTGTTTCACCACTTATGTTAGCTTGGGATTGTGAAGGGCTGTAAACTAGCAGGAGAGAGTGTAAACAAAGGGATGATGGGATATCAGCAGAGGAATACTTTCATGCCAACAGTCCTGCCCAAAACTCAGTAAGTTTCTAATGAGCGTCTCCAACTCTGCAGAAAAATTGTCTTCAAAAAAACAACAAGATTTTTGATTTGGGCTAAAAACTGCATATTCATAATAAAAAAGAAAAAAAACCACTGGCAACAATTTTACAATAGATAAAAATATACTAGGAGTAGGGCTTCACCCCATGTGTGTGTGCTCACTTTTATTTATTTATTTTTTGGTGCCCATAATGCAAGTGGCTTCGTGAGTATACATCCTCTTTCCCACTCAGTAAGCTTTTACAGTAATTGACGAGCCCATTCTGAAGCCCGCTGACACCACCCTGACCCCTGAGGGATTAGCTGCTCTGTTCCAATGGCTGCAGAAAGCCCCTTGTTTCAATCCGGCTGGATTCATCAGCTACACTTTTTTTGTGTTTTTGGGTTTCACCTTGGGCTTAATGACCCAGACTTCAAACTCATGTTGAGTTTTCTCCAACCTTTTGTTTTTACCAAAAACACAATGACATTAAAGACAAAGGATTACATGTTCATCTTTTTTTTTTTTTTTTTTTTTTTTTTTTTTTCTAAAATGCTTACATCTTAAGCATGTTGCATAGCTTGAAAGCGAGATCTTTTTTAGGGTAACCCATGTTTTATGTATTTATTTTTTTCTAAATTGCTGCTGTTGAACAGCAACTGTTCAATTCTCAAAAGCACCGTATAAAGTATTTGTTTTGTCATGTAAACCCCTCTTGCATAAGTCACTTAAAATAGTTTCCATTTTCTTCCTCATGAAATTGTTTCATGTCATAAGACAGGAGGGCAGTAATAGCTTTGCTGTCTCAACTGACTTGCAAAACATGTGCAAAGGCGCCAGGGAAAGTGTAGGTATTTCTCTACAAGTAAACCATGAATATTATTTAGGCTGCAGAAATTTAAATGCTGTATTATTTTGGCAATACGTTTGTTGGAATACTCACACTCTTGGTTGAAGCACTGCAGTGATTCCATATAGGTACCTACTCTCCTATTCCCACAGGCCTCCTTTAGTCCATGCCAACTCCTGTCCAATGATTGATGTCAGCAGACAGAGGTTAAGCAGCTAATTTCATTTCCCATATCCTAGCTTGGAAATGGGAGCCCTGACAGAGCCAAAGGGCAACCAAAACAATGAATCTGTAACCCTGCCAATGACTGTAAGATCATACATCAAAATGCTGAATAATTATGGGCTCTTATGTGTCCAGGCCAAACTAGAATCTGGGTCAGATTAATGCATCAGAAATATAATTAACTGCATTGTTGAGGAGTAAAAATGGCTCAGAGGTTGTACATGTCTTTTCTTCCCTGCCATACATGTGTACATTTCATCATTATCTACAGTTAAAGACGCAAAGAATTGATTTGTTACATCCTTTAACTTTTTTGTACCTTTCTCTTCCTTTCTCTGCCTTCAGGCCACTCTCACAGTCCCCTGAATAAGGTCACCCTGACGCTGATTACCATCAGCACATGTGTCATTGCCATTGTCTATGCTACGCAGGATTCCTGCCCCCTCACTGTCAAGGTTACCCTCCATGTGCCTGAGCACTTCATTGCAGATGGTAAGTGTAACGCACTCAGGGCTAGACTGAATGCTCAACAAACTGCACACCCTGAATTGCATTTTTGTTTACTAAAAAAATATACAGGATGTAGGTGATTTCATTCATTCCTAAAAGTGTTAATCATTTTGGACATGTTTTTTTTTAAAATCTTAACATTTTCACAAACACTTTTGGCTCACTATAATGCATTTTGGAGTATAAAGTTGTACTTAGGTTCAAGCTTCAGTATTTGATATTACTATATATATTTTTTTTTTCCGATGAACTCCTTGCATAAAACATTTATTCCAGGAGACCTAAAGCTGTGTGAACGTTCTGTTCAATCAAAAGGACCATTTTCAAGCATGTTTAACAACAAAGCCAACTGAATATTCTGCATGGAATGGCACCTAAATTCACTGATTTTAACTTTTGCACAAACATATTAGAACTATGCTGGACAATTTGCAAATCAGAGCTGGGATATGAATTATTTTAACCTTAATTTTAACCTTGCTTTGATTTTCAGAGGTTCCAGGGGGGAATGCGCTCCCTGATAAAATTATTTTTTATGAACAATTTTAGATGGCATCAAAGGGGGATGCTGAAAATCTAAGCTGCACAGAAAATATTGAGCATTCGGCTTTTACTGACCTTGCTTTTTGTTGGGTTTGTGCCCCAAGCATTTCAACAACACCACACTGAAAAGA
>BSAI01000108.1:11310625-11321518 GCA_036245035.1 Adrianichthys oophorus
ACTCTCTCGTTGTTTCGGGACTCCCGTCAACCTTCGGACCCCAGGTAGTGGGAAAGACTACCAGTCCCGGAAAGGGTCTTTCATGCCGTGGCCACGGTCTTCCCTGGTTCTCTCCCACTCACTGGAATCGTCAGGTATCTTGGGATCCGGCTCGAAGGACCAAGTAAATGTTGGGTTTGTGCCCCAAGCATTTCAACAACACCACACTGAAAAGAAACACAAGAGAGTTGAGTAAGCTTTTACCTGCAGGGAGAGTGTCAAAGATCGCTCAGTTACAAGCTCCTAAAACACTCTGTCCGACCTTAGCCTCCCCCTGCTATTTATTAAAGGGAACGCCCTAGTTACATGCTGGTTCAGCCACTAAGGGAGGGGAAAAAGGAGCTGGCTGAAGCAGTTTTCAGCATGACACTTCTTGGAGGGCTCAACAGTATAATGAGAGAAAAAGGAGGGGTAAACTGTGCCCCTTCCTGAGATAAGGGTCACACAACAAGACCTTGAGGTTTGATAGTGTGCAACTCTGGTATGTAAGACCTTGAGGTTTGATAGTGTGCAGCTCTGGTATGTCAAAACAAGAAGCAAGAGTAACTGAAGAAAACAGAATAATAAGAATCATAAAATCTCTAACACTTTTCATTGTTAACAAACAGCAATTCCTGCTGTTTGGAAAAAAGTCTTTACCAAGGTCCTGGTTTTAACTGCACAGTTTTTGCACACACATTTAATTGGATGTCTGTGGCACCAAAAGCTACACTTTAAATGGTCTACATGTTGAAAACTCGATTCCTAAAAGAACAAACTGGGGATTAGGGTCATAAAAATGTTTAAAATTCAAGTATGTAACTTACAAAATATTATGACTATATTCCACACTGCTGTATTTATAGCTTGTCTGCTAAGCAAACAAATGTGTTGGGTCCAGCTGATCTTGGCTGCACGGTGGCGCAGTGGTTAGCGCTCCTGCCTCACAGCAAGAAGGTTCCCGGTTCAAGTCCTGGCTGGGAGACCTTTCTGTGTGGAGTTTGCATGTTCTCCCCGTGCATGCGTGGGTTTTCTCCGGGTACTCCGGCTTCCTCCCACCGTCCAAAAACATGCTTCATAGGTTAATTGGTCACTCTAAATTGTCCCTAGGTGTGGATGTGAGTGTGTATGTGTATGTGTGTGTGTGATTGTGGCCCCTGCGACAGACTGGCGACCAGTCCAGGGGTGTACCCATGCGTACCCGGGTTAGGCTCCGGCAACCCCGTGACCCCGAAAGGGATAAAGCGGATTGGAAAATGAATGAATGAATGAATACAGCTCTTTAAACGCAGCTTGACTTGTGAGTGACTTGCTGTTGTTAAGCTCTAAAAAATATTGTCATTAGTGTAGTTTTTGTAGATAAAAGACACAGCCGATGAGTCACAGATGGCTCAGCATACTCTCCCTGTTTTTGAATAAAACCTCTCTAGTTTTTGTTTTGGCTCCTTTTTTTGTTTCAGGGCTTCCAGTTTATGAAGTACAACTGAGATTCACTTTTCAATTAGAATAAAAAAAAAGTCAATTGTCTGGCAAAACCAGAAAGGGGCAGGGATAGAAATGAAAACACCAAGTGATTTTCTGCCTTGATGAAAGAGTGGATGACATTTTGAGTCATTACTTGGAAAATGGGAAACAGTCAGCCTCTGATGTTTATTTTTAACATGTGCACCCCACTTTTGTGTGACTCTAAACTCTAGTATGTTGACTTTGTCCACATAATAAATCCATAGTCAAATGCACCTGAATGAGCCAAACCCTGAACGGGTTGAGCAGGTTTTGGGGTTTTTCGGGCCTGTGGAGGGTCATAGAGAGGAGTGGCTGTGTTTAATGGGAGCACAGGTGTGTCTTGCAGTTCCTCGTGCAGCCACCTTAAGGGGCATGATGAAAATGTCATGTGTGTGGTAAGTATATTTAGGCATATTGTGAAGTATTTATACAGATAATTTAAGTTGCTTACACTTAGCACATACAGGTAATGCTGACTTACAGTGTCCTTACATCACATTATATTTGTTCTTGAGGTACATGGACAGACTTTGTTTAATGCCACATGCACGGTGTGTGCAGGTGTTACCCGGTGGACACCAGTAGGATGCCCACACAAACTACGCTTTGATTGTCTAACTTCCTCAATTCTAACTGTCACGCTACAAGCAAGAAGCTTGCAAAGGGCACACAAGAGGTGCACACACTTAATACTTGAACAGCACAATTGAGGGGGCTTAAAAAAATCAATTATTCGCACGAACTTCTGACTAAAGCTACATTCACACCGCCCTTGGCAATGCGTAATCTAATAACCATCTTTAATTGAAAGTCTAAATACACGTACGTTTCGGGCTTCTGCCTCCAAAACTTTAGCTTTCATGTGTCACTACGCACGTTCTGAAGACCGTTTTTTTTTTTTTGTTTGTTTGTTTTTTTTAACTTGTCCTGTCCAGCAGGAATCAACAATCAGCTGGGAGCCTCTCATGTTTGACAGATTTGCTGTTACAATCCGGAGTAATAAATCTTGGGACACACCAGGTGTATAATTGTATAAACCCCTTTTGTAATTTAAACTAGACTTTATTTATATTGATTATGTTTGTATCCTTTTTTTTTTTTTTTGTTGACAGAAAAGAAGAAGGGGGAAGAAAGAAAGGGATTACATTAGTGGAATGGCACAAAGACTTCACCCTAACAAGTGGTCTGAAGACCGATTTTGGGCACTATGTACAAAACATGCATCTATTGAAAATGTGTTGAAAGTTAGACCAGTTGAACTTTGATCAGTCAGGAACTCGGATTTTGTAGTGACGTGATTCCTAACTGTTTGAAAATTGATCATTTAGGAGAAATTAATAATTGTGGTTTCGCCCAGGTAGTATTACATGACATCAAATTATTCGTATATTGGAATAGAGCTGTGAAAGAAATATTCTGAAGCAAGATTCTCGAAATATGCACCACTTCGACATTTTGTATCAAGCCTCTTTTAGCTGTAATACATGTATTGGGTAGCAGCGGTCCAATATAAAATTTTGTGTTAAACACGCATTCACATTATTGATGTAAATGTATCACAGAGCTTAAGCTTTGTAGCAAAGTTAGACCAATGGCATCAGAACAAATGTAAATTGTTAGCCTTGCTCAAGTTCAAGAAGGTCTTTACAAGAATAAATGCAAATGAAGCTGAAAATAACTACATTGTGTAAGCATGGGCGTTCAAACAACTGTTCCCTGTCCTGTTGACTCTGTCTTCGATAAGTTATTGGCCATGAGATGTTTGCAGATTTTGTCTTTGTTTTGGCAGGACACCAGAGTTTAACCTTAAGTGAGAGTAGAGGCCAAGGCAGACTGCGCGTGCAAGGAGTTAAGTGAGCTAAAAGAGGGAAGATCCAAGGTCATTTATCTAATGACTGATGTACCTGTGAAAGCCATGCATTCACAAATCTCTTGATCTGGCGCTCCTTCCTCTAATCTTATCTCTAGACTGCCCACACACTCCGTTTTTCTGCTCATGGACAAGTCTGATGAAAAAGAAACATGACCGAAATGAGTAAGAAAAAAAGACATTCAAACCACTTCTTATTTTAATATATACCCAGAGGTGAAAAATACAACTACGGCATGTTTTACATTACTATTAGCCCTGCTGCAAAATCTAATGAGGATAACTTATCCTAGAGGAGTGATTAATGACACATTTTTAACCTTTGACCTTTGCTCTGACACTTCCAGGTTTCATCTCTAGTTAGGAAATCATCTAAGAAATGTTGTTGCTTTAACTCGTCTTCTCTTAGTTTGTTGCTTTCCTGGCTACACACTTTACTTTTGTTTGTCTTCTGCAAACTTTTTGCTGTCTGCATCGATAATACAAAGATAGACACAAGAGACACAGCAGGTGGGATGTAAAAAAAAAAGAAAAAAAAAACAACAAAATCCACTATTCTTGTTGCATACAGTTGGCAAGAGAGGCTGCACAAAAACAACGTAAGAAACAAACAGAAGAAAAAAAAATCCAACCTGGAAGGCGTATAAAAATGTAAGTTCGATCAGAAAAGAGGAGGGAAACAGGGAAGCCTTGGTTACAACACAGCAGTGAGAAGCAGGGCAACAATGAAGCACTGACCCACAACACAGGAGCTGTCCTGTAAAGTCTTTCATACAACATAGAAAAATGATAGGAGGCAGCTGTGCAGACAGGGAATGAGGTCGGCCATCACTGCGAGCAGTAAGCTAAAAGAAGTAATGTGTAAACAAAAAGAATAACAGCAGTATTCACCAAAGGAGACAAACAATAAAATCTCTCTTTACATTTAGTTTTGGCCAATTGCAAAGGATAATATGGAGCAAAAAAAAATTAATGTAGTGTGTGGTAGAAATGAGTGCATCCTTGCAACTTGCATAGAAAATTAGGCTTGTGTTACCAGAGTTCTGCCACCTTTAATGTATTCACTCATTTAAGTCATGCCAAGAAGGAAAGCTGTCGGTATTCGTTTGACATAAATATTCTAGTCCATTATTCCTTTGTGAAAGAGATTACTTCAAAAACAGAAACATTCAAGACAATTCCCACTACTCACAAGATTAGATTTTAATTACTCATCCCCAAAATCCTACAATTCAATGGACTTTACAAATAATTATCTATATCATTTATAGGTTTTCTTATAGGTTGCAAAAACTGCAAAATGTTTTTGAAGTGAGACTCTTGCTAAATGATCTCCTTTTTTTCTTTAAGATATTATGGCAGTCAACTTTAGTTTTTGTACATTTGCATTTGTACAAATAAGTAGTTTTGGAGCTGTGTCACTTGAACAGATGAGACCTAATTAGAGATGCTGGCCATAATGTTTGGAACTAGTTTGGAAAAAAAGAGAAAAAACACAGGCATATCATGCAAACTGTGAGACTTGGAGCTTGGACTGACAATTATCCCAGTTTTTTTTTTTGTTGTTGTCGTTTTTTGTTTTCTTTTTCTAAAGTAAGGGCATCAACATCTGTTGGTCTATTAGTCAACCATCGACTTCTTATGAAGGTTATTCCAGAATTTTTTGGAGTATTTACAATTACATTTTATTGAGCATTTTGGTCAGTGCAATAGAAAATGCTAAAGCAAGTATAAATATCATTGTTTTGTGTTTCATTTGACAGACATTTTCTTACCATTTTATCACCATTCATGAATCTGAAATGTCTTTAAACATTCATACATGTGTAAAATGTTGCAATAT
The DNA here is from genome assembly GCA_036245035.1 of Adrianichthys oophorus. Lineage (NCBI taxonomy): Eukaryota > Metazoa > Chordata > Actinopteri > Beloniformes > Adrianichthyidae > Adrianichthys > Adrianichthys oophorus. The sequence continues at coordinate 11,315,863 of BSAI01000108.1, forward strand.
ATTTAGTGAAACATGTATCTTTTCATTTCTTTTGAATCTATGCAAAAATGTATGAATGTAACGCAAGTTTTAAAAAAATATATATTTTATGTATTCTATATTTTATCCCATGATACCAATTAGTCTAACTTTTCATAAACGGCACAGTTGTTGAGTAATTACAGAGCTCATTTACATTTTAAAAAAAAAACACTAAACAAATAAATATGGTATTAAATATAGTATTAGTAATAATTTATAGTAAAGTGAACATCTTATATAAAGAAAAGAAAGGACATATCACAATTCTGACATTATGGACAAGAAAGAAAAAAAGAAACTATATTTAACATTGTAGCAAAATTGAAAATCCCATATTTCAAGCATGAAAAAATGATTTTGCTGCTTGACTACTGTGCCAGTGGGGTATATTTGCACAATCACTTCTATTGTTTCCTATTAGATCAATTAGACTGTGAATTCATCAAACATTAACTCCAGTAAAAACAAAAAGGTTCAAATACTTTAGTGGAGTGATGAAGAACTGAGCGATTCCTTCTTCTGCTGGGTGCATTAACATTAGAACTTTTACAAATAACAAAACTACCAAATACTTTTTCTTAAATGGTCTGTAGGCATGTGAAAGTAGCCAAACACCTTTTTTCAATCACAGATTTTCACAAATATTTCGCATAAAATATAGGATATTATATATGCACAGAGATAGAAATCTAAGACACAAGAGGAATAAATTATACAACACAGTTTAAAAAAAAAAAAAAGTTTTGGGATGAGATGCATATAATAATTCAAATAATAAAACAAGATCTTCTGCCAGGACATCTGTGCGTTGCTTTTTTACTTCTCAATAAAGGTGGGAAAGGTGGTTTATCTTACAGATCAACCTCCCAAATGTTCCACAGTCTGCACTGAAGATGCATAGATGCAGGATGAACATTGCTCTTATATGAGGTACCATTAGAGCTCTCAGATAAATCAGTTTATAATCTAACCAGTGCTTTACAGTGTGACCCTCAGACATTCACTCTCAGCAAATCTGTTGTTTAGAAATCAGAAACTGGTCGCAGTATGCTCACTTCTGCACAACTAGATCTATTATTGTGAAAAAAAAAAAAAACAAAAAAAAAACTTTTTTTGCTTCTTTCTTTTTTGTTGTTTTTCACAGTATTTTTTTTAACCATTGTTTATTTCAAGGAAATTGCTAAGTTTGACATATTTTGCTTATCATCTAAATACATGCATTATTTATGCATTGGAAATTATTACTTCAAACAGTAGTACGTATTTATACATATTAAATAACATATTATTGATGCATACATAACACTAAGTAACTGCATAGGGAAACTTTTATTGATGCTTTATTTTTTTTTTGTGGAAATTTAGCACGTACACAAATGCCCAAACTCCAAGTATCACAGATTTCTATGGCAATGTAGTTTGATTGTCAACGTTGATTACTGCTTCTGCCAATAGCCTTAATGTGGCTGAAAGGCGTAGTATTGTTGTGAATGCGTCATTCTCTGCGACCCAGCTTTAAGGCCTGAAAACAGATGTGTGAGATTTTTGTCTGTGTAAACTCCAGGTCTGTAACATTCAGTGTTCCCTGTGGAACTGAACTTCATTTGGATCAATTAGGGATAGTCTTGTTCAGTGATCAGAGTTTAACGATTGGTCTTTACCAAAATCTCATCAATACAGACATTATAGCTCTTAATTTTCTCTTTTAAATTCAGTCAGGTCTGGATAGAAAATAAAACTGGTGAAAATTGAGGATTTAGTCAAACCCCTTATTGATTTTTTTTCCTCAAACAGAGGAGTTTATCTCACAGTCTGGGCCTTTCTTGTTTTTATCGTCTCTTTTCTCTTTTAATGGTATTTTGTGTCTTTTTTTTTGTTTCTTTTCAGGAAGCAGCTTTGTGGTGGGCATGGGCAGCTTCCTGGATGTCTCAGAATGGCTAAATCCATCCAAACTAACTCTTTATTATCAGACCAACTCATCAACGCAGTGGGTCCAAGACTTCTGTGGCCAGAGAACCACTGAACCCTGTGAACAGATTTGTGACCAGGATACAGGTGAGCACAAACAGGCAACTTATTTTGTTGCACATAATACAAAAAGTAACTTTCTTTGTCTTTTTGTATTATGATTGAAAACATTCAACACCTATTACTTTTGGTTTTGTTCATACCAACTCATATGGACATATAATTAATGCATATTTACCTAGTCAGCTCTACTACCACTTCAAAAAAGATAATATTCCAGAAAATGTCGACAACTTCCTGCCAGTTTGATAGTACAGCAATTGCCCATTCCATGAGTTCCAAGTGAATGCAGCATCACACACCACAGTTGCAAAATATATAATATTTGATGTAATCTATTGGTCAATTATAAAAGTTGGTATTGACATACAGTTCACACAGTAACATGCAGTTTACTGTAATTAATGTTTTGCAATGATCATTTGGTTGTGAAAACAAAATAAAACAACTGATTAGACTGTACATGCTAGCAGTGGTGGTATCAAATATCCATCCATCCATTTTCAAAACCCGTTTTGTCCCTTTTCGGGGTCACGGGGCTGCCGAAGCCAATCCTGGCCACTCGTTGGTGAAGGCAGAGTACACCCTGGACAGGACGCCTGTCTGTCGCAGGGTCACTATCACACACCCATACACATGCACATTCACACCTAGGGACAATTTAGAGTAACCAATTAACCTATAAAACATGTTTTTGGACGGTGAAAGGCAGCCAGAGTCCCCAGAGAAAACCCATGCTTTCTCTATCATCAGCTCTGGGGTATATTTTGCATCGCATTCTGCACTTATTGTTTATTACTCCCAGATGCCAAGCTTTTATGTTTTTTTTTAACTGGTTCCCTGTCCTTCTAACATGTCAGAAGTAAATTTGAATCCTCACACATTAAAAATGGACTATTCCTTTTGGCCAAAATGTCAGTTTTTGTTAACTTTCCTTGGGGGTAAAGATCCAAAACGCCCTTGATGAAGTGATTCAGCCCTTTCCTTCCTGCACGTCTAACCAAGTGACAGAAACAAAGGTTAATTATGTGTGGATGGTTACAGTGAATGTGTAATAGACATACATTAATAGAAGGTATTAATCATAATATGTAAATATTGGTTCAGTAATTAAACTCATTATGTGAGAGGTGGCGGCAGGATACACACTTTGCACCAAGTAATAAACAGCACCTAATTCTAATTTGAATATCTGGTATTTGACACAGATCATGTGGCGATTACCTCAAAATATCACTTAATGGAGCGCAGAGATTAAAGTTTATAGTTTTTTTCACTTTTTTGAAAAAATAAAGCCATGGAAACATAAAGGACCTTTGAACCTCTAGCCTCACTAACCCTCTTCAGACATGTTAAAATGTTCTACATAAAAATGCCACACACCTAAATGTGTATATGGGGCTGGGTTTAAACAAAATCAATGTGTCAATTTCAAACTTGTCTTTACATAGAAATGAAACATAGATTTCTTAGATCCATGATTCTTGCTTTAAAGTAAGACTTTTGCTTTTATTGTTAAATAAAAAGCTTTTTTTTTGTTTTTAATTTAGTTTAATCATTAAGTTTAATCATGAAAATTGTACTTTTGTTCAGTTTTATGTTAAAACAAACAGACCAAAAAAAAAAAAAAGATTGACTTTAAACTTAATATGAACTGCGGTAGCTTTACCAAAACCAAATCAAATCAAGATTTAGGCTGTGACACCCATCCAGATAATGATGACAAAATTGTTATTGTGTGACATGAGAGGTCACTTTACTACCCAGAACCAGATAAACTGATTGATTTTGTACAGTCATCATCGTTGCCTTCGGCTGGATAAATTATAACCAGTTGCATTTTTTACCCAATTTTAATGTCACTATTCATGTGGATGGTGACGTTAGCTGTACCAACAAGCTGGGCACACAGTTTGGTGTTATTTATTTTCCCTTGAGTGTGTGACTCACTTATGTTTTCTGTGCCCAACTGGATGAAGTGTAAGCTCATTAGAATGGATTACATCTGTAATGTATGGGGAATTTATGTAACCCCAGTCAAGGACATGCTGATGGCTGATGCATAATGTATTAGAGGTATACACTTTCAGTTCAGTCTGTGGACACGATGATGCCAAAGATGGTGTTGGGCCACATTTGTTTCTGGATTGTAGTACATTTTGTCAATTCAGTGGATTTAATGCTAGTTTACATGCTTCCTGCAATGTGACATCATTTAATGCTATATTTCAGTTTGGCTTCTAAATCCAGACCCCATTTCATTTACTATCATTTTGTTAATGCTGCTGTTTTCCATGTTTTCTTGTCCAGTTCCATGTACATCTCTTTTCATTTGTCCTTTTCAGCAATGATCATCCTGCGAAATTAAAGGTGTTTATCCACATATATTGATGATTTTTTAACTGGTCGTCGGTATGGATTAAAAAAAAAAAAAAAACACAAGCAACTTCAAACACATACACAAAAGAAAACCCTATTTAGCTTTTTAACATGATGTTTTAAATTGCCACTGGATATGTTGTTTCTAAGGTCTAGGTATGAAAAGATGGAACTGTAAGACCCACAGAAACATTGAAAGCATAAATGAAACAAGTTCTGGTGAATATAATGGATGCAAAGAAAACACTGGAACAGTTGGGGGTGAAAACTCATCATCCAAAAAAAAAAAAAAAATTGGCTAACTTTTCCTTCCTGAATATATTAGATTAAATCTCGGTTCTTAACCTTTAAACTTTATTTTTAATACATCTGAGACAGAGAAACCTTGAGTTTGCTGTCATATCAATCTAAAAGCACATAATAATGAGTTGCTTCACCAGAAGCCTCTTGTGTCCTTGGGAAACATTAGTGAGGATTTGCATGTGTTAAACTTTCTTCTGAGCTCAAACTATATCATAATATGATTTATTTTATTTTTGTTTCACTTGTAAAATCAGGCGAATGAACAGTTCTGTTGATGGCTAAGCTTAACTTGAAAGGGAATGCTTTGACAGTTTGCTGTTTTGTGACATTTAAGTGTGTACCGTATTCTCCCCACTATAGGAGGCACCAGGGTATAAAGCACACCATCTATTTTTCAACTTCTGCCATATATAAGGTGCAACGAATTAAAAGCGTGACAAAAGAGTCAGTGATAAGTCCATCAATCAGGCAAACTTTTTTTTTTTTTTTTGTTTTTTACTTGTCCTGTCCAACAGCTGAGCAAACAGATATGAGCTGAGAGCCTCTTGTATTAGACAGATTTAAACTCTTACAATCGGGGGTTATAAATCATACCGAACACAAAATGTATGTTGGTATAAGCCCCTTTTGTAATTTAAACCAAACTTTATTAATATTGATTTTTTGTTTTTGTTTTTGTGTCTTTTTTGTTGGACCGGACGGAAAAGGAAAGGGGGAAAAGGAGAGAGTTGGGGGGTGGAGGGGAGGAAAGAGAGATGGTGGATTTTAGAAGTTAGAGAAGGACTACTGGGAAGGGAAGGTAGAGTTGTTAATCTACAGGCAACAAAATGCTGGAGCTTATACCCATTGCAATAGTGAGTGTTGGTCTAAAATGGGCAGGGCCTGTCCACACACTCAGCTGTTACATACCTGCCGGCTCCAAGAG
>BSAI01000108.1:11331518-11358144 GCA_036245035.1 Adrianichthys oophorus
ACCACACACGTCTCGTCGACTCTCGCGATACTCACAGCATCTCACCCTCACCCCTCCAATACCAAAGCTTGAGCTAAAGCTTTGGTAATACCAAAGTTTGGTAATACCAAAGCTTTAGCTCAAGTGTTATTATTCTTTTGACTACCGTAGCTCTTCAATCGATGACACAATTAACAAAATTCCAAGGTTTTGAATCGGAAAAAAAGCAGCCTTGCAATGTTACATTACTACACATTACTAACGTAAAGTGTTGCATATTGGTAAATGAAGAAGCCTCTTTTGTCCATGTTAGAATCAGCTGATCCATGGTTGAAGAGTCACAGTATGTCAAAGAGCGTGTTATTTAGGTTCCACTTGCGACACCAGAGTTTAAGGGTTCATTTGGGTTCATTCTAAGATCATAATTGTTGAGACAGCCAACATATTCTCAAAGAGTGAAAAGGGTTGGTAAAAGGACACAATCTTCACACAGAAAAGGTCACAGTCAGGATTTGAGCTGAGAATCATCTCTCTGTGGCGTGACAGCGTTACCCACAACACCACTGAGCTGCCACAATCCTGACAATTGACTAAAGTGCAGAAAGTAATGGCCAACTTTAAACTTAATGGCTTGCTGGAGGTAGCAGTATCAGTAAACAACTGACCTGTGCAGCACAATTTGGAGCCTTGTCTACAAGCAGCATGCTGGATTGCTGCTAGCTGAGTATCTCTAGCGCTTCAGTGGTGCAAGCTCCCCTGCCAGCCACAGTGGACTAAGTTTAGATTTTGCCACAAGACAGAAAACACTCAAGCATGTAAATACCTCAGTGAGGATGATGAAATACTTGCAGTTTTAGTGGCAGAAAAGTCAGCTTCTTTTTCTAAGATTCTGCTCAGAATCCATAGCCTGCAGTAGTGTGTGGACAGCAAACAGAGCTATGCTTCTACATTTAGACTTATTTAATTTTTCAAAACATAGATTGTTGTGTATAGCTGAACTAAAAAGAGTTATTTACTGACCTAGCAGACCATTTGTTTTTACAGTGGTTGGGGCAAGGAAGGAATTTAAAAAAGCTTTTTTTTTTTTTTTTTTTTTTTTTATCGTTGTCGTTACACACCCTGGCCAAAAACTTCTAAAACAGGTAAAAAAATTAAAGATTCAGCTCCAGTGTATGTAAAGGAGCACGTGAAAGGGCAGCATGGCAATATTCCACAGATGTTTTGCAATTTTCACTACAGGAATGTCACAAAAGAAAAAGCTGTTAGTGTGCTTGGACTTCTAATGTCATGACTTTACCTAAAGTTATGATAGATGGCATATAAAGAAGCCCTTGTAAATGATGTCACATCACCTGCATTTATGCCCTCTCTGCCATTTTGGGAGTCATATTATGGGAGTCAAAATGAGGGCATGGCTGCCATGGCTCACCTCCAAGTCATTAAATGTTTCAAGTCCTTTCAACAACGGAAAATTATTAATTACACTGACCATTTGTGCTTTTAGGAACTGCATTTATTCATCAATATTTTCCAAGCATATTAGTATCTGCAAGCATCTGAGCTCATGCATCCCCACTTCAAAAATCCAAAATACATCATTTTAGATTCTCTGTAATAAAAACACATTTTACCACGTTTGCAATTGTGGTTACCTGGAGATAGAAGGAAACCAGAGTAAAGTCTGCATATTAAATCCCCTCACTACAGACTAGTCATGTCCAGTTAAGTTTTTTGCTGATGAGTCCCTGACTCTTTCAAAGTCAGACTTACAAACAAATGAACCCAATACATTTACCAACTACTGACTGTGTCTCATCTCAGCATCTTTTTTTAAACATAGCAGATACATTTTGGACAAAGGAAGAATGTAAAATGTATAGTGGCTTACAGTGTCAGGCGAAGGTAATGAGGAGCCCTAGGTGAAGCTGAACTGCGGCGCTCCCCAAAACAAATTTAGTAAAAAAACAGCACGTATTTTTGTTGTGTAAATTTATTTTTACATGGTTTTTGATAATCAGCTTTGAATTGTCTGAAAGTTGATATGCTTTTAATTCGGACAACTTAAGACAGAAACATATATTTTTATGTACAAAAAGTTACTGGGCTTACTGCTGCAAAGTCCTCAATTACATCATCAAATAGCCTGAAATAAGAGAGCCAATCTCACAGTTAATGCTGATTAGTTTTAAGATGCACCTGAAATGTTAAAATTAAACAAAATATGTTTAAATGTCCCCACATATTGATTTAACCTTATAATAAACCTTTAAAAACCTGATGTTCTGATGTCACTGACATATCTATATGCAATCAATAGTCCCAAACAATCATCCCACCCTGTCACCATAAGGGATATAAGGGGTTAAGAAAATGGTTGGTAGATGAATGAGACCAAATCTATAGAAACTAAGAGAAAAGAATGCTGAAAAACAGTTTTGAAAATACCAAATCAGTATGGAGTACCCCCTAAATTGCCATTTTTCCCTTTTTGCAAAGTTATGCACACAGTCTTACTTTGTTCACTCTGTAATTGAACAGGAAATAAACAAAATATAGAGATTATGAGTATATACATGGTTAAGTTGATTAGTTTCACACAGAAATTGCATTTATAGAACAGATTAGCGGACAAATATCCTTTATCTTAAGTATACATCTCACGATGGCAGTTGAAGCTGATCGAAGGAGAAGCACCGAAATACATCCACATCCATACCTTGAAAGCAGTAAATGTAGAAAAACAAAACAAAGGGAAAAGATCAAATATTAAAGGAGTGAGAGAAAAGTCTCTTTATCAAAGCACAACAACACAAAGCATAGTCTCATTCATCCAACCGCAGTTAGCGACTAGCCGATAAGCTAGCGTCAGCTTTCATTTCTTACCAATCGTTGTGTAACTTCAAGTGTCGGATGAAGTTGGTCGTTGTGAATTCTATCTGTAATCCTTTTATCTGCATGTTCAGCAAACTAAAAACCTTTTTTTTACCTTTTAACTTTTATACTAGCAACACTGGCGATCAGGAACTGGCACTCTGACAGATAGCGTCATCTGGTATTCTCCAATTTGATTGTTTGGAATGTTGGCTCAAACCAGCGTAGACCTAATTTGTTTGGATGTTGTGCGGAAGATGCACACAGGCTTTGTCAATATACTTTTTAATCTTAGATATTGGGAAAACAGCAAGTTACTGCTGTTCAAGTCTAAGTCAGGTCACAAGTCACTGCTGTAAAAGTCCAAGTCGAGTCTAAAGTCGTCAAATTCATGACTCGAGTCTGACTCGAGTTCAAGTCATGTCCACACCTCTGTATATTATTAAGTTGTATTTTTATATTTTGACAAAACACAAAAAGCATTCATTTTACAACAATGCAATGAGCATTAATATTGACTGACAGCGAGAAACAAAGACACATTCAGGCTTTTTAGGAACATGTGATGCTGCCTACTCACATTTCCATGTTTTCGAGAAAATTGTACATGTTTTCCGTTATTTGATCACCATCATAAACAAAAAAAAAGTACAGATTTCGACCAGCACCCATTCAAAAGTAAGAGATTGGCACGGATACCGGATAAAACTCGAATGGTACCCATTCCTAAATATGTATCACTTTTAATTGTAACAAATATAAAGTATAACCGAAGGGCTACCTGACACAAAATGTTCACTACAGGATCCGCTGACATCGGTAGGCTGCTATTATTCCTTTGACTGTGGTAATCCATCATTGTTTTCTGTTTTCATTGCATGAAAATTGGTAAAATTTGATGTTTGAGTTTGGACGTTTTTTGTTATGACCACCAACAGTAACACATGTGTATCAGGATGAGAATTGGCGGCTATTTCTCTACACAGAAGTCACAGATTTTACTGTTGTGTACGCGAGTTTACCAGAATGAATCAAAAGACTCCCAAAATGGCAAACACGGGGTCTCAGACCCAAAGTGCTTTACAGTCACATTTCCAATTCACCCATAATCACATATATTCACACATCAATGGCGACTGCTGCCATGCAAGGCGCTCACCTGTAACCACCAGGAGCTGAACATGTCACCTTAAGATCAGAGTTTGTAGCCATGTTTCCACACACACTTAGACAGTTGTGGCTTTGAGTTAGAACAGTCATCTTGTAGATTCCCAGTTAACCCTGTCATGGCTATGTGTGCAAGAATTGATTAAAGTGGTCTGAATGCTTTGAAAACCAAAAAGGTAGAAACATGCTGTAAAAATGTGGACTTTTTATACTTGGCATTTTATTTTGAAAATTAATTGGATCTTCTTGGCATTATTCCTTTTTTTTCTCATGATTTTTTTTTCTGTCTGCTCAGTCCTCTTTATGCAAATTGACTTGATTCTCCTACTGCAGCAGCACTAAATAAACTCTGCCTATATTTAGGGTAGCGGCTCACAGACTTGCTTCCTGACTGTCTGACAACCACAGTGGTACGTGTCTGGTGTGACTACACTCACTGACTAGAATGAGCCCTTTTCACTGCAGGCTAATGGTATGCCCCAGGACTGCACCCTGACCATTTGCTGTTTGTCTAGGCTTAAAAGACATGCACACTGGAGGCAGGTGAGATGAGTAGCTTGAGCAAAAGTAAATCGAAGTAATAGTGACCCCTGCCAATTTCCTAAAAGAAAAAAAATGAAGTTTTTCACAAGAGAAAAGGATCTTGATTTTTCTACATAAAACACCACCTGTGATCTTCAGTAAATTGCCTTTTATAAATGCACAAGACCTATTGAATGAACATTTCTGTTTCTGAAAAGCACCCAGTGGACGTAAAGTTGTACTAAAGAACAAAAACACTCCATGTAGGCTACATATCCCAATGGCACCTGGTGAAATGGGCCATAAATGTGTTCTAGCTTTGCTTACTGGTAAAAATTATCTTTGAAATAAAAGGTAGCGTGGCATTTGGGCGATACATTTCTTAGAAATAAGCTAGCCAGGCTGAATTAGATATTTTCAGCTTGCAAGGATAAATAAATGTCTACTACTGTTTTTTTTTTTTTTTTTTTTCCACAGGAGAATGCAGCTGTCATGAGGGTTATTCCCCCGATCCTGTCCATAAACACCTCTGTGTTCGGAGCGACTGGGGTCGTAACGAAGGGTAAGTCCTATCTACCCGTAACTGGAAAGTCACTTTTACTTCCAATTCCTTACATATGATTTTAGAGTCCCCAAGCTCAGCACTGCCGGTTCTCTCTAGTGACTCTACATAAAATACAGAGGAAATGTTTCTAGCCACGGATTTGAAGAAACCTCTGTAGTCTGCGTGTTAAAGTGATCTGATGGATTTGACACAAAATACAGAATATGCAGCACTTTATCGTTCTGGCCACAAATCGCCTAAATGAATCATAAATATGGGCTGTTTGCATGTAAAAGGTTGTAAATTGCAGTCTTTCAAGTTTTTTTTTTTTCATTCTAAAAATAAGATCTGATGAGAAAGTTCCAGAGATGGGAGTCCAGCTTCAAAATTTGGCTTAACTTGACAATTTCTCATCCGGTAAGAATACTTGGTATAGACTCAAAAACAATATCTGTCATTTACTGGTACTTATTAAAGCCCCATTCAGTGTTTTTAGGAGTGACAGTGGATGGACTAATATATTATTCCAATTCAATATTTTGATTAGTTGCATATATAAACCCTCTGATTAACATTTGCATTCCATACATTATCACATGCAAGTATGTAAGCTAAATGATCGTTTAATGCCATCAAGATAATACCCAGTTTTAAACAATTTAAAAATAGTCTATTCTGGTATTTTTGCGATACTTTCACAATAAAGTACTTTTTTTTTTTTTAAATGCGAATCATTTTGATTTTGTCTTTGTTCTTTTTTCTGTCATATGGGAAGTCCTTGGCCATATGCTAACTTAGAGAAAGGATATGACCTAGTTACAGGACAGCAGGCCCCAGAGAGGATCTTCAGGTGAGATTTCAACCCTAGTTGCATCCCTTGAGTGCATGACAAGCTGCCTGTCCTTCTGTGGGCCTGCCATGGCCATGTTCTTGGCATGAATTCACATGTGGGTGGCATCTGTGTGATAGAGAATGGGGATAAAGTCTGTGGCATATGCATGTAAACACATTTGCACACAATGACAGTCTTAATGCTGGATGGGAGTCTCACCGATGGGGTTTCTGTGTGTGCAGAGAAGCCCAAGGAACACTCCTGGGTGAACTTCTTTAAAAGGCTTTTACTGCCATTTCTGTTGCACTTCTGAGTCTTGATGAGGTCATTGTGTTTGACAGTTGTCAGGAGAATCAAATGTCAGAGAATCCCTTTTGTGTCACCAGCTGTTCTATTAAACAAGACATCATATAAAAATAAGGATTACATATATATTCATGTACAAAAACAGGATCAGCTGTTTTTTTTTTATAGAGTCTTCTCCTCTACTATTTAGACCTATTTTATCACTGTTATCCCTTTCCTCTTTGCACTGACCTCAGACATAGCTTCTCAGTGAGAATGCTGAGAGAAAAGATGCAGTAAACTATGGATTTTTGTACACTATCAGATTTTGCAGTGTGTGGATAGCACAGACATAAAGATTTAAAGCACCCAAACCTGCTGGGGTGACGCTTTGTCCAAACACAGAAGTTTATGTTCAAAGGAACAAAAAAAAATCAAAGGACTTGTGATTCCACCTTCAGCTACAAAGTACAACTCCAGGCTTGAACACACCAATGCAGATTGTCAAAGCAAAAGGCAGAGACGCAGCAATTCATTGGACATTGCGATTGGGGTTAAGTTGATAGTTGTCGCAACTGCTCTATGGATGTGGAAAGAGGAAAATAATGGATTATTAGATTAGATCTAGCTGAATGGAGTTAGTCCTAAAGGTCAATACAAAGAGGATTTAAATCCAAATAGGAATTCTTTTGGCAGTCGGAGTGTTTTAGTGAAGGAAAGAAAATCTAAACAAAGACGTTTCTCACTTGCTTTTTTTTTTGAAACTGCTACCGGTGTCAAAATTGGCATCTGGGGATGTGAAGAACACATCCAAGAGATTTCAGTCAAATATAATAGAAGCTGTCAGACAGTGAGCAGAGGTCAAAAAAGGGTTACAATTATGTGTGTAGTTTGAGCAGGTGGACCATGTGCTGCAGCTGAAAGCACAGGTGTAAATTCCTGACTTTTATACATTGCAGAATGTCATATTGCTACTCTTTATCCTGATTCTTGTCAAACTGCTGTCAAATAAAGACCACCGGTATACAGAAAATATAGAGTAAGAACCATTTTCATAAAAAAAAAAAAAAAAAAAACAGATCTGCTAAAAGTATTCCAAGAATTGACAAGACTGACAAAGACAAGTTTAGACTTTTTCTATGTTAAGTTGTAGGTGCTTTGTGTTAAGATAAATACAAATTTTAAGGAGATTGTTGCAAAACCTACAAATGTCTTTTGAGCACTGGCTGGGTTTGAAATATTGGAGAACTATGGGTGTTTTAATTGTTTTTTTTTTTTTGTTTTTTTTTTTTTAACTCAAACTGACTTATAAAAGAACAAGATGCAGAGCACACCTATGGTCTAAGTCATGTGTTAAGTCCATAGGCTGTATATGAGAACTGGACTGAGTGACTCCTCCCACCTCGTATTCCAAATAGGAAGTACCCGCTGATCCCAGAAAGCCGAAATCCCATAGACTTTAATAGAGAAATAATCAGCTGTTACTCAGTCATTATATTTGCCAGAATAACCAATCTTGCAATGGTACCTCTTTTTAAAAGGCATATATCATTCTATTCTTAAGCCTTGCAGAGTATACTATATCCATATGATAATATATTACCTTTGGCACACATGAGTTATTTTCGCGAGGGTTTTTACCCGAAAGTAAGACACCTCAATCTCTGAGGCACTGCCTTTTGCTTCTCGTGGGTACCGTCCATTTCATGACGTCAACCCAGAGCCGGCCTCACCAGCGTGTCTGCGTTTCACCCACGAAAACAAAAAACATCTGAAATTTTGCAAAGATGATGTGCAAATTGTGCATATAAATGAAAGTGTTTTGCTGATCACCGCTAACTCAGCTGAGAACATGTTTGTGTGTGTTAGCCAGGGGCAGTGCCTTACAGCACAGAAGCTTTCTTCTGGAAGGGGCTGTTCTCACCTTGTGACATCACAATGTGAGGACCCACTCGTTTTCGATGATTGGGAGGGACTGGTGCTCAGAGCGTAGGGTTTTAGAGGAATGCTCAGAGAAGCATTAATAGAGCAAAATATTGCTTTGAATTGTTTTTTTTAATGATGAATTAACATTATAATACACTTAAAGTTCAAAAAGTTAATTTTGAATGATATAGACCCTTAAAAATGTTCTTGCTATTCCTTTTTTTTCTTGTGATATTTTTACTTTTTTGCTAGTTATTGATGACACAAACTGGCCAATCACACCTTGAACGTTCAAAACATTTGATTGACAGATTCTCCTGAGCCTGCTGTCAGTCGAAGGGGTGTGGCTCTCCAACAAGCTCACTCCTGTTTAGTGAGAGTGGTTGCCATAGCAATGTATACTCAGACCTAGTCGGACCAATCACTGCTTACTAACGTCGTCTGGTTCCAACATGGCGAAGTCCGTATTGTGGAAAAACGGTGACTGAACTGGCTTCATTTTGTTGGAACCGGAAGTAAGGCGTTTTCTACAGATGATGTCAGACTCACTCTGTCCAGTTATCCTTTATACAGTCAATGGTTAAGTCTCTCCTTTTTCAGTTATACTTAAGGTAAGCATGGATTCCTGCACAGCTGCTTGCTGAATGTATCAGTTTTCACATCTGGCAAAACAAACTTAATTCTGCTTTTGGTTGACCAGTGATTATTAACACATGCCGCTGAAAGTACTCCCCACTCCCTTTAATATGCCTAAAATGCCATTTTGTCTTCAACTGTGCACTGCATGTAAATATGATTCCAATTGGCTGTGTTGTAACAGCACAAAATGTTTGTTTTATTTTTATGTGATGTCAACTTTATACACATCTAAACCAATTTGTCTCTCTGTTCTGAAACACAATTGTTTGAATGAACATTTATCTACCATTGTGCCACATAATCTGCATAATCAGACAAGTGTGATGCAGCATTCAATCTCATCTGATCATGTTCCCATTCAGTCCTTTCAAGCTAAACATGCAATTTTTTGAGACACTTTGTTTCATTTTTAATATTACACTGCAAAAACTGAATCTTAAAAAAGTAAAATGACCCTTGCTTAAAAGAAAAAAAGAATAAGTAGATATTATTCATAGAAAATCTGTCATTGTGGTAAAAAATATTGGACTTGTTTCCAAGGGGCCTGTTTTTGCAGTATGACATTTTTGGGACAAAAATCTTTAATAAATAATCATAGAAAAACAACACGGCTTCATTAAATAGTAAATCCTCCGACTAAACAAGCCGGATGATTGCATAATAAAAAAGAGCTATATTGGAAGGTCATCTAAATTAAATATCACACCTAAGATGTAAATATGCATCATAATAGCCTTTCTAACATGGTGTTTTTACCAGAAAAACAGGGCAAATATTATTATGGCACCATATCTAATTATGGTTTTCATAGAGAAGTGTTTCCATAATAACTACCTCCAGTTGCAAACAGAAAGGAACTGAGACGAGGTAGAGGAATTTTACAAAAAACGTTGGTTGCTTTCAATTGGGATGATCATGGTTCAATTATGAAGTGTCAATTTTGGCCTGCGGAATTGAGTAGCAATCAAACAAAAGACGAACAAAAACATTATTTCATAATAGTTCATACCAATTATTTACTCTAGGCTGATTTAGTGGGAAATTATGCAACAGTAAACATGTTGTTAGATCCAGATGTCTAATAGTGCAGTACAGTATGTGTTTAGGTGCAAAATACAACCAGAATGTGTTAACAGAACAAGTCTGCCAATGACATCTATCTCGTGTTGTCATGCCAACGTAGATCATTCTACAGTCTGGGTCAAGGATTATGGCTGCCAGTCAGCAAAAGCTTCGTGGTGCCACCAGCGGAGCTGTCAATCAATCCTATTGCCAGCTGTAAGACAGATGTGTTGGTTACTGAAGATCCAGCAGAGGTCAGGTCAGTAAGTCTATGTTTTTACATGCATTTCTCATGTTTACAGCTCAACATCTCACTGTTATTAACCTTGTTTGACATATTGGGAAAAAAGGGCAAGTTTTTAGGGTTTTGCAATTGCATATTAAAATACGAGTAAAACTGAATCACATTTTTTTTTTGTCCTCTAAAAGTTTAGCTAATTGATTGTCCATGCGCTTATGCAGTAAAACAATAAAATCATATGATTACAAAAATGAACGATTTGTATCTAAAATCCAGCACATTTTGCACTGCAAAAGCCTAATGTTTTTGGGGTTCGAAAATACCTCAGCATTTGTTTTATTTATAATTTAACATATTTGTTGTTTTTTAGCACTTGACACAAGCAAATATTTTATTCTTTACCTATTTTGGTTCAGATTCTCCTAAATCAGGACATTTGAGAGGAAGAAATAAACCATCCATCCCTTCTGCAAAGTGTATTAGAGTAAATGTGTACCTTAGCATTCTCAAATATTTTAGAAATGAATAACGCCTAATTATCCTCAGAGCACCGTGTAATACATCAAGGAACATAATGTCTAAAGCTAAGAAATCACGGCAGCAGGAAAAATAAAAAATAATTTCTCCCTAAAAACAGTGCTGATTCTTTTTTAGGCAAAGAAATTGGTTCTAGTTATCATTAAACTGGTCCTGGCTGTTCTCAAACTGTAGATTAAAACTCTCAGTAAATCACAGTCACATTTTTTTAATCTGAATTATAACAATCCAGAAGTTGGGCCTCTATCTTGTTAATGTATCATAGTTAAACTTTTTTTTAAAAATTTTTTTGGTTCATATTTTTAAAAAAGTCCCAGTTCTTGCAAGTGGAAACAAAAGTTATTTTTCTCTCATTGCCCGTGAAGTAAAAGTTGTTTTACTGCAATATCCAACAATCCACTTTTTTTTTAAATTGTACATTTCCTTGTTACCAACAGGACAAACATGGCAGGTCATGTGTTTCCTTTGTGTGGCCTATGATCTTTTATCAACTAAATTACCCATATTCATGGCAGAATGTGAAAAGCTAATGGTAATTCTATATAATCTGGTTTACATGCCCTTTGAATGTCTGATAAAGGCTTTATGGAAGCTATTAAGTGGCTTTATAAGCAACATATTACCACTTGTCACACACCGTCCAATAGTTTATTCCAAATATTTGGCAGTTGGCCTGGCGTTTATTAGAGACCGGCATTTATTTCATCACAGGCTGAATGATGATGGCTAATGGGCTCATTTTGCAATGAAAATCAGTCAGAAAATGCAGAGAACAACAACAGATTAATCTAATATCAAAAATCCTCTTTGCTTTCATTTGAATCATTTTCCTGGAGGCACGCGCACCTTTCCATATTTGCTCAATAATTCATGTTCAAACCAGTTCTTCTAAATCATCACTCGCCTTCCTTGCACTTCCTCCGGGCAATTGTTTGTTTGTTGCTCTTTTTTCTGCAGCCGTCTTCTCAATATCATTCATCTGCTTGCATCATTCTCTGATACGTTTAGGGTCCACCCTAAAAATATTGTACGAGTTCCTCACCAGAATGTTCTTTGGCGTTTGCCGCCACATCTACAAATGCTAATGAATGTTTTTAACTGTCTTATGGTGCATTCACACCGGACACAGCCGAGGCGTCAAATTTGCGTCTGCTGCCTCTCTTTTGACACCTGTCAAATTTACTGCTCAACGCCTTGACGCCCTGGCCACCGCACAACCACCGACAAACTTCATTCGTTGACCACATCATGGAAAACATGAATGATGTTGAGTGAGGAACTTGAGTTTATATGTGTTGGAGAGCTCTACAGAGGCGCCGGCAAGCACGTCGCCGTGTCTGGGTTCACCAGAGTCTCTCTGGGTGCAGTGTGCTTCGCTCCTGCAGTAGAGCTGCGCCTGATAGTCGTTTTAAACAGTACTTCCGTCTGTCTGTAGTCCAGTTTGAGTATTAACCCGAGGGGGGGAAATGAAAAATAAAACGGGGGGAAATTTTATTTATTGTCTCGATGAAAATAAGAAAAAAAATCATAAGCCCATAGATCTGAGGGGATTGTCCCCGCTATGATGGAACCCACGACAGTTCTCCGCAACCCAGCATGGGGTAGCGCGTGCCTCGCTATCTCTGCCTCCCTGTGCGACGGCAATGGTTTGCTCTGCTGGACCCTGTGCAGCAAAGCTTGCTAGGCGGCTGGCTAACATAGCGGACTCTTTCGCTTCAGCTCCATGGGCTCTGTGATGGGCTGGCAACCTGTCCAGGGTGTATCCTGCATTCACCCAACAGTAACCAGACAGTCTCCGGCAATCCCGTGGCCCCAACGAGTTAAGAAAATGGATGGAAGTTCAGGACAAGACTTCTTCCATTGCACTGCCATATTGAATTCATTTTTCTACCCTTTAATCTAGTCACTGAAAACGTCACATGCCCAAATTTGAGTCTCTGATTGCGCGTCAATCTTACCGCGCCACAACAGATTGCATCTTTACATTGGCTTAACATTGAAACTTGATGCCTTTGCCTCGCCGGCCGCTTCCGGTGTGAATGCACCACTATAAAAGCTTTTAAAGTCATTACTAAAACGTGTTAGGGTCTAATAAGTAGATTAACAAGGAATTGAATTATAACGTGTTGCCAATCCTTTTTGTGTAAACATGTATAGTTTTATCTTGGTTTTTGCAGACATTAACCACATTATCTATGAATTGACTGGCTTGGTAAATGTCTGACCTGTGCAGCAGTTTGTAGCTTGGATAAATCAGTTTGAGGACATTTGGGAAGTAAAAAAACAAAACAAAAATTCCAAAGCAAAAAAACAACACTCACCTCTCCACAGTTGCAGTGTGTTCTCACAAGATAAAGCTCTTCAAATAGCATTTGCTGAGCAGTATGCAATTCTGCAGCACCTTTCTTGTCTGGTTGGTCTAATGGTCACTGAAGGTGGAGTGTTGGTCAACCCCCCACCCCCCCACCCACCCACACACCCACACACACACACATGTATACACACCTCTAAACTTACATCAGAGCTGCAGTTATTTAAACAAGTTAACCTCAGCTCAAAGGAACAGAGATAAAGCATCAGTTAGATGTCCTAAAGTAGGAGCGTTCTTATTTATCACTTCATTTGCCAAAACAATCTAAAACAAAACAGTTAAACAAAATAGAAAAACAAAGTGTTACACGCTGCACTGTAAAATACAAAAAAAAAACTAAACAAGGCATGGAAATGACTTTGAGTTTTGCAGAACAACTGTACAATATTGCATTTTTCCCAATTTCTATGTATTTTATATTTCAATTCTGAAATGTTCATTATTCTTTTCCAATACATATATATGGGTTACATTACAAAGGAACTGCACAATGCCTTTTTTGAACTTCATAGTCTTTAATTTTCATTAAACTAGTCTTATTCAATTAGGCACTATGAAAGCTTGGCCATGGAATAATTACATTCGACATAAGTAGTATGATCATTCAGATTGCTTGTTTGTTTATTCTGATTCAAAGGTGACAAAATCCTTTAGGACACATTTTACTGCCAACACATTTCAATAATTGGTGCAATTTTTCAGTACCTCAAGCAAAGTGTACATAAAGCCTTGATATTTCGCCAACCATGTTATCATTTCAGCATCCCAAATGTTTCTATAATACATGTACACCATGTACTGAAAGTAGGACAGGCAGCCCGGCACTCAACATGTATTTAACTATTGAAAATACAGCTGTTCAGAAAGTGCTCAATTTACTTGATTGATTTTCGACACTGAAATTCGTCATGGTTCTTTGATGTCCAATACTCAATAAACTAAATACGTCCTCAAAAACTCCTAAATTGCTGTAATCAAGGCGTTCAAATGTGTCCTGTAAATTGCAATAGCAGATTTCTCACATTGCAACATAGATTCAAACTTCTCCCAGATTTTAAAAAGTTCTCTCAAGAGCATAAGACTCCCAAGGTAAATGTACTCATGTTAGCTTCTTTTGTTTTGTAAAAAGGAATTAGAGAACAACTATGTTTAATTGATCCATTTCTCCCCAATTACTTTACAACCTGACAGTAGCTAGAGAGTAACAAAATAAGGACATCTTGGTCAATTTGCATCTTTGTGGCATATTTCTTACGTTTGTGAAGATTTTGTTCTTTGTAATAACTGTTAAAGAACTCCTTTTAAAGTTATTTGCTGAGCTTAATAATGTTTATTCATAATACCATGCCGATAGCACTATTTCAAAATCACATGGGTTAGGGTTATATCATCATTTAAGAGCAAAATTAAATTGTGTTGAAAAGCTAACATTTACTTAAACATCCTGATATTTGAACTACAGCACAGCTGCTGATTAAGCTCTTAAACGTTCTGCTTTCAGCATCAGTTTTTCATTGAATGACCTTTTTCATTGTCCGGAATGACATCAGTATGAGTCAAGCTTGTCAGGAGGCAAAAAGGCTGAGATGTCCACTTTTAAATTCTTGAAAATGAGGTCATTATTAAAGGCTTTAAAACGGAGCCATTCACTGTGTAGTAATATGCTGTGAGGCATATAACTACCTACTGAGAGCACCAGAAATCCTGTTCGTTCATCTGTGTTTTATTCATCATTTTAAAATAGTCTCTGAGATTTTCGGAATGCTAATAAAGATTTATTAGTGATACAAAATATGTGCATTAAATGAAGCTATATAGTCTTTGGCGGTAAAGCTACATTCACACCACCCTCGGCAACACACATTCAAGCAACCACAAGGGAACTACAACACACACCTGTACTCCTCTTAAGATTCAACCATTCCTGTCTACAATCCTCCACATGCCAGGACAAGTCAGAAACCTGTCAGGGTCATGTGACTAAAGCAACGTACACACTGCCCTTAGCAATGCACGTTCAAGCTACAACTTTCAACAAGAAGTTTATGTAAACAAGAGTAATTGCACATTTTGGGTTTCCACGTTCAAAACTCACATTCACATGTTGCTATGTACGTTTTTCAGTCCGTTTTCGGGCTGTACGTACACAACACCCAGCAATTGAGCCCGTACTGAAAGGTTGAACTTTGACCAAATAAGCTGCGTTCACACCAAACGCGATTTGCAAGTCGAATTTGTGTTGGCTGCCTCTCCTTAGTCATGCTGCGAATTCTCTGTTGATCACCTGTTCAAAAATGTGTTCATAATCTTGACCCCCCCAGCCGCATGTGGGAGGAGCTACCAGCTAATGTTTTTAGCCTGCTCACTACATGGAGTGGTGTCTGTGTTTATCTCATTTACAATGCATGGAAGACACAGATGATGTTTAGAGATCAGGTTTTTTTATTTTGACGAGTTTTACAAAAGCATCGGTAGTCTTCATGTTTGGGTTCATGAGATCATTCAGCGATTCTCCCGGTACAGTGAGCTTCACTCCCGCTGTGAGTGTTGAGTCTAAATGACAGCCGCTTCCGCAGTCTTTCTTTCTCTCATTGACCAAGTTTGACGGCTTGCTGTCCAGCATTAACCCGAGAGGGCAAAAATAAAAACAAGAATAAAGTTAGGGGAACTTTTTAATTATGGTCTTGATCAAAATGAGAAAAATGTCATAAGGTTTAGGCGCCCCGAGCATGCTGCTGGGGAGGCAGCATGCTCGCCTCCGGAGCTGGCGTGGCGAGCGCAATCGCTCCAGTTCCATGGGCCCTGCGACAGACTGTTCAGGGTATACCCGCCTTCGCCCAACAGAAGCCTAGACAGGATTCGAAAGTTGGTTAAGAAAATGGATGGAAGTTCAGAAGGAGAACTGTCTAATTGATCCACCATATTGGATGTGTATTCTACTCGCTGATCGTCTCACTGAAAACGTTGAGTTCTTGACTGATGGACACGCCGTGGCGAAAGTTCTGATGTTTGAACTCTAGCCATGCCACCCAAATTGACCCCTGCTGCTCAAATTGCACTGCTGCCAGACTGCCATGCCGTGCCTGCTCAGATCACTCTGCAGGACCTCAGGTCACGTCTGTTCTATTGAATTAACATTGAAACTTGCTGCTCCTGATGCTGGAAACACGTTCAGTGTGAACACAGCATTAGGGACTCTGATTTGGTTGTGACGTATGGCGTCCTTTTTATCTCATGGAAGTACTGATTGTTTGAAAATCTGTCATGGATGAGAAATTAATAATTGCGATTTGTGCCAGACCAGTATTACATGACACAAAGTCTTTCATATATCTGCTGTAAACAGCAGAAGAAGACGCCCGTCTTCTCCAGTGTGAACACCATATGCAGAAAACACATTCAACAATGTGTGTTTAGCACATTCTTAAATGAGCGTCACATGCCCAGTGTGAACGTAGTGTGATTGAAACTGCGCATAGGTTTAGAAAAACAGCACAAGTAACCTTCAAAATTCACTTGGTACAGAAAACAATACAGATTTGGGGAAGACTAAGTCATTGAATTAAAAGAATAAGTGCTGTAGGAAATTAGAGAAAGGATGGCAAATTATTATATTATTGCTGTACATTTTAGTCAAACAATAAAGGCTAACGTTTGCCATGTGGCATTTCAGAAATTACATTAAACCTGTACACTATTTAGAAACATTAAGGATAAAAGATCTACACTAAAGAACTGATAAAAAGCCTGTTTCATTTGGAATAATGTCCTGAATTAAGTTAACAATCAATTCCCATGACTGTTCGGCACTTCTGTCAGATTGTCATGAATTATACAGACTGCTCATCATCCAAAGCATTTTATGTGGGACTAAGTCCCTGGGGAGTTGACGCAGATTTAAGCTGATACACTCTCCCCAAGTGTTCATCCGAACATTTATGTAGTCAGTTAGTCGTGATATGCATCTGGATTTGGAAAGAGGTGAACTGCCCTGCAACCTTGGCTTTTAGAAAGGAAAAAAAAAAAAGGTATTTCCTTTTTTCTTATTATTTTTCTTTGCCCTTTGGTTTACACTCCCCATAAAATGGCTTGTTTTCTTTTTAAAAAGTTAAGGTGGGTGTGAGGACACTCAGTACTGTGCTGATTTTCTCCACACATAATTGTCACCTTGATATTTTATGGCTGGTTTTTAGTCGAAAAAATATGTTAAATTGAAAGATTCTGACAATGAAAAAGATAACAAAGTGCACTTTTATCAGTTTAGTATGCAAAATAAAAATCAAAATTATTCACCATTTCACTCATCAGTGAAGAGTATAGCATCAGTAGCAGCAATGACGAATTTTAATTTTTAAAGTACATTTTTTAAGTTCTCTGAAAGTTTCTGACGTCAAACAGCTGAGATTAGCTGATGTCTGTCTCCTTAAGAAGATTATTTGAGTTCTAACAGTACTGACTTAACTACGGAGTGTCAAGGCCAAATCTGGCCATGGGTGAAGTTTCTTATGCTTTTAGCTTAAAAGAAAAAATGAGAAAGGAGGGTTATTGTTATGGAAAATATGACCTCTGGATACAGCCTGCAATCTTTAATAAAAGCTTTTCCAGTTATCTCATATTTGGATTTCAGAAAATGGGTTATTGGCAGTTTTTGTTATTCTGATCTGACAGTATAACTCCCAAAATATTATTTAAATAACCAATAAAGGGATTGAACATATATTTTTTTTATAATATGTAAGAATGTTTAAATGTACATTACATTCATCAAGACATTTTGTCTGTCTGTTCTGGTTATTATTAAATAATCATTTCTCACGTTGCATTTAAATCCACATTTTAAAAAAGTAATAAATAAAACACAAATTCGATATTTTTTACATCTGTGTTATTACATTAGAGAACAGACAACAGTTTATTTGATATTAGTTAATAAATTATAATACAAACTAAAATGAAATCCCCTTTTATATTAAAAAAATGCTTCTTTTGAATATAAGGTCAGTTGACTTTTACAAATGGCCTCTTGTTTGGGAATGAGAGCAAAGCGAAGACTCTGACTTTTGTTCAAATTACATATTTACAAACTTTCTTAAGGTCAGCATGACAGAATTAGTCATAAAATCAAAGCATGAAACAAAAGGGTAAAATGAATATCGAGTAACCACAAACGCTGTATCCTCAGACAGTGCCTGGTTGTGTACAGTCATGGTTCTACAGCTAAAATCAATGCATGGCTCTGGAGGTTCTCCAAAAACCGCTGTCATGAGACTGCCACAAAAACTGAGTCTGTCATGGACTCTTTGTTCAGAAATGAAATTTGGATTAATCAATTTTGTTTACATTTTCAGAAAATAAAAGTGTGAAACTAGGTAATTATTTTTCTTTGTGTATAAACTTTAAATAACAAATAACTAAAATAACTTTTTTTTCAAACAGCACATTAAGTGTTTTGTGAGTGAGGTATAATTTGCTATGTTGCTGGCTTGAGTATGGTCTTGTTAGCAGATCAATAACTGTGTCAGTGATGAAATTCATACTCAGCCTTTTGTTTCCTTGGGAAGCCTGAGAAACAAGGATTTATTATACCTCAGAGCTATTATTATAATGAAAGAGACTGAGCTTAGCTTGCACTTCTGCAGCATGAAAAACTGCTTTGTTTGTGTTATTCTAGATATTCTTTGGTCAAATAAATCTTCAATTATCATATTTTATTCAAGATATTTCCACAAAAGAGCAGCTTTTGATTTATTTAATTCAGACTTGAACCAAATCCAGTAAGATCCAAATCAGAAAGTGACTAATACATTTCCACAGTGTACAGTGAATAAACTGTGCTCAAAGACAAGCGTCTTTATCAATAAGGAACTGTTAATAACCACTGACATTTTGCTTTGTGATTAATGAGCTGCTTCGCTGTAATCAAGTGAACTTTCAAAATGTGCCTTTGCCAATAATCCAATTCAGCTGGAAACGCCTGAAAGAAAAAGAGAGAAAACCACCCTCCGAAAATCCCCAAAATGTTTTCCAACTGCACAGTGATCAAAGAATTGATTCATCAGTCTTTATTTTAGTATTAAAGTCTATCTGCTTTTTTTTTTCTTCCCCTCAGTGATTACTGAAAGTCGAAGGAAAATTCACTTCATTCTTTCAGTGATGAAAGTCAGCATATTTGTAGGGAGCAGGAATAGGAGCATTAATCAAGTGCAGGGGCAGACCAATAACGGGCTCTGTAATCACGCTGGAGTGGGGCTCTAACTTTGGGCAGTGTCGCGTGGTCATTCATCATTGGGGAAACCGAGAACCAGTGTGGGAGATTAATAACAAGTGCATTAGTCAGTGTTTAGATGTGACCTGTGCACTTCTGGGTCATGCAGGAAAGTCAAAGTTTCAAAATAAATCCTCATGATCAGCCACTGATTTGGCACAGAAACTCTTCTGTAATGTGCAGCTGTAGCAAAACCAATGCCTTAAAATTTTGGAATGAATAAAAAACATACCTGTCCTTTACTCTTTCATTTTTTTTTCCCCAAAACACTTTTGCATCAAAAGAGTAGTAAGAGCCAGTTAAAAGACGACGTTTTTCTGTCTTCTCATCCCCGCCCTCGAGTTTGCTCTGAATTAAGGATTAATTTCTCTGCACTTGGAATGCCTTTCAGATAAAACCAGTGCACAAAATGCCATGTGCTGCCTGTATAATTCAGAAAATTGAGGTGCCAAAATGGAAAAGGGGGGAAAAGAAGAGAATGGCCAAAAAAGAAAATGACCGTTTTTTTAGATTAGAGCAAGCCGTGGATTTTCTTTTTTAAATGTATTCCTCTCCTAGCAGTAAAACCTGAAGGAATTTAGACATAAAAAGTGAATACCTAATTAAAGCTTCAAAGGGAAATGAAAATCAATAGAAACAAGGAAAAATGTGAACAATTGTATGTTTATTTTTATCATGGACATTCTAACACATGATGAAAAGGATAGAATGTAGCATCATTACAATTATCCTGAATTAAATATTGCATCAAGCAGAATATTGTACGAGAGGATTTGAGGTAAGGTATTATTTATATTCTTTTAAATTAAATGGTCAGAGAATACAATTTATACTTTCAAACATGACTGTTTCTGCAGGTTTGCATTAGTCAAAGTAAAACGTTTGATGTTAATTTTCTAACAGCCATGGACAGAATAACAATTTTGTAATAAAGTTTGTATAACGGGTTCTCTGCAGCGTTCAGCAATTAAAAATTTCGGCATGTTTTGTAGCCTTGTGGTTTAGCTCTGCATAAAAAAGCTCCCAGCCATTGTTGACTACCATTTGAAATTGACTGTCTGCTCCGGAACAGTAGAAACGGTTTTATTTTTCTTCCACTGCATGACAGTGACCTTCTATTGACCTGGAGAAGGTCCAGCTGTGCATCCGCCAGCCGGTAATTTGTCAGTTGCACAACAGCCTGGCAGAGCTCACCACGGAAAATAAATAAGAGTGAATCCAGCATCTATCAAGGAACTTAGTCCCATTACCAACATTGGAAATAATAGTGAGCCCCATCTCCATTTTGCTTATCAGACTATCACTCAGCTATGCTGCCAAAATCAAGAACTTTTCAGAAGAGAGATTATATTATTTTCTCAAAAGGGTAACAATTTTATCAGCTAAAGTCCACAAGAATACTTTTTTTTTTTTTTCTGGCACCACTAGATACCCTACTTGATATGCTCTGATTTATAGCATATGTGCTTGAGTCGCTTTTGTGAACCATTTGTATACTTGAAGGACATCTTTTTTATTTTACCATGAATGCAACCATACTTTTTGCGAGACAGTTTCTGGCTCAGTTCTCTCTTCTCCACAACAGACCGGTGCAGCGACCTCGTAGGTCGCTCCAGTGGGCCCGCCACCCACAGGAGAGTTTTGGGTGGCAGTCAAAGGCGGGTGCCTTGGCGGCCCAAACCCGGGTCATGGAGAACAAAAGCTACAGATATTACATAAAAGCTCCTAAATGTTCTGTTTTAAAATATATATTTATTTTCCATCAAAATTCTCTCCTCAAGATTCCATGTTATTTCTTTCTCTTGAGTTAAGCTGTGAATACTTATGAGCTTAATTTCCACTGAGCAGTACATTATGCAGTACAGTATGTACAAAGTACCTTAAGCTTGAGGAAAAAATATAGCTGCTGGATGACCTCCATTGTGGTTAATAGTGTAGCTTTTTCTCGTCGCGAATTGCCTGAACCACTCTTAACTGTGCCGTACTGCTCAGTGGTAATGAGACTATTTAGCGCTTTACTATCTTCCTAGAGGGCCCAAAATGCTTTACAGCTACAGTTCCATTCACCCATGCACAGACCTTCACACACTGATGGCAGCTCCACTGCCGAACAGTGGCGCTAACCGATAAGCACCAGAAGCAATGTGGGATTCAGTGTCTTGCTCAAGGACACTTCGACACAGGGGCAGGCAAGTTGGGAACCGAACCTGCAATCTTCAAATAAAAGGTCGACTCTACCTCTGCAGCACAGCCGCCCAAGAGGTGGATGACAAAAACTCGTCATGCATCTTCCTCCTGGTCTGTCAAATTTTAGAATCCTTTGTGGCTCACAAGTGTGAATAAAATTAGTAATTTTCGCGAGTTCTTTTCCTACCTGGAAGTGCCATATATCTTCCAATAGTGGCCGGTCTCCAAGAAATGCCAAGTCTAGCAGGTGTTTGTTACTTTAGCACCCCAACCCCCCGCCTACCAAGCATTTTGCCAATCACCGCTAGCTCAGCTGAGTGATCATGTGTGTGTTGGCCTAGGCGCGGTGCTGGCAGCGCAGACTCTTCCTGGAAGGGGCTGTTCCCCACTTTGTCACGTCACAATTTGGGGACCCACTTATTTTTGTGAAATTGGAGGGCCTTCTGTTCAAAGAGCAGGGTTTTAGTGGAATGCTCAGAGATGCATGAATGGAGCAAAATACCACTTTGAGGTTGTTGGGGTTTTTTTTGTGAATTAACACTATAATATGCCTAAAAGCTAAAAAAAGTTGCATGTTATAGGCCCTTTAAATAAAACTTCCTGTGTTTGATAGAAGTAAGCTACAATCAGAGGTAGCTCTTAGTTAGCTCTTTAAGTTTTAGCTGTTTGGGAACACTTTAATCAAATACACAGCAGCTTATTTTTCACCTGCATTGTTGGTGTCTTCCATATTAGCTCTCAGAAACCCTTGAAAACATTCACGTTCCCCCAGAATCCTTGGAGCACAGCAGGTAGCTGTCTTCCCATCAGTCAAAAGTCGAGCCCCCGTCACAACACACTGAGGTCCCTGCGGTGGCATGTTTTGGGCCTGTGCCGTGTAAAGACGAAGAAATGGGTCGTTTACCGATTCATTCACTGTGATACGAGGGGTATGGATGCCAAGGCAATGACCATACCAAAGTATGCTGAGATAAACACAGCAGTGGAAATATAGTCTCAGTTTTCATATTAACTTCTGTTTTCAATGTATGATGACTTTGACATATGCAGCCCTACAGGAACCATATTGCCACCACCCCCACCCCCAAAATAATTTGTTTCAGTCTGAGGCAGAAATATGTCTTCTATTTCCCTTTATTTGTTTTATTTTTATTTATGCAAGACACTGATACGACTGCAAACATGTTCATTTTAAACACTCTGTTATGAAACTGATAAAAAAAAACTGTGGCACAGGCATAAATCAAGTTCCAGATAACAGACTGGAAGTACCAAAACAAGTGGAAAGGACCACACAGCAAAGGTCTACGGTCAGTCAAATCTCAGAGGAACATCAGCTAAATGAGTCAAGCAAACAAATAGACATTAATCTAACAAAAACCTGAAGATAAACACATACAAAATCCCATAACCCATGAAACCGTGGCAGCTTAATCAGGAAACTGCTGATCGGCTGTGAGCAAAGGAGGATCAGGTATGTGCTCATCACAATCCCAGACTTGCTGAGCTGCCTCTGCGTTCGCCAGCAGAAGTAAAGCGAAACGTGCATTCTGATTCACCGATATGTCTCTGTGCACTGATGGAGCTGAAAGGCTCCTTCTCAACACATTTCTCTTTCTGCCAGTTTGGTTCACCTCTTGTTTCATACGCTGCTTCTCATCTAGTAAATGCCTTGCTTTAAAGGCTTTCCTCCTCCCTCTGTCTCAACAACTCCTATTGTTTGAAATGTTTTGTCAGAATCACTGACAGACAAAAAGGGAATATTTATGTTGTTTCTCCAAATGCTCATTCATCTAGCCTACCTAGCTGCGCAAATTAAAAATGCATCTGAAAATATAGCCTTGAATTACCTTTGCATACACATTTTCAACCACCAGTAAAATTGCAAAATTGCTTAATAATGGAATTAAATGTATTTTGGTAAATAAGTTTAGAGCAGTTACATTTTTAGTTTACATTTAACATTTGTTTTTACACAGTATTTCTGAAAAAAAGTGTTGTAATCACAATAAAAATGTATGATTT
The DNA here is from genome assembly GCA_036245035.1 of Adrianichthys oophorus. NCBI lineage: Eukaryota > Metazoa > Chordata > Actinopteri > Beloniformes > Adrianichthyidae > Adrianichthys > Adrianichthys oophorus. The sequence continues at coordinate 11,354,972 of BSAI01000108.1, forward strand.
AATAGGATTTCTGTGTCATTTTCTTCTCATATTTTGGGGAGGCAGCTTTTGAATTTTTGAGTGCACAACAAATGTGCTGTTTGAATTTCTTACACATGTATTTGTCAATTACAAATATGCTTTTAAATATGTGGGCATTTTTAGATTTATTCAATTAAAATGCTTTATAAAATAATTTGCATTATTGTAATATAGAGTAAAAAAAAGGTAAGGTTTTGCTTGGCAAATATGTCCTACACTAAATTCTGTAAATTTAAAGCAAAATCATCAATCAATATCATGTCAACTTTACCAGAGTGTTAAAACTTTGCTTTCCAGTAAAAGTTTAAAAAGTTGTTGTAAATTGATTCTTTTTTAATTGATCTTTTTATGATTATTTTAGGTAGAAAAATTGTCTTCATTTGTTAAAAAAAAAAAAAAAAAGAATTTTGAATAGATTAAAACAATCAAATGCGTTTTAGTTCATTTTAAACAAATGCAAAATAAATATTTAGGTTTAGTGTTTGCAAACCTGAGAACCATGACTGTCATGAAATCTGTCGCTGGACTTATCGTTTTGCCTGTGACTGTGCTTTGCACTTGCTCATTCACAGCAACGGGAACAAATTAAAAACAACTGCAGACATCTCTTGAAGGACAAAAAACTCCACTAGTTTCTGCAAAATTAAATGTTGGTTCCCAATAGGCAGTTAGTCCTTGCAACATAACAATAGTTTGGAGCCACTGCCACTGCACTGGTTAGTCTCAAAGATTACCTGCCATGAATAGAAATAAGCCACATGGGCACATCACTGCAGGAAAAAAATGTGTCCTGCAAGATTAAAAAAAAAAGTGCCCCATAGTACCTGAATTTTAAAACCCCATCAGGCTGTGACAATTGCTTTTGAAAACAGCTGCAAAACTCAATTAAAACTTCAGCCAAAAGCTGCCATGCCTCTTTGCTATTCTGTTCACTTCCAGAATTAGTGGTTTCAAGCTTCTTTTATTTTAATTTAAGCTTTTCTGTGGTAACAGTGTTAAAATGGCTGGTATCTGCAGAAAAGATTAGAGTCACCAAAAACTGTAATTGTCGCACAGGATGTCAAGGATGAATGCTTTAATGATTACACAACTGACAGGGAGGCTACGAGAGGCTGCTTTCCAGGTTAAATTGGGTGCAGATTCCTGTTCAGTCGTTCCAATCATTTCACTTATTACATGCTCTATAAACACATCTACAAAGCAAAAAGAAATTTCCTTCTTTTTAATCTTTTAATTTCTCCATTCCAGGGAAGAGGCAATGATATCCACTTACTTTGATACGGTAGAAGACCTGTTGGCATCTTTTGGGCCGGTTCGAGATTGTTCCAAAGAGAATGGAGGCTGCAAAAGGAATTTCAAGTGTGTTTCAGATCGCCAGTTGGACTCAACTGGTTGCATGGTAAGTCATTTTTTCTTGTTTCTTTTTTTTTTTTGGTATCTACAGCGAGACAAAAAGTACTTGGTAGTCACCAAGTCTGCAAGTTGTCCCACTTAGAAAGATGAGAAGGGTTTGTAAAGTTCTAATATGCACACTTCAACTGTGAGAGACAACATTTAAATAGGATATTTATATTAGGTAGTAATTATATATTACACTACATATAAATGTATACCGGTATAACAAAAAATTAGGATAGTAAAAAAAATTAAAACTTTATAGCTTATTTTCCATTGTAGTTTGTTTCATTCCAGTTCAGGTTCTTGATGTCCTTAGACAGCTCTTTGTTCTTAGCCATGGTAGACAGGTGGCAGACTGACTTTTTCAGGGTGTGGACAGGTGTCTTTTATACAGATAATGACTTCTAACAGGGGTCTTTAATACAAATAGCCAGTGGAGGAAAGAAGAGCTTCTTAAAGAAGAAGTACCCGGTCTGTGAGACTAGAATTCTTTTGTGTTTGGAGATGGTAAACACTTATTTTCTGCACTATGATACAAATGAATTCTTCATACATTGTGATTTCCAAGATTCTTTTTTTTCATTCTGTCTCTCACAGTTGATGTGCACATACAGTATGATGGACATTACAGGCCTCTCTCACCATTTTAAGTGGGGCAACTTGCAGAATCCTTGACTGTCAAATATTTTCTCGCCCTGCTTCAAATGGCAGTCTTATACAGATGATCTAAGTAACTTGTGTTGCTTCAAAGCCCCATGAAATTGAGTTGTCACTTTTTAAAACACATTTTAAGATAGCAATCAATGCCATTTTAATCCTACTATCAAAAGCTATTCTTTATATTTTTTTGAAATCATTCTGTCCCCCAGCAATAACCTTGTTATGGCTGATTTACACACAAGACTTCCACAGGGATTCTTTTGTATTTATCAGTTTTTCACATTAACTGGGAAACCTGTGTCTAGTGAGCAAAACATAATGACACATACGTAGGGGTGGAGCTAGAACATTTTATATTAAATGAAAGAATCACAAATTTCTATTTATTTCTACCCCCTTTCCCCAGCTCCACCCATGGATATACCTTTCTTATTTTTTTATATATATATATTTAATTGACATCATCATAATTATTAAAGCATAAGCGTCAAAATAAGAGTTAATTCAACATGTTTACTTGTGCCTACTGTTTAAGTGCTTGGTACAAATAAGGACATTGCCTGCGCTCCCTTGAGAACTTAGGGTGTTCGAGAAGATAATTTTGTAACCTTCTTAGGCTCCACTTTTCTTGTCTAACTGAATCTACAAAGAAACAAAATGATAGTTTGTCTTCTCTGAGATCATTATATCCAACGGCACAAACTGACATTTTTTGTTTTCAAATATCAAAAGCTGAAAGACATCTGTAGCTTTCTGCCCTTTTAGAGTGTGACAACACATACAAAACCATCATTGCACTAATTCCAAAGACAATAACTGTTGATTGTCCTGTTAGAAAAGGTGTTCATATTTTAAAACAGGGTATTGCTGAAACTGTTGCATCTTGTAAGAAATTCCACATTGACATTGTAGGTGAAATCCCAAATGACCTGACAATTTTGTTTTGGGGTTTATCATTTTCCCCTTATTCTTGTGATGCTGAAATAAATAAAAAAAAATAAAATAAAAAAAAAATTTAAAAAAAAAAAAAAGCACAACAAAGTCTTTATGTAAAATAGCCTAAGTTCTCAGAGGTGTCTCAAACCAGACTGTTT
>BSAI01000108.1:11358154-11407820 GCA_036245035.1 Adrianichthys oophorus
TTCGAGCATACATGTCATTATGACTGTAATATTACCCCATAGTTTTACATTTCATTAGATAATTTACGTTTGTACAAACGTTACACAATATTTTAAACATTTTGTCATGTGGTTAAAAAAGGCATCACTCATTGTTCATGTAAACAGAAACACAGTCGTCTATACGGTTTTTGATTGAAGAGGATTTCTTGAAGAATACTCAAAGAATCATAACAGCTTAACTCCTGTCATGTTTAGAGTTTAATTGGAAAGATTTTTTTTCTTCTAGATTTTATACGTTATCGTTTGGCATCTTTCTTCATAAGTTCTAATGTTACCTAAAATTCACTTTTTTTTGACGTAATGTTGCATTGCTGACCTTTCCTCCTGACGTGTTTGCAAGTAAAAGGTGACTGAAAACTTCTAATGTCAGGCTTTAGACAGCACAGGGCAGGCCTGCATTGTAAAGTAATTAAATTGATGAGCTGTCTCAATTGCTGGAGGAGGATTCTGTGAGTCATTAAAAGCTTGGATGAGACTATAAATCGATAGGTCTTTTTGTTGTTTGTGGCAACAAAGACAAAGACATATTGAGCAATTCTCTTGTTTTCCTGTCTTCATCAACATCTTTCAAGCTGAAAAAAATTACTCTGCATGTTTTCTTTTGCAGAAAATTACCATCAAAAATGCTTAGAAATCCTTTTTGGGGAACTTTTTGACAGCAGTTACAACACTTTTTACTTAAATTATGCAGTTTTAATTGCTGCTGATCCACAGTAATAAATAATGTGCAGATTAGATTTTTTTCTTGGAAAAGCTTTAATTAGTCTTAGTATAACAAAAAAAAAACGTATTTACAATGTTTAAATGAATCAAAATGACTTTAAGTCTCCCAACTAATCACATTATAATCGCCCTAATATCCAACTCACCACATTTCACTAAATTGTTGCGACCTATCTATATTTCTAAAATACATTCCTCTTAGCATATGGGAATCAAACACACATATTTTTTACATATCTTACCAAAGGTTTAATTTCTTTTTAAATGTCTAACTCCAAAATGAACTGTTCATGTATATCATAAATGGAAAGGTCATAAATAGCAAATCATTACTACTTTGACCTTGCCATAAAGATTTTTATACCACTCAGTAAAAGAACTATGTAAAACAATTGTACCACACTTAAACTTTTATGTCCACTTGAGTATTTTCGTATTTTTGAATGCTTTGCTTGTTGTTAAATAGCTTTAACTTGTAAAACATAGGCGTCTGTATTAGGGGTTCAATCCATGTTTAATGTATTTGAACTGTGGCAGCTGCATTTACATTTGATAAAGAGCTGGAGACTCTAGAGATTCCTCAGAAGAATCGCACGCCACTATTATTAATAGCTCTGAGACCCAGAGGGTGAGAGTAGTGGACAGTCGAGAGAGAAGGTATAAAATATGAATGAGTGCCTACTAATAAGCCTTGGGTTGTTTGTCAAAGTCTATCACAGATCAAGTCTCAGTATGTCATGGCACATCTTACTCACAGCTTTAAAACATATCCAATCTCCAAGCAAATCATACATTTGTTGGTAAATATTAAAGGAAACGTGCTCCAATTCATAAAGAAAAAAAATATTGGATGTTAAATAATGAATTAACACTTTGGGGTGAGTAGACCTCGGCTAATTTTTAAAGCAAAAATTACATTCCAGTGTCTGTGGTACCCAAATTATTACAAAAAAAGTGGCAAAGCCTTCAAAATCCTTAAAGATTAACTTTGAGAGTCGTAGACACAGCTGCTATTTTTTTTTTTTCTTGACACTTGTCACAATCACCCTTGTCACAGTGGGTGCTAACATGCAGACATGCCACGGGGCTTACAATCCATTATCAAAGTCAGTCCCTCAAGGCTGGCTGCTGCTCTTAAGACAGTTGAAATGCATTTGCACTGAATTATAATTTAGTCGGGGCCAGTTTTGACATGCAGTAGACATTAGCTGTTCTATTTTGCCTTTGTTCCTTTTCTATAAAAGTGGGGAGGATGTTGGTTTATTCCTGTGACCACTGAGCTCAGCAGAGGGGCCGATGTTGCAAACAAAGTGATTACTGACTCACAGGGGCAGATTTACTCTCTTTGCACTTGGTGTGAGTTCAATTTTCACATAAAAAAGTGACTGCTGGTATTTACTATCGCGGCACAGAGGTAAATTTTCACCTCGGAGGCTTAAGCTTTCTAATCTGCGCCCGGCCCTGGTGCATAAGTATTTATGGGAGTTTCTCTTATGGAGTGCAAACTTAAGGCAGTTAACAAAATATAATTGGCGACATCAGGTCCATTACTTGATATCAGATTGTTTATTATGAAGCACTGAAAAAAAATCGCCTTATTAGTTGGCTGACTAAAGAAGACGGCTGATCCCACCTGTGAATACTTTTATTTTGTTTGACAAAATGAGGGAATGCCAAACACGGGTGATGAATTGGGTGGAAACAGTTCATCAAGCTAGTGAATCGATTAAGAAGCTTTGGGGCAAACCATTTTATTGTGAGGGGATGAGGAAAACAATAAACAGTAATACTGTCCGATCGGTGTATGCAGATTGCTTTTCAAATACGATTGAAGTCAGTACATTTGTAGATGTTTGCTGTTCGCAAGCTTTTTTTTTTTTAATACTGATGGCTTTAGGTAACTCTGCAATCTTTGTCTAGTCCTCTCAGTAAACTCCCTCTAAGTGGGCACTTTCATCAAATTGCCTGCTGCAGGTAGATTAGAAAAAGCTGCTGGTTTCATTTGTGGAGTTGCTTTTATTGAGACGTAAATTGATATGTGTGTGCCTGTAATCCCGTGTGCCAAGTGTTAATAAATGTCTCACTGTGTGCAGGAGAAAATCTGAAGTCTTAAGTATCTTCGTCAAAATTCACAAGCACAGTAACAGCTGGCTGAACCCACTTGTGTCAGCTAAGATTGCACTACTGAGGCTTCAGTTTGTACTTGGTCATGAATATTGGTTGAAAGCTAACCGGTGAAAAGACTGCCAGGTCTCCGACTTTTTTTTTTTTTTTTTACTTTTTTGAAACATTTGGGGGTTATGTATCAAATACCAAGATACTTTTAGGGTCACTTAAGTATAATTTAATTTTAGTCTAGCTCAGGGGTCTGCAACCTTAGAATCTAGAGACAAATACGGCTCTTTTATCCCTCCAAACAGTTTGAATAAATAATGGGTTTGTAGTTTTAGCTGATTTGTAATAGTTAACTCTGTGTTTAACTTTTAACAGTTCAGATAACTTGGTGAAATGATTGCAGTCAATATGGTTTATTATTAGAATAACCTTAAAACACATATTATTAATATCAGCTGCACAACAGTATCTAGTTGCTTTTTGGAGGCAAAGTTCTTAAAGTACTTAATTGCGTTTGAATGCATATATTTTTTCATTGAATTTTACTGAATGTTGTCATGTTTATATTGTATTGTAAAAATGGAAACAGAATGACAGTGCACCATAACGATGGTAAATGCAATGTTTGTTGTTTCTTTCATTTTTGATTAAAATAAATCTGCTGCAGCTGGAGGACCGTATTTGAAAAAGGGTGTACTTTATTTTAAAAGGAACTTGTGTTTGCTGGTGTCAAAAATAAATAAGCCAATATTGATATAAATAAAATGATATAATACTGTTTTAATTAAAGTGTTGTAAATATTTAAACATCACATTTTATAAAGAAATGTATTAGGTTAGGGTAGGAACTGGTGCCAAGAAAAGGCGCCATGGCAACGAAGGAGAGGAGAAAAAGAAGAAGAAACACAAATTACAGGGTATGGTAGGAACTGAACCCTACCATCTCTCGATGAGATGTCGGCCATTCTTCCTCTGCACCACAGCCACCATAAAAACTGGACTCAAATGGTTCTTTTAGCATTAAAAGTTGCAGACCCCTCATTTAGTCCAATGCAACTATCAAATTCAGTTACTTAAGCTGGTTGACATGATTGTGATCACACAGTTGTATGAAGTAACTAACAGTGTGTAAAAAACCATGTTGATATTTGCAAGACCTACAATCAACAGGCAACCTTTTAACTTCTAGGTTGAAGCTACGTGTTTAAAGACAGCAAAGACAAAAACAAGAGCTTTACACCCAAAGTAGGGAAATCTACCAGACTCAACCATACTGTCTCACTCTGGACATTTCCGTGAGACATTTTTGTGTCTCATGGAAATGCAACAGATTCCATATAATATGTAATATAGCAGGTCATTAACTGATTGCACAAACTCATCTATTTTGTCTCTTGGTCTTAAAGTATTGTACTCACTCAATAGTGTCAGTCTCTTTAAATGCTTTCATTGTGCATGGTGAACACACTAACACATTAGAACTGTGAAAAGCCACACCAACATTCTGAAATATTACAGTCCTCTTTGGAGGTCCTAACAATATAAACAATGTTTATGTCTTTGACGTTATTGGTCATATTTTTTGCTTTCAAAGAAGTAATCATTTCAATGCGCTTTAATGTACTGTGTATACTGCCCAAGAGAAGGCGCTGTACTTTACAACAATCTGTGTGATTTACATAACCTGTCACTGGTTGTAACCTTGAGGCTGATCAGTATGTTTTTGAGAAACGGTCCAATTTCTTCCTAATGGAAAATAAAATAGACCCCACTGAAGAGATACTGGTGTAACATGTTTTAAATCTCACCTCGCCCTGGAGAAAAGTCTTTTAATTTCCAGGTCTAACCTCTGCAAACCTTACATGATCTACGTTTAGCATTTTTAATAATCATAAACGTCTTGCTGTAGGCACTAATATGTGAAACTATGGTAATTGTGGGGATTTTAAGTTGTTTTTCATAATGCATTTACCATTTTAAATTAAATATCTTACTTTCAATATTTTGGTATGTATATGTATGTATTAATATTTATTTTTTTCCAGAATTGTTGTTTTTCATCTTTGGAATATCAACCAAATGTCAACCAAAGTCAAGGTGTGCCACACACCAAGGCTGTTTTTTTCCTTCCTGGCATATTGTGGCATTCAACTAACATAATGTATCTGTCATGCTAATGGAAATACACAGAAGCTTAGCAGATGGAAAGATGTTTGTTGCAAATCTTTCATAGGTTTATATCTCTTTTGGGACCTCTCTGGAAGCTTTTTGGATCAGAGATTGGGAGAGGTGTATTTTTTTCAACTCTGAGCACCAATCAAGACTTTAATTCAGCCCCTGTCAAACTACAGCTATTAATCAAATTTTGTAGAAGAGAGATACTGTTGTCTCTGATCTCATTTAAAGTCTGTTCTACAGAGTCCCATAATGCAAGAGTTTATTAAAACATGTGGCACAGTCCATTATGAGCTGTCACTGTGCAGCCAGATTTCTGCTTGGCTTCCTCATGGCGTGCATGAAGAGCCAGCAGGGGAAAAAAAAAAGTGCCATTCCGACCAAAACAAATCGTGATCCCCTTTGCTCACCTTTCCTTGTATGTCCCCATAATTTGGTGTAAACTCAATGCACGGCATTCTTCTATTTCATTAGTTTCACCATTTATTATAACACTCTGGGTTTACTGCTAAGTGCTGTGTCTCATTTAGTACACTACAGAGATTTGGATGAGACTTCGAAAGCAAGTGTAGCATGGAATTCATTTCAGAAAAGCAGAGGAAGCAATATTCAAAATACATAAATATCTCACATCTATAGTAATTACGGCTACTTTGACTGGTTCAAGACTTTTCAGATGGAGAGTGGAGAGAGACCATCATAACAAGTTTATATGGATATAAAAAACATTGTTTTTCAGGGAAAAAAAAAATGCAATAATTTCAGTCACAGAGGTCCAGTATTTATCAGTTGTTCAGCGAAGAAAACATTTGAACCAAAGTTTGACTTCATGTTTTAATAAAAAGGAAAAAACAAATGGAAGAAGCAAATTAAATTGTAGTTTTAACACTTTTAGTGGGAGAATATGGTAACATTTTTGGACTCAAACTAATTTTCATTCGGGAAACCATCGGCTCTATTACTAACGGAAACCATTGCTTTATTCTTCTACTCCTTGCTTTGCAAAGTAGATTTATCAAGATTATACACTGATTATTTAGCTTTTATCTTAGTGCCCAAATATAAGTGACTCTTTTCTTGAACAACCTTGCTCAGTTTTCCTCAGGACTAAATCCAAATCTCCTATGTGCAAAAGTTATTTTTTGCCACTAATTAAAGGACAATTATTTGCAAAATAGGAGTCTTTCATTTTGGTTCAGCTTTCTTTTTTTTTTCTTTTTATTGACACATCCATTAGTTACAGAATCCAAAACATCAAGGGACCAGCGATTTCTACATTTGCTAATTCCCACTTAAGCAAAAATGATGGAGAAAGCATGTGGTAACGTGCCAGATCAAATATGTTGTGTGATCCATTGGTCTGTGTTAGCTCTATTTCATTTTCACACTCATTACTATCCATTGACTGTATATGAGAACTGGACTGAGTGACACCCTACCCCCTTTTGTTCCAAACAAGAAGTATCTGCTGGTTCAAGGAACCCAAAACCCCATAGATTATTACTGATAAATGAACTGCTATTACTCAGTCATTATATTTGTCAGAATGCCAGCAACCATTCTTGCTCTAACATCTGTTTTTAACATCTTCCTGCTAATCATTTTTTTTCTTTTTTTTTCTGTAATGCAAGTTTTTCAAGCTATAAACTGACCAATTAGATGCCTCAATAAAAGTATGTAGTCTCATATTGAACATTCAAAGCGTTACGTTGACAGAGTCTCTCCAGCCCACTTTCAAGTGAGAGGGATGTGGAGTTCTAATAAGCTCACCCCTGTCTGAGCCGGAGTGGTTCTCATAGACCAAATCAGACCCAGTGACCGACTCAGACCAATCACAGCTCACTGACAATTTCTGGTTTCAACATGGTAACATCCTTATCACCAAAAAACAAGGAAATTAATCTACTTAATTCCATTGGAACCGAAACTAAGTAATTAACTATGAGTGACGTCATACTCATTCTGTCCAGTTCTCATATACAGTCAATGTTGCCCTCTTGATATTTTATTTTGTCACTAGCCTTTTAAGAAAAAATATGGACAAACGAGATAAAAAAAAATCTGCCAGTGTTTAAACAATATACAACAATGTTGTGTTAGAGCAGGGATGGGCAACTCCAGGCCTCGAGGGCCGCATTCCTGCATGTTTTCCAACATACCATGATCTGGCATGTTCTAATTGGCTGGGCACACCTGAAGCAGGTAATCAGTCATGAGTAGGGCTTGGATATCTGGAAATCCTGCACACACTGCTGCCCTTGAGGCCTGGAGTTGCCCATCCCTGTGTTAGAGCCAAAGCTTCACAGTCACGTGTTATTTTGAAAGGCTTTGTTTGAGTGCAATTTTGCCTCCGACTGTATAATAAAATGAAGTGTTGTACATATTAATTTACGTCTAGGACAACTGTCATTGATAATTAACCAAAAAAAAAAAAAAAAGAATAAAATATATTTTGAATCAAACATTGGAGACAGCAGTTTTATAGTTTCCACTGAAAATTCCTGTTTTGTAATGAGAATCAAGGTCAGCCTTTGACAGGTCCAACTTGTTAAATTTGCAGACTGAATTAATGACAAAAAGTGGCCTTCATGGCTACCAGCTTTCAATAGAGCCCAGTCACTCACTACCAGCAATGTTAACAATTAATTTGTACAAGAATTGATTGTATATTTTGATCAGCCTGGTGTTTTGTTTATAAAACCCACAATGGCTGAGTGGGAAAATCCACATTCACCATCTGCTATCTCTGCAAGTTGTGCAAGTGAGGATTCGCTCCAGATTCTTCTTTACCTTTCAGCTCTTTCTCAGGGCCGGACCATTGTCACCAAGCTATACACTTTTCTTTTCATTTTGCTGATTCTCTTTTGACATGTTCTAACATGTCCTTCCACTCATCCCACTTTGCTTGCTGCTGCTAAAGCCTTTGTCACCTGCACTTGTACGGGGGCTGACCTGTACAGGTGCAGGTTTTTGGGTTGTCTTGGTCTGTAAAGGGTTGTGGACAGGAGAGCCGTCATGCTGTCATGCGGTTCCCTTACGCCACACTCTAGTTGTTAGTGAGGTGCACTACTGGCCCCTTGCTGACCGCGCACAAATGTCGCACGTACAGGGTGTGCATATGATATGTAAACACTTGTAGGATGCTCACACAAACTACACTCTGTCTAATTTCCCAAATTCTTACAGTCAGGAGCACACAAGGGGTATGCAGGAAGCATGCACTAATCACTTGAACAACACTAGCGGGCCCCTAGTGCAGTGCCCAGAGTTTAAGGAGGCTTCTTCATTTTGTTGAAGTGTTTGTTACAAGCTGTTGCTAGCAGTATGACAGTAGAAAAAAATGTGCATCAACATTTTGCCTCTACGGGTTCACCAAGCGGTCTAAGACTGATTACCCGCAGGCCGCTGGCGGGCCCTATTTTTTTGCCCCAGACAGGCCATACTAGGCCATAAGGTGAACCAAGAAAAAGTGCCTAGAAAATATTTTTCATTCCCATGCCTGGGAACTACATTTTAAATCAATTTTTGTTTAGACTGTACCCTTCATGACTTTGGGTTAAAAGTTCTCCGTAAGATATTCTGCATTTTTATTTGTCACAAGCCATGAATGCAAAATGTAAAAAAAAGAAAAAAAGAAAACAAAAATTCTGTTGTGCTTGTTTCATTTGTTTTACTTATTAAAATTCACTTCAGCAAAACAAAATCTCTCACCAATTGATTATGTTTCTCCAACAAATCCATGCACTTTTTAATCAATAAATCTTCTGTAGCACGTTAGATGAGAACCAGCGTCTTCTGGAACATATTGAAGTTCGTTGTAATATAGTTCTGGTACATCTCAGCAGTTGTCTTGGACTCAACACTCAAACAAAGCCACCGTTCGATGCAGTTTCCGAATATTTCACATCTCTTATCAGTATTTTTCTCCTTTTATAGGTACAATGTGCATGTACCACCTTTTATACCATTTTTCTTAACATAACATAATTTTTATTAGATTTCTAGGAGTCTTTTCCTCCTCTGGACAGATTGTCATGTTTCCTGGCTCATGGCTAACAGTGGCCAGGACAGTCTCCGGCAACCCTGTGGCCCCAGCAGGTTAAGAAAATGGATTGAAGTTCAGGACGAAAACCCTCGCGTTTAGCAACCATATTGGATTTTCTTTTCTACCGCACATATCACGCTGCTTCTGGACTGGCACGCCATGCTCAACACGAGAATTGCGCTGTAGGGCCTCAGATTGCGTCTGTTCATCGACTGAACATGTTGGTGTGAATGCAGCGTAACCCTTTTCCTTTTTTCCTTTCCAGAGCAAAACTTTAAATTTTTCTTCACCTTTCCCCTGCTCTCACTACAGATGACGATCATAGTCTTTGGAGATTTCTTTCTAACCTCATCTATCAGTCTCCCCTTCACCATAGTAAACAAGAAGAGGCCCAGCTGGTCCTTGATGCAGTACCACCTTCAATTCCCCTTCAATCTACAACATATACAAACCACAGCTCTTCTCTCTGTACCCTATCATAGCCTTTTGTTTAGATCTACAAAGACACAAAGCAGCTCCTTTTGACCTTCTCAGTTCTTCTCTATTAACATCCTCAAAGCAAATATTGGATCTATAGTTCTCTTTCTTGGCATGAAGCCACACTGTTGCTCACCTGGATATAAACATCTAAAGATTTACTATAATATATGACATTTTAATTAGTGACCTTTATGTGGCATGTTGCATACTGGCTACAGTTGCCATGCATGATTGCCAATGAAGTTATGTTGGAGACATAATGAAGACATCATCTTCTGCTGCTGTGTCATTACCCATGAATCCAACTGCAATTTTGCATTCAAGCTGTTTTGTCTAATCTCTGAGCTCAATTGTTCATGACTAGTGGGAAAAATATAGTACAGTTGTACATATATATATAATACTCTTGCTTTATCAAAAAACATGAAAAACAATCCTGCTGTTGTGGACACTAACTGTTGACCACTCCCAAATGACCCCATTCTATAGATGAACTCTTAGTAACATGTCCTGTTTTGTCCAAGATTTTTTCGATTTGAGAGAACTTTAACATTTCTTTCTTCTGATGCATTCAATGCCATCTGCTCTAAAAGCAAAATTGATTATTGATCTGAATTGAGCTAAATTGATTGAAATTGTTGACTTAAATTATCAAATTAAAGACAATCATGTATCTCAGGTCTAAAAAAGGTAAGAATATTCCAAAACCCAATTTGCAATTAATGTACTGCAACTTTGTCAAGTGTACAGAATGTTTTCCAATTTGTGCCACACTGAGCAGTTTAGCAGTATTTGTTTTACAGCATTTCTCCCATATGCAGAGCCAACCGTCCCATTATTTGCATATTATGCTAAAAATATTATGTGTTCCTTTTCTATTTTAAGCTTATTTCTGTTTTAACAAAGTTAAAAATGCATTTACTTTCCTATTTTTTTTTTCCTTATCCCCAGGACTTTTCTTATTATTGCCCTTTCCTAAGACTGTCTTTATTATAAACTGTATCCCCCTCTTCTTTTTCTGTTGTTTGTTATGGCCTTAAGTACAAACATTTAGGCATCTTCATTTTTAAAATGATCATTAGGAAGCAGGGTTTAACAGAAAATACAGAGCTCATTACTACAGCTGAGAGCACTTTTGAACAAACATAAACCTATTAGTTTTCAGAAAAAATATTTTTAAAGGTGCATTGAAATGGATGATTAGTTAGCATATTTTTTCTCCCTTTTTAACATTTTGATTAGTCTTTTCTATGTTGTGTGTGTTGAATTCACCAATCACACAACTTTGCGTGTGCATGTTTGAAGCAATACAACACAAAATAATCAAGTTGTTGTGAGTTTAAGTGTCATGAAACTACAGTCTTGGCAAACAATGCATTGCTTTTTTTAAATTATATTTTCCAACCATTTGTCTCAGCCTTTTATTTATTTTAATGAAGAGTCAATTATTTTGTACATTTAGCTTATATATATATACATTTTTTTATTTATTTATTTATTTATTTTGGGTGGGTATAGTTTGTTGTGCTTGTTGTGTGTCTAACAACAGAGTCTTCATTCTGACGTCAAAGTGAGCTTTTGACTTAAGAATTGAGTATTTTTTTATGTTTAGCCAATAATTAGAAAACTATTTTTAGTGTTTTGTTAAATTGGTCTGTTGCTTCAGAAAATGTGTTATATCAATTGGGCAAAACTACAAGATGATTTTTATAATAATAACTATTTTCTAATTGCTTGTTTATTGTAATAGGTCATAGTGTTTGATTTATTGTTTAATATGCTTAGTCTGAAAGTAGATTTTTAGACTGGGCTACAAGTATATTATTCATTTTAAGGAATTACTTTTACACAATTCTTGAAAAACGAGGGCATGTCTGTTGGATAGAAGCTAACATATTCCTGCTGCTGTGCTACTGAGTTAGTATTGTGCAGAAAAAAGGGGGTTTTAAAAAAGCAACAAAGCTAATGGGTTGTGCCTTAGAACCTTTATTCAACAAAAGAGTACTTTCAAGTGATTTTTAATTACTGACAGCAATTCCCAATGCTCTGCCTTATTGTGATGAATGGCTCCAATCTTGTTCCATGGGAAGGTTCACATTACAGCAAAGATATATTGTTATTATATCACAGACTTGAGAGCTGTCTCTTACATAACATGAACATTTGGGATTTTAGGAACCAGAATGCATCTGTTTACTCTTTGTAATACACTTTTAAACCCTTCAAAATTTAGAACAATGAACACTCCTTTAGTTTTTTTTAGTAGTTTGTTTTAAAACTATGTTATATTTCACAGGGTCTTATGATTAAATTGTAATCCCCATACTTATTTAAATGTAGCTATTCAGTCTCTTTTTCAACGCTTTCAAAATGAGACTGATCTGAAAGATACTTAAAGATCTTTTGTGCCCTCCAATATCCCTCTCTCTCCTTCCCCCTCTTTCTTTTCCATCCGGTCAAAAAAAAAAAAAAAAAAATGAAACAACCATAATTAATATAAATAAAGTTTAGTTTAAATTACAAAAGGGGTTTATATGAATATACACCTTGTGTGTCCAATGATTTATAACCCCAAATTGTAACAGTAAAGTATGTCTAACACAAGAAGCTCTCAGCTCATATCTGTTTGCTCAGCTGTTGGACAGAACAAGTTGAAAAAAATTACAACAAAGCTTAAAAAAAAAACTTTTCCACCTGGAACAGGAGCACTCCACCCACCCAGAAAAAGCAAACTACCTATCTCTGGTTAAGAACCATGGTCTCAGACTTAGATGTCCTGACCCTCATCCCAGCTGCTGCATACTCTGCCACAAATTGCCCCAATTCATGTTGGAGAGCCTGGCTCAATTAGGCCAACAGGACAAAATCACCTGCAAAGAGCAGAGAGGAAATCATGGGGTTCCCAAACTTGGCTTCGTCTAGAAATTCTGTCCATAAAGGTTGTGAACAAAATAGATAATAAGGGCAACCCTGCTCGAGTCCAGCGCGTGGCAGGAACAGGTCTGACTTACTGCCGGCTATGTGAACCAAGCTCCAGCTTCGGTCATATAGAGACCGGACAGCCCTAATTAAGGCTGCCCGGACGTCATACTCCCTTAGCATCCTCCACAGGACACCAGTGGGGACGCGGTCGAACGCCTTCTCCAAATCCACAAAACACATATGAACAGGATGAGTGAACTCCCACAAACCCTCCAGCACCCTAAAGATGGTGTAGAGCTGGTCCACAGTTCCATGACCAGAACCGAAACTGCACTGTTGTTCCTGGTTCTGAGGTTCGACTATTGGACGGACTCTCCTCTCTGGTACCCTGGCGTAGAGCTTCCCAGGGAGGCTGAGGAGTGTGATTTTCCGGTAGTTGGGACACACCCTCCGGTACCCCTTCTTGAAAAGGGGAACTACCACCCTTCTCTGCCAGTCCAGTGGTACAGTTCCCAACTGACACTCAATGCTGCAAAGACATGTCAGGCAAGACACTTCCACAGCATCCAGAGGCTTCAGGTACTCTCTTTGAGGCCAACTGATACTCCTTCTCCATAGCCTCATTGAACTCCTCACAGGACCGAGGTTTTACCTTCACAACAGCCTGTCTCTAGAGTTCTACAACCCAGTCAGTAGTACTGGTAGTACTCCTTCAACTTGACAGCCTCTCTTACATTTGGTGTCCACCACCGGGTTTGGGGATTGCCATTGCAACAGGCACCAGAGACCTTACGACCACAGCTCCAAACGGCAGTAGAGACAAAAGAGGTGGAGAACACAATCCACTCTGAGTCAATGTCCCCAGCCTCCCTCGATACATGTTTGAAGCTCTCCTGGATGTGGGAGTTAAAGACGTCCCTGACGCTCACCATCAGCAGGAGAGCTCAGAATGGAGCCGGTGCAATGTGGTTTGGGTGGAAGTCAAATGCGGGTGCCTTGGTGGCCCAAATCTGAGCATGGAACTTGGCTTCAACCTTGAAGTATTTCTTGTGTTACACAAAACATTATTTATCACCTTTTTCAACTGATCAATGTACTTCTGCTGGAATGTACAGGATAAATGATATTCAAATATAAAAGTAGAAGGGAATACTATACTTTTAATGTATTTCCTGTTTTAAGGTTGCAAAGCAATGGACTTAAAGGTGATAAAAGTCCATGCACCTCCCATTGTTCCTTTTACAGGAGGAAGACATGCTCTCATAAAGTTGTAGTCTTGAATGACAGCAACGTATCTTACCCAATGACCCAATTTCAGTGAACACAGCTGCCTCTGGGTATGAGATGCAGTGTGTCAGTCAAGAAGGTACTCAGAAACAGCACTTGATTTCAGCAAATCTTTGCATCTTTTGTATCTTTTATGTTTTAGAATGTGGGGGAAGTAAAAAAAATATATATTTAGCTTAACATGAACCCATTAAATTTTTTGAAGGGTTAGTTACTTTAAGTAATATGTCTTTATCTATTTTCAATCTCAGCCTACAGTTGCTGTGCCTGTGAGATCTATAGTTTGAATTCCAACATTTGTGGTGATAACTTTGTGGATTACAAGTGACCCTACCCCAGACTCTGAAAATATAACCTGATCTCCTCTCTCATCGCCTGAACCCACAACAGTTATTTTTTTTCAAAACTGAGCTTTCACCATATATGCAACTTATTTATTTATTTTTTATCCCAAGCAGCAGAAAAGCATTCAGACTTAGCAAAAGTCAATCAGGCTGTTAAGACTATTAGTGATGTCCTAGCTTGACCGCTTTAAAGATTTCTGCTGCTTTTTGTCAGATCCTCATTTCTGCTCCTGTCAAGTTTAAGTTCAGTCAGCTTTCAAGTTTGTTTTTCATGTTCAGGTTCTTCATGTTTTCTTCGATCTGCTCCATCTGTTGCCTGGAAATATGTTTTTTAGAGCACCACCAGCACAGATGAGTACTGTTTTTAATAATTAAGACTAAGCACTCAATAGTACTAATTACTCAAAGTCAGTACCATGTGTTTTGGACCATAAGTTGCTCTGGAGGGTAAGTCACAGCAGCAAAAAAAAAAAAAAAAAACATACATACCAACAACAATAACAATAAGTTGCACTTTTGGGAGAAAAGTGCAACATGTTAAAACAAATATGCCAAGCCCAATGTAATGCTGCATTCCTTCTTTAGACTGGGCCTGCCACTCATAGAGAGGAGATACGTTTGTGTCATGCAGGCCATTGCTCATTTAATAAAAAAAAAAAATAAGAGTTGGATCATTTTTATGTTTGATGTGCAGACACAAACCAACAGAGAATATAAGTTGCATATCAATAAAAACCCACAACTAATTAAATGCAGACAAGTTTGAAGTGATTTAAAGTAGCTACATTGAATGTTAAACATGCTCCATATAAGTATTTTTAACAGCAAGAGATGTGTGCACCAGAAATTAAGCAACATTGGCAAAACCTTCTATCATTAAAGTGCTGATACTTAGAAACCAATAGTTTGGGATCTGGCTGAATGAATATCCCAACGATTAACAAAATGAATCCATCTCTTCACATAACTTAGAGGGTGCTTGTATTTTCTATCATCTAATCCCACACTCTCTTAAATGAATAACACTGACAACCTGGCATTACTGACTTTTTCATGAAAGTTTTCTGACCAAGTGTAAACTCAAGAATGTTTTTACTTAAGAAAGAAACCAATGAATGTCACTTTCACTTTCTTTTCTCCAAGCAACCCTTCTGTCCATGCTTAGCTTAGTCTTTCTATCGCAGTTCAGTTGTGAATATTTTACAGACAACCGGCCAGGTTAACTGATGTATTTCCAAGGGATGGTCAAGTGGGGACGGAATTAGTAAATTATGTACATTGCACAATTCAAACAGCATTTCTGAAGCTGAAATGAAGTATGAAAACTTCTGGTGATGCATTAAGTGAAACATGTTAACTCTATATATAGCAATGAAAATAAAAGAATGTTCATGTTTTCTCTTGATGGATGAGGTTTTTTTTTTTTTTTCTTAAATAAAAAATCATCAATTTACTGCCAGTTTGTTACTTAAGCACAAACTTTTCTCTAAAACTGTAATTTCTTATTTTTTGAGAGTATTTTGTTGTCTCAGAGATGGATGCATTGTTATTATAGTTCAAAATGTCTATCAGCTATACATTTTACATTGAACAACATTTTAATACAGGTCTTATTTAAAGTGGAATGTGGCTCTGTATTTTTTTAAATACATCCCAAATTTATGGTGTTCAAGCAAAAAAAATAAATGACCATAGGAGTGAATTTTAAAAACAACAAAATTGTGCTGTAAATTGACTAAATAGGTTGAGTCTTTGTTTTTTCTCCAAAGGTAGGACTAGAGATCTTTTTGCCCTTTTAGAGTTGTTTACAGGCTTTACACCCCCTCCTTTAGCTTACAATATGGATGAGTTTTAGCTGCTTGCTATGTTGACCACACCAGTTTTAAGTCAGTTGCTAGATGCCAGCCGCGGCAGCTGACTTAGAACTGGTGTGGACCCTCAGCTGGGGTTCAGCGGGCCATCAGAGTTGCAGCCACGCGCGCTGTCTGCCGTCCCCTTCTCTCCCACGACCCACCTTAAGTTTGGCGTCAGACACCCAAACGGTCATGGAAAGCCACACATTTGCAGCTGCATCTCACAAGAATCACTAACAACTATGCATAAACTACACATGTACTTCTTAACCAACCAACATTTTCAGACTGACAAATGCAATAAACACTTGTGAATTGTGTATATCACGCATGTGTCACGGAAGACCAGCATTTTATATGTGGACAACACAACTGTACATGGTGGCAGTGTGACACAGCCTTTACTTTATTTGAACAGATAGTTACTAGTTTTTGTTTACTTTGCTTTAATTGTGCACCAAACTAGCACAACAGTGCCATTCAGTTACATCAGCTTCTCCTTTGGTGTCAGTATTGTTCTCAACAATCACAATCTGGGAAAAAAAAAACACAGAGAACCTGGCTAGTTCTCAATACGTACAATAAATTCCCATCACTGTCGCTTGCACGACACCCACAACTTTTTTTTTTTTGTTCAATTTATACCACTTTCGTTTCTTCTTTGTCTTTGTATTAAAACATGCACAGCACCTATGACACTTTCTGTTTGGTTTGCCCTGTAGTCTATTTATAATTGCACTGTTAGTGAACCATTCCTCTTGTATGTAAAACAAGACTTTGCTTACACAGAGACCAGAGTTTGCTTTTTTAATCTTGTTTGTAACTTAGTCGCTTCAAGCTCCCTACTCCGCTCCATTCCGATACATTCACTTGTGGATAAATAGCTCCATGTGCGTCTTTTTTTCCTCATCTAAGCTAGCATCTGGGCTAGCATGTCAAAACTGTACGGCTAGATAGGTAAAGTATTGTTTGCCATTTTTGATGCATTGGAAATGTTAGGTTTGGGGTGTGAAGGGCTTTTTTTGGGGGGCTAAAACCGACATAATCATAGTTAAAAGTCTTCCAGGAACACATTTACAATGAATCAAGATGATAGGAGTGAGACTTTAAACTGTTTCAATAAGCGAGGAATACCATTCCACTATTTGTTTTTCAGCTGCTTATTGTTGAGGACAATATTCACTGACATAGTCTGCGAACAGTAAACGAGAAAGCACAACGAAAGATGTCTGGTATAGCCTTCCTTTTGACTTTTATGTATTGAAAAGCTGCTTTACCCTACGTTTAAGCAACCTTTTTTACTGTTCTTTTCAATTGAGCTTCCATGGATTCACATTGGTTCTTTTCCTGCTGCAAATCAATGGCCGCTCTTAACATGTACTCCAATTGGTTCCTATCCACTGTTGAGCCGCTGGATGGTCTGTTTGAGTTCAAACTGTTGCTGAATCACACCTTACAAGCGAGCTTTTATCAAATAGAAAAGAGGTCACTGCTTGTTTCGTCCACTCCTAAGTTAGAGGAGTTTTCTCGTCTCTCAGATGAAGCATGCTGTCCCAGGAAAAGAAACTGTAGTGTGAACCAAACCTCGTTGTGAAGTATCTTCAGGTTAACTTAAGTGTCTGTGTTATCTGGAAAAAAACAGATAAACCTAGAGCTGTGTTTATTTAATGCTTTATGTTTGTGGGCTGTGCATCATTTTATAGTCCCTATGAAAGCATCAATTTGTTTGCATAAAACAGGTTAAATGGCTTTGATTCCTCATTTTTCTTTGTTTAAACTCACCTAAAATCCAAGCATCTCCTTCTCTTCCTTCATCTCCCCTTTCCCCTTTCTACTATCTTTCATTTCTCAGTTGCTTCTTTTTAAAATGCACAAACTGACCTCAGTGCCTCAATTTGTTCTTCCCTGTTTCTAATCTATTCTTCCCCCTCCTCCTCACGTCTGCTTCTCATCTCCTCTCCTTCTTTCTCCGAATTCTTTTTCTTGCAGTGTCCTGAGGGGCTGAGGCCAATGAAGGATGGCTCAGGTTGCTATGACTACTCCAGAGGCATTGACTGCACGGATGGCTTCAATGGAGGCTGCGAACAGCTGTGTCTCCAGCAGCTTGTGCCTCTGGAAGATGACCCAAGTTCCAGCAATGTGCTCATGCATTGCGGGTGAGAATAGCCACAAACAGAAAAAAAGTGCCTGATGGAGTCCATTGGCTGGAAAAATCAAGTTGAATTATTATTAAAAAAATGTGTATTTTTTGTAATGCAATAGCTCTCAAGATCCCCAAACAGTAAGACATTTATCAAGTGTGTGAAATCATAATTTACTCCTTAATCAAAAACTATATGACAGTAACAGCAAACACTGATGTATATTTTTAATTTTCAGTCCCAATTAGCATCTTGATGCCTAATGATGCAAATATGTATCAAACTTTAGCATCTACATGACAGCAAAAACATGAGTCATGTCTTTCTTTTTTTTTTTCATAGTTGGAAATAAATTCAGGCATCAAGGAAGTTGATGGAAACGCAACCTATTGCCCAATCAAGGATAAGTCCACGAACAAAGAAATCCACACATGCATAAATAAAAAAAAGCCTAATAAACTTTATTTATCCTGGTTCATCTGGCATGAAATATATGCTGCTCAGTAGCCAAAATTGGCCTAATGACCTGCTAAACTGCTGTTGATTCAATTTAATTCAATTATATTTATATAGCCCAAAATCACAAGCATATCCGTCTCAGTGGGATTCACACCGGTATTTATGCAAAGAACATAAAGTCAATCATAAAAATATAAACAATAGCTGGTTGCTAAACTAAACTAAACAGACTAAGCTAAACATGCATCCCTGGCTTTAGACCCTCCTTCTCTGTGAGGAAAAACTCATAAAAAAATACCTAAAAACTCTTGATTTTTTGTGAAATATACAAATTATGCTATTATTATTATTATTTTTTTTTTTGCAAATGTAATTTCCTCTTGATTATCAGTTAAACATGTAGTCAAAAAATAACTTAAAAAAATAAAATATAGATAAAAGTATTTTGTAATTTGTGAGCCGTGTGAGGAGCGGGGAACTTCTGTGATATTAAAAAGGCAGTTCCTTTAGTTAGTTCCTTTTACAGGTCATAAAAAATTAAAGAGTAATTGAATTAAATTACTTAAAGAGCAATTAATATACAGAAAGGTGTGCATTTTGGTCAACATTTTTTTACGTTTCATTTATTTATTAAAAAAAAAAATTTTAATCAATGAATGTGTGCATTATTTTGATTAAAAATAGATCATCTGCCATCTTTTGTTATAAAGCTTGTATAATCACAAATGTCTTATTCTCAACTTTTCATACAACATATATTAAATATGACATAGATTTATTTATTTATTAGGGCTTCTTAATTTTCTGGTTGTTTTTTACTTGAATAGAACATGTGACTTAAGCTGAATTATCATTTGTTACACACTAAAGCCGTAATGCTGGTATTCTCTCTGTAAGCCTGGTGGAATAGTCATCTGAATTCATTTACATAATTTATAACAGTGGCATTCCTTGAAGAAATTATGGATCAATAGACAAGAAAGCTTTTCATACCTTCCGGGTTATTTTCTCTGTGATTCCCCGAAAGCAGCATGTTTTGTTTTACCCTGCGTTCTGACCTGGTATAGGATTAATTTTCCTCTTGACAGTTTTCTATTAAATATGAATAAAAGTGGTTTTCCCATCTTGAAGATGCTGATTTAGAAGTCTGATGTTCATCCAGTAACAATTTTTCATGCTTCATTTAGAGTGTAGTGAGTCCTCCGCCTGTCCCTGTTCCTCCTTGGGCCCAAAGCAACAACAAATCACACAAACAAAACAAAATTCCATCCATGTGCAGGGTCTGGCCATTTTTCGGATATTTTAAGCGTTCTGCAACTTTACATAGAGCTTATTATTTTATCTATTCCTTCTGTTGAAACTGGGTCTGGTCATCTGTGTTTATGGACAAGCTGTTGCTGCAAGATTACCTCCTTGTGCATTGTGGGTAGCAACATGGACATTTGATTTGTCTTTTTTTCACTCTCAAACGCAGTCTGATTTTCACAGAGAGCAACTAACAGATGAATTTATTTTCATCAGTCATGTACGTTTTCATGCCATCCATATGGCATTCAGATACACAACTGCTGAACCATTACTGATGCAGTTTTAAGTATCTGCTTTTAAAACCTGGCTTTGTTTAAATAATTAGCATTATTAAGTCATTATGGACACAAGCAGTAGGTTATAAATAGGTTAAAGATGATTAGATTTTTCTATACAACTGGAAATTAGGATATTTTTACAGATAGTGGTTGTGGCAAGAGTTTTTCTTACAAAGATGATATGAAGTTTGTTTCCTTCTGGTGAGTTGGATCATGTTGCATAAAGACATTTTTGGAATTATGAAGCTAATAATGAAGTAAACAGAAGTATGTAATGGTATTTTCAGATAATATTTCTTGCACTTCATGAGTTTAGCAAAAAAAAAAAATCCTTTTTAAGTGAGGATTTTTTTGTGTGTTTGTACATTTTTGCCATATCTTTTCATGCAAATGTTTCCAATGAGTTCAAAGATCATGCGATGTATTGACAGGCTGTCTCTTCTCCTCAGGTGTGTGCAGGAGTACAAGCTGGCAGGGGACGGGCGCTCCTGCCTCCTGCAGGCAGAGAACTGTGAGGGGTCTAAATGCTCAAGGCAGGATGTCCACTTCAATGACACTCTGTTCGGCGAGATGTTACACGGATACAACAACAAAACGCAACAGGTCAATTTGGGGCAGATTTTCCAAATGACTTTCAGGTAATTGGCATACACCTGCAACCATGAAATAAATGCATTTTTTTCTTACTTTATATTAAACATTTGTAGTTTTTACTTTCTATTCTTTCCTTAAATTTGCTGTGGTGTCAAATATCTGTTACTTTCCTTTCACACCTTTAGCTCTCTCCTAAGGCCCGATGTTTCACATCTTAACTTTTTTTTGCCCTGCATCACACAAGTCACATTATCTGTGTTAAAAAAAAAAAGCTGTTATCTATAAAGAATCCTCAGTGGAGCAGCAGAGGGAATCAGTGGTCTCTCACTGTTGAGTTTGGTTTCTTCATCTGCGTTTGCACAGACGTGTGTTCGTCTTGATCTGTATGTATGTGGAAAGAGAGGGAAGGCTGGCGGAGAAGTGAGGCTTACAGTATCCAGTGGCACTTCCCCTCAAACTGGCAGACCCCCATGAAAGTCTGGCTCATTTTGATAAGTCACATGCCGTCAGGGATGAAAGGCAAAGCCAACAGGATGATGATGGCCTATCTGTACAAGAACACAATGCAGGCACAGACATCCTCAACATGCATCTCACCTTCTGTGTGACCATCTTTTCCCTATTACACTATTTACACCTTTCACTGTTGCTACAAAGCACAGAGGTTGCATGCAGCACAGTGGTTTTCAATGTTAGTATGCAATGCTGTTCAGATCTCCTGGCAGAGTGGTTTCTAAAAACGTAGGTGTTTCTTTTCAAAATCTGTTATTCAAACAATGTTTTTTTTTATAAAACTGTATCTCTAGTGTCAAAAAGTCTGCATAATGATTCCCAGTATAGGTAAAAGAATGAGTTAAATTTTGAAAACTGTATGAGATAATTTTTAATAATTTATACATAGAAAACAAAATCCTCCAAATGTTGTTTAATTATATTATTCTATTTTCAACACTTGTGAAACTCTTTATTATTCTAAACATTTTCACCACAGTTGTCTTCCTACTTAATATAATGCATGTCATAAAAGGTATTTAGACTCTTAAAAAAAAAATAAAAACAAACAAACAACAATTGAATTTTGAGGGTGTCAAACTCACAGGTCAACACTAGCTTTTCAGCGCCATTGTAGAATGTTAAAAATCTGCTGATTGAATTCTTGTTTTCAGTTTCTTGTTTTGAGCATATGCAATCCACAATGCAATCTCTAAGAAATGTTTGTTGTTTTGTGCCTTGGTAGAAACGTTTTATGCTTAATGTGTTGTCTTTTAATCTTTTGGCTTCTGACCTGATTAGATGGAACCACACTTTGTATTCCTAAACACATTTATAAACCTGTAAACACAACTTGGCTCCCTCTGGAATGCCAACTGACTGTCTCACCGTTTTGGTGTTTGATTTATTAAAGTATTGAAGGACTGTTTTTTTCCCAATAACTAGATTTTTGTCTCACCACATTGCCATCCATCAGTTTTATTAATCTGCTGAATCCCTTTTGGGGCCACGGGGTCGTGTAAGCCTGTCCCTGGCAACTGCTGGAAAAAGTCCAGGTACACCCTGGACTGGTTGCCAGTCTGTTGCAGGGTCACACAATCACACACTCTAATTTAGAGTCAATTATATAGAGTCAATATATTTGTATCTCAATAAGAAGCTAACTGCAGGAGTTAAGCTTAAATGGAATAAATGAAATTAATCTCAGCCATATTTAATCATTAGGTTGCATTCAAGTCTATTATTTGACTTAGATCCTGCAGATGTTTTTTTTTTTAATTTTTATTTTTTTGCCAGCAGTTGGCTGTTTGTGTGTGAATGTAAAGCCCGTTAATGGTAGAAATACTCACCAGAACTCATGGGCTTTGCCATGAAATTAAACGCTTCTTTATACATTAAAGAGATTTGAGTTAAGCGCTTTGCTAAATTAATTTTAACAAAGCGTAAAGAAAAGGCTGATAAAGTTTGCATTGCCTTAGTTATCTCAGCTGTCTTTGCATCAGTCTGCACGAAGGACCACATGTCAAGAAGTGTGATGCTTCGGAGCATTAATAAGGATAAAGAGCTGTAGCGGGATTTGTTATCTTTGATCAGCAGAAGACTTGTAGGCTAGAACGGGCCCAGCATCAATCTTTTGGGAATTTGTTTGATGATTGGCATGTCTACAGCGTAACATGCTAAAAGAACTAAAGCTTTACTTTTTCCCTGTGGTTCACGTGGCTCAGTCAGTTGGGATCTGCCTTTGACATTCTGACAGGACACAGTTTGAAAGATAAAACAAAAGCTAAGTTTAGAGATTTAAACCAGAGGAGGCAGATCTTGATCCACTTGGCCTCAAGCAGGATAAATCGCTGTGTCCACTTCCTCTAGCCTCTTGCTCTGAACACCAGTTAAAATACAAACCAGGACGGGAAAGAGATTTGAACTCATGGTAAGACTGGTGAGGTTAGACAGATGCCATGTTTGGACTTGATAAATATCTAGGCAGCCCTCGAACATTTGGATAAGCACTGAAAATAGGTTAAATAGCTGTGCATAGTAATTCCCCATTTCTTCTTTTTGCCAAATACAGTTGCTTAATGAGTCCAGACACATATAAAAAAAATGACATTTTACAGCTTAAAATAGTGTCTAAAGTTTGAGAAAAAGCTAACCAATTCAAGTTTGTTGATCTCTAATGAAACTGTAATGATTTGTTTTCACTAAAAGACAAACCTTCTTGTGAGCTACAGTATCATTTTTTAATGTATTTAGTAACAAAGTAAAGTAAACAAAAATTAGCACATGAATATATATTAACATAAATTAATCACACTCATTAAGCCACCGTTTTCTGCCGGTTCAGGCTTCCGTGGCGTGCTTCAATTTCTGAAAATACATACTTTATCGGGAACTATCCCCCTTTTATCATGGTCACTTACAAAGCAAATTAATATTCAATCGATTTTTAGTACTTTATTCTTGTTATTTTTTAGGTTTAGATCACTCGCCCGTTGTTACGGTAACACAATGTGTCGCTGAACAGGCAGACGTCGATTGCAGCGGCAAAGGAAAGTGGTATATATGCTGATGGTCACAATAGATTCAATAAAGCATCATTTAAGAGAGAAAGTTCACCTCTTACTGCTTGTTTTGTCCACATCATGAAGAAAAAGTTTGTTTTGTAGAAGCCTGTACATATAGAACATTGTGACTGAAACGTCTTCTGGAACACCCAGCAGTCAATCAAAAATACTGCAGACATTAAAGTCTGAGTTAACAAACCTGATTATTGAGTTAACGCTTTAAAATTTAAAACATTTCAGAAAATAAAAATAATGGGAAACATTTTCTCTGCCACCTGTTTTTGTTCAAAAGCTGCATAACATCGTATAAGAGATAACTTGTAAATCATTGTGATTAAACTTGATTAATCACAATCCAAAGGTGTGATTAATCTGTTTAATTTTTTAATTGATTGACAGCACAAATATTTAGTTTTTAATACTTTACCCAAAAAAATATATTTTACTCTGTTTAAGGCGGCCATGGTGCATGGTCTAATGATGGACTTCAGTGATCCCCTATCTGATATTCCAAATAGGTAGTACCTGCTGGCTCCAAGAAGCCAAAATCTATTCTAAATCTAGACTTCTACTGAGAAATAAACAGATGCTACTCAGTCATTCTATTTGTCAGAATAACCATTCTTGCTCAGATACCTTTATTTTAATGTGTTCTTGCAATTTATTTTTTCCCTGTTGAGCAAGTTATTTAAGTTATAAACTAGCCAATGAGATGCCCTCATTAAAGTATGTAAAATGGTGTATATTTATATAGCGCTTTACAGTCACAGTCCCATCCCCCTGCTCCACTGCTGAACACTGGCACCAACCTTCCATCAGAGGCATTGTGGGGTTTAGTGTCTTACCCAGGGACACTTCGACACATGGGCAGGCAAGGCGGGAATTGAACCTGTAATCTTCCGATCAGAATATATATATAGTGCTTCCTGGCTCCCAATTCAAACGTTCAAAACGTTAGATTGAGAGATTCTGAAGTCTTAGGGACCTGGACTTCCAATAAGCTCACTCCTGGAGAAAAAGAAAATAAAATGTTAAAGGTCAATGTTATTAAAAAAAAAAAAAAAACAGCAAGTAGATCCACTGTTTATGTTACTATTTCAAATGTTCAAACCTAAACACTCACACACACCACTATTTTCTAACCAGATTCATATTACTCAGAATATTTAATTTGTAAAAGATTTGCAATATGATTCGTATTGTATCGTATTGTTGGGCTGCACCAAACTAATTAGAAATGAGAATGCAAGAGCGAAAAGGAAGAAAATAGTGAGTGGATTAAAAACGCAGACACTGATCAGTCTGCATTCTTTCAGGTCACTGCATTAGAATCCAGAAAAGAACAAAAAGTGCTGAACAGAAAGAAGAAACAGAAGCAATCAGCCCAACGTTTGGAGAAAATTAAGGACTCTGCAGAGGTTGAACAAAAAGTGGTTAGAATACAAAAGGCAAGCCAAAAAGCACTTTAAATCACATTAAGAGACATCAGTGAAAGACGACCAAACAAGCATTGTTGGATCTTGGTGCTTTTTTGGTAATGATGAGGCAAAAACTGCAGCAGAACCTAAAGCTTTTTTAATGTTTTTTTTGTTTTGTTTTGTTTTGTTTTTTTTAAGTTTACTTATAGAATAAACCAGTTTTTATTTAGTTTTAAAGTTTGCGAAGGATGCAAAGGAGATAAACTTGGCAGAAAATTATAGATTCATTAATTCGCTAAAACGTGACTAAAGAAAGATGGAGAGGATTCTTAAAATTGAATATGCAAAAAAAAGCAGCTGTTAGTTTATACTAACTAAGCCCAAGAGTGAGCATGACAAAGCAGCAAAGACAATATGAGTATCAAAATTAAGAGACTTAAACATACAAATAAAACTAAAATCCCAGATTCTCACACTTTCAGTGCCTTTTTAAGGTAACATATAATAGAAACACTGTGTCAACTATTCAAAAATGGTAAATACTTTACATGAGAAAAAAAGTAAAGGCTGTTACATTGTAAAATAAAGTTGTTTTTTTATTGTATGCTGAGACACTGCAACAAAAGAATGTTCTTTTTATGAATTATGACGCTTAGTAAGACTTTTCCAACTTTTCATTATTGATCATAAAAGACTGATGACAGAGCCTTTCTAACAGACCTTTGTAAACTACAGAGAATCTCATATTCTTGTTGTCATCCCACCTTCGTTTCAGCACACCTTTGCACACAGCACCTGCTCCTGCAATCAAGAAAGATTTGCATGAATTGTAAGACGCATGCTTGCTCGCACTTCCCTTTTCACTGCAGTTCAAGGCACACATGGCCGATTAATTGCCGCTCAAAGGCAAAGCACACTTTTCAAACCCAGACTGATGGGAACATAATTGTTTGGTTCAGTTAAGGTTTTCAATGTTTTTTTTCCTCCTTAGTGTGAAAATGTGTCTATTCTTATTTCATGAGCTTAACTGTCTTCGTTTTCTTGAACATTTGGAAGTCACATTTCACCATTCATTATTTCAAATCTATCCTGAGAAGTTAAGCACACAGGACTTTAATACTTGACTCCCAGTGCAGCTAATTAAACGTGTGTATAATGGCATGTCAACTCACTCGAGTACTCACTCTGCCTATCCAGATCCACAGTCATTTGACAGAAGAGCAAAGCATTTGTATTCTAAAACATGTTATAATCTTTTTTCACACTCTACATAATCTCTGCAACATTTTCCCATTTGCATTTAAGTCTTTTCTTTCACTTTTCTCCATATTATCATTTATGTGAAGATGCAAGTGTTATTTCACAGCCCCAGTCTCGTTTTTTCTTTTCCTCACACCTTCAGTCAATTGCGTCCTCCCTTTCTCAGTACACTTTTCCCATGCATCATCACCTAAAGAAAATAATGGAATACTGACATGACTTATAAGACTTGAATCCAATTCACAGGTACATCACTGTGGTTTGTGGATGTTTGTGTGTGCATGATGCTTTGCATTGATCTCACTTTGTGTAGTCTTTTGAAATGAAGAATGTTAAAAAAAAACATGTTTTTTCAAGGCTGCATTCTATTTAATTGTATTTGTTATGTACTTACTTACTTATTAATTCAATAATTTGTTCATTCATAGGAAGCTTTGTTTAGTGTTTGTTTTTGTGGATGTGTGCCCGTGAGCATGTTTGTACTGTAATGGAGAAAAGTGACGCATTGACAGTTTTAAGGAAAATGAATGTGAGTCAGTGAAGGATGTTAGGCCACCATGTCAGGCTGTCCATCACTGAGCAGTACATTTGGTTTGGCTTCATATGGATCACTGTCCCCTCCACACTCTTACATTAGTGCTTAGACTGCATTGTACTGCATTTTTAGAAGGGCAAAAAGTCATTGTCAGACTGCATGTACTGGCAATAGGTCATGTTATACATAAACAAATTGGTGATACTCCTGTTCATGTAAGAAACATCCACAATGGTCACTAAATAATAAAAAACTATTTTTTGGAAAAAAAAAATTGAAAATGAGACATGTGCATGGGGTATACCACCTTTGTTCAACAGTGACTGGGATATGCTCCAGTGGTCCAGCGACCCAAAAAGTAAAGGTCATGTTATTGGTGTTTTTAATGTGTTCTTGTGACATTTTCTGATGATGAAGGACATATATTAAATTTGAGACTTTAAGCAGTCTGGATGGTTTGATGAAGTTTAAATTTAAAATGACAGTAATATTTGTTTTACATACAATCTAAAAAGAAAAACATTATGACGGTATGATGGCGTATTTGGTGATCCAAGATTTTGACCACACTAAGCATGGACCATAGAGAGAAGAAAAGAACTCTCAGAGAAAATAAAAAAAATCATCCATGTTAAAGATTAAAGTCATAAAACAGTCTCCAAGCAGTTTGCTGTTCTTGAGACTACAATTACATTCATGTTTTTGCTCCATTTGCTTCATTTGCTTCATTGCATTTTAATGACCCAAAAAGTTTCTGAGAGAATGAATGCCCTTTGGACAAATGAAACAAAACTGGAGCTTTTTGTTGAGACACAACAGCTCTACATCAAGAAATGTAAAAATGAAGCATAGCAAAAGGGAGATGGTGCACTTATGGTTACATCTAACAAAGGGTTTCTTAAAGGGTCCAGGGTACAAAAGATTCTTAAAACAATCAAGGACAATAAAAAAAAAAAATAATATAGAACTAATTTGATAGTAATTCAATAAATACTGTGGAAATACTGGTTTTGTCAGTTCACGAGCTTCCGTCTCCCCATCTGACCACCAGAAGGAGCCATCTCCTGAGTATTGACTTTTCCCTGAGCCTCTTCTGCACTCCAACTCTCATAAGCCTCTGCAGTCTGTTCCCAGGTCTCACCTGCTGTTCCTCATCATCGCAATAACCACAAACTGCATTTCAGCAGGCTCCGGGCTTATGCCTGGTGTGATGTCTTGTTTTGCTGTTGCATTCATTCTGAGTGGGTCTACTGCTATTTCCCTGTGTATCCTTATCCTTGCCTGTCTTGACTCTGTCCGTGTACTTTGACTCCTGCCTGGTTTTTGACTTTGTCCTGCCTTGCCCATGTCTGTCTGATCTCTCTATTAAACCAGTTGGACATGGATCCAAACCTATCTGCCTCTTCATCACAGGTTTGTAGTTTGGGTTAATTTGTTTTAGTAATTTAGGTTATGTCAATCGATTCTTAACATGCCGGACGACTGAGAAAAAAATATGATAAGCTTAGAAAAAGCTTAAAGCACACATATGTATGTATATAAAAAAGAAAATTCCACACCAATGTTGTCATGTTTATACTTGATGGTAAAATGAGAAACGGATGAAGGTTCACAAAAGTCATAATGATGGAAAATACCATTTAGTTTCTTGCATCTTTAAGCTAATTTTCTGAAGCAACAGGATCCTCTTCAACACATGGTGGATATTATTTTGAAAGGAACATGTTAGTACAATCAAAAATAACTATTACATTTCGGGGCAGCCTTGGTGCAGTGATAGGGTGGTTGGCCTCTGTTAGGAAGATTGAAGGTTTGATTCCTGCCTTGTCCGCCCATGAGGGAAAGACACTGAACCCTACATTGTCTCTGGTAGGTTGGTGCCTTCAGCGAAGCCACCATCACTGTTTGTGTGGATGAATGGGACTGTAACTGTAAAGAGCTTTGGGCCTTCAATGAAGGTAGAAAAGCGTTATATAAGTATATGTCATTTACCATTGTAAATATCTAAAACCTAGATTTTTTTTAAATTAATAGTCACAAAAACAGTGTATTTTTCTAAACAGTGACTGTAGTTCTTGGTGAGTTTTGGTCAGTAAGAAGTCAGACCAAATTGCTCTTTTAACATTAAAGGTTGCAGACACCTGGCCTAAATGATGAATTCTGCATCACTCATTGTTTTCTTTAAACATAGCTATGCTCACAAAAAAGGTTATCATTCACTTTAATCAGTCAAAAGACTTGTTTCCACAAAAAAGCCTTATATTCAGGCATTTTATTTTGAAATGAAATGCAAAATCTTCGCCTGACTACTCTAACATAGAGGTTTCATTTCTGACGGCTGCGCTCTCCCTCCTCTCGAGACTGCTGAATCTACTTCTGCTAAGAACTCCCTTAAATCTGCCTTTATAGCAATGAGAGGAGTGGTTTTCTCTGGAATTGTTCCCAGTTTGTAGTACAAGCTGTCAGTCGTTCCTACTGATGCCGTTCCAGTTTCCTGAGGATACATCTGAGTAAAATATTGTGTTGATTATAAAAGAAGCTAAATAAAAATCCATTCATAATATTTGTTGGAAAAACAGGATGTTGGCAATCAGTGTCTTACAATTTACACAGGTCAGTATACAGAGACTAGAATTGCATTTTATACAAGTATCTTTAGAATATTTTAATTTGAGCCCTCATTACTATCAAATGCAGTCCATCTGTTTTTGTTTAAAAAATATTTTATTAATGTAACAGAAGTTTTGCTCCAAGATGTATCAACTAACTACATTTTGGCAGCAATATTCGCCATTTTAAATTGTAATTCCTTCCTATTGATGACAATTTGGGCATTTAATACCCAAAACATTTTTAACCAAACATAGTTAAAGACTTGTTGTCTAAAACCTTTTTTGTAACAAGCCCTGAAGTGTGGATCATTTTCAGAAAGAACATGGAATGTAAAAAAACTTTGTGACAAAACTAGATGCCAATTAAACTCAATAGAGACGTGTGTGCGACGAGAACAAGAAGATCAAATTCTACAGGTCCAAATGTAATGTAAGTGGGTGTGATTCTAATAATGAACAATTTGTGCATTTCCTTGCAATTATATTGATTTAAAAACAGATGTAACACTCTGGTAAAATAAAGGTTGTATTACATTTTAAATTACCCTCCAGAAAAAAAAGACAATATCTCAAAGCAAGTAGTATAAAAATGAGGGGAAAACTGAAAACCATATTCTTTCATCTCAGGGGATGTTAAATTTAACAGAAAATGCACGACCTTCTTTTAAATTTTTTTTACAAAAGCTCCAACACCATACATTGTAGGAAAATCATACAAGCCTAAATTAGCACGTAACTTGTGACTTGTCCATTCTAATTTTGTCGGTGGATGGATGGCAATGTCATGTCATTGGGTTCATTATTTCAGCCCCCCCCCCCAATATTCCCACATCTTGTATTTCACTTGTCCCTGCCACTCTACTGTGCTTTCTTCCTAATTATTGCTCACACAGCAAAACAGATGAGCAGACAGAGCCTTAAAGATGAACTGCTGAGGTGTTATTCCCTGTGTGAAGGCTCCATGATATTTTAAAGCATTATTTTAGGATTACATAAAGCAGCAGATTCTACACTAGAATAAATATTCAATTTTAACAGAAGCTTTGTGTTTATTACTTGGTTTACAAACAGACCTGAAATGCTTTTGGCTCAATTTTAAACCCTTGTCTCATCTGTCTTTCTGAATATGTGTGCTGTTTGTCTTCTGAATCTGATATCAAGGGAGTGGTCCCCCACAGAAGTTTGTAAAATATGAACCCCTAAGTGCTTTTAAATCAACTCCTTTGAAAACTGAATGTAGACTTTTAACATAAGTGAAAATGGTTTAACATTCTTGTCACACATTGTCTTTTAACTTTGGTTTTGCTTTGGATAAACAGTGCCATAACATATGCAAGCTCCTAACATTGTTATGTTAGAAATGCCTTAAATTCCATCCATTCATCTTCTAAAGCCACTTCATCCCCTTTGGGGTCACATGGTTGCTGGAGCCTATCCTGACAGATAAAGGAGGAGGGGGCACCCTGGATGAAATGCCATTTCATGACAGGGTCACACAACTGGACACACACACATTCACACCTAAAGACAATTTTAATGGCATATGAAAAATGGCAAATGGTGCATTTATATAGCGCTTTAGAGCTTTTGTAAAAGCCCCAAAGCGCTTTACAGACACATTCTCATTCACCCATTCACACACACACTGATGGCCGCTCTGCTGCCGAACGCTGGTGCCAAGCTTCAACCACCAGAAGCAATTTGGGGTTCAGTGTCTTGCCCAAGGGCACTTCACAGCATGGGTGGGAAGGGCACAAACCGTAAGTGCGATTTTCTAATCAAAGGTTGGCCCCTCTATCTCTGCACCATGGCCGCCAGGTAGCTACCAATTAACGTTTGTTTTTGCAAGTAGCAGAAGTACCCACACATGCACAGGGAGAACATGCAAACTTCACGCAGAAAGGTCCCAGCCGGGATTCAAAACAAAGCCTTGTCACAGTCAATGGCTCTAACCACTGCACCACCTTGTGTGCTTATTTGAAATACAAGAGAAAAAACATGCTCCTAAATGCTCTTTTGATGGAGATTCTCTTTATTCTTGAAATTTTAAACGACTGCAGAGAAATATCAGTTTTAACAAACTGGTGAAACAAATCACAACTATTGCTTGCAAAGCAAAAACAAAGCAGCTCTTTATATTTAATGCCTCACTTACATCTGCATGCTGACAAAACTGGTGAAATCAGAGCTTTTTGTTGCTCAGGGCCACTGACAACATTTATTCAGCAGCATGCAAGTTAATGCATTGGATTTATGAAAGAAGACCCCACCAGCATCATCCCGATCCCCATCCTCACACCATGCACAGTATGAGGTTGCCCAAAGTTGTCTGCTCTTATTTTTTATGACTGATGATTTCTGAGAGATGAACGCTTTGTTGTAATACTTAAGCTTTTTTTTTTTGTCTGGGAATATTTCGGTGAGAACTGATGTGTTCACATCAAGAAAATTGTTGGTTTTTATTTCTCTCAGTGAAAAATGCTATGCTTGAGATGATATTTTATTTATAGTATAGAGAATAACAATATCTCAAAAGTAAAACAAAGAGTTGAGAAGCCCTCTGGTTCCACTCACAAAGGTTATACAGTATCAACTTTTATATGAAATGATTATTAACAAAGTAAAATAAAAAATAATCATAATTTTAATCACAAACCTAGTATATTTAAGCTTTTCAAAATGATTTTTAATTCACGTTATTCTTTTTTAAAGGTGGGGCCACACAGCGAACTTTTAAATGACCAATCCTGTAACACTATTTGCACACATTTAGTTGAACTTTAAAAAGAAAAATCCTTTTGTCGGCACAATTGGCTGCTGGTAACAGCTAAGACTTTTGGTACTGTCACAAGTTATTATCACATGCTTCTAGCTCTTTTATTCCTAGTTAATGAAGTACAAACTTTGATCATTCAGTTTTAAACAACTTTAATTTATATTTAGCTGTGACAAAAATGAAGCCTTAATGATGAGGAATGAGAGACTTCAATTTAGTATTGTTGTCATGAGATAGTTTTTCTACTTTTGCATTAGTTCAGACAGAATTAAATAAAACTCCACTTTATTTTATGTTAAATATTCAGTTAGTGGACTTGAGAAAATTTGCAGTAAATGATGGAACCAAATATCAATGAAACAGTTTATTTTAGATTGTTTATTTATTTATTTATTTTAATCAAAACTACAGTGCATAGTTAGATTCAGGTTCAGTGCCCAAGTAAAGGCTGATTGACATATCAAAGAGCACAACAGTGAATCTGCTTTCATTCACACATTTGGAGTTTTTTTTACACCGTATGCCCTTCCCGACACAATCCTGTATTTTATCTGGTCTGGGGACGGACATAGGGAGACCCAGACACGGGACCCCTTTTGGCTACATAGTTAGGCAGTAGCGGGAAGGGTCTTGCTCAAGGACTTATGCTGGATTCAGCTCATCGCACTTGCTGGGAATGAAACCTTGATTTTCCATGTGGCACTCCTGCACTTAACCAATATCTAGCCTTATAGGAGCTGCTTTAACAAATTGCTTCAAAAGCCCACTCCAATGAAAATCATATGTTTGTTGTTTTTAACTTTTGGCATGTTTCTCCTAATGGAGGATATATAAAAAAAATAAACTTAGAATTGCATTTATGGGTTTTACTTTATTCAAATTGTTGTGAATTCCTTAGAAATTACACTGGGTGGGTTACAAGATCCTAGCTTGACTGAATCCATTCAGGCCTTCTTTTTTAATGTTCTTTTTTTTAGGTCTTGTGGCATCTGGCTCAAAACTGTACGGCTGAATAGCTCCAATAATGCTCGCCATTTTTGTTGCACTGGTAACATTATGTTATGTGTGAAGGGTTGTAAGCTCGTGGGAGATTGTAAACAGACGGGTAAAGGAAGTGGAGGTGTGTGCTAACAATCCCGCCTACAACTCGAAGGTGAATTTCTGATGAATACTGTCGCTCTGCAGAAACTGTCCTAGAAAACAAAAGCTTGTTTTTTGTTTTTTTTTTTCCTTTTGACTAAAAACAGCATTATCATAAGTAAAAGACCACTGAGAAGCTTTTAAATAGATCAAAAGATGAACGGAGTTGGACTTTAAATGGTCAAAATGAGCACTGTATTAAGTCAGCTGAACTTCTCAGATGTGAATACTGCAGATACTAAATATTTCACTCATCTTCCATATTTAGAATAAGTCGATGTTGTGACACTGAGCACATTCTGTTGGTGTATGCGTCCCGCTGCAATGCCAGTTTGGGTTGGTATGCAGAAAAGGAAGACGCAAGTCCACAGGGAAATGATAAACTGTGGCCATGGCGCATCTGTTATTCCCAGCTGTCTCTACTGAAAGTTTGTAGAACCTACCACGTGAAAAATTAGGCAGGTGTTGGAAGTGATCCCTAACACTGCAACTGCACAAAATCAATCCAACGAGCATCTACTTACCCCAGCTTTCTCTCAGTGATGAGGAGCTTTTGACCCTATGCCACAAAATTAATCTGAGGCGTGCTGCACACACAGCACGGCCAGGTAACTGCATGCACTCGCAACTGTTATAATGGGTGAGTTTATTTGCACAGGGTAAATCACATTCTCAGAACAGATTAGTTTATTTTCCAATTTGTTTGATTCTACATTTGCAGTGAGATCTTTTGTTTTGTTTTGTTTGCCATAACTTTATCTTTTAGTGTTTTAAATTTGTCTGAAGTTTAAAAATTCAGAAATCCGGTAAAGATATTAATTTGTCAGAAAACAGAACAGTTCATTGGTCATAGTAGTTAAAACAATAGCCAGAAAAATTAAAATAGGAATAAAATTAGAGGAGCATTTATATTAACATTTCGATACAAATAAGAAAAAGATCATATGTTGTTAAGGAGGAGAACAAACTCCATTAGCTCCATGTTGGTTTTGGACTCCACTCGCTGATTCTATCCATTGACTGCTGTCAATGATAGATATGGAGATGGACAAAGCATTTGTGATGTCACTCATAGAAAATGCCTAACCTCCGGTTCCAATGATATGAATTCAATTCAGTCGCCATGTTGGAACCGAAAGATATTAGTACGCAGTGATTGGTCTGAGTAGGTCTGAGACAGTATTTCTATGGCAACCACTTTCGCCAATCAGGAATGAGCTTGCTGGAAAGCCACACCCCTTCCACTGAAAGTGGGCTCAGGAGAATCTGTCAATCAAATGTTTTGAATGTTCGAAGTGGGGGCCAGCAAGCAGCTGATGCTTTTACTGAGGCATCTGATTGGCCAGTTTATCAATTGAATAACTTGCAATACAGAAAATATATAATGAAAAAAATAGGTTCAGCAAGAATGTGTTAAAAAGAGGTACTACAGCAAGAATGGTTAATCTGACAAACATAAGGACTAAGAAATACCTGTTTATTTCTCAATAGAAGTCTATGAGATTTTGGATTTCTGGAACCAGCGGGTACACGGGGGGGTGTACTGTGTCCAGTTCTCAAAGACTGTCATTGATCCTATCATTAGCATGTCACAGCCCAAAGATGAGCCCAAAGTTCAGATATTTAAATTTTGAAAAAAATGTGTCATACTGCTAGATCGCCACACTGTGCCTGACGCTGGGAACACGCTGCAGAACCCCTCAACATTGGCTTAGCATTTAATCATAGGAATCGCATTTTCTGTGAACGTAGCTTAAGGCAACATGTGGTTAAAAAAAATTGAGTGACTGCAATAATGTTGAAGCAAGATTTGATGTCTGGAGAGATGTGCTCCGAGCTCAAAACCTGACCTATACATTCCAGCTTATCCACAAGCATGAAAAATGTCAGGTTTAGTGGGATAAAGGCACAAGATTTATAAGTTGTTCTGAGGAGAGGTGGGACGTAATTGAACTACTGGCCCTGTGGACGTGCAACATTCCAAAAAAAAAAAAGCTAAAAAAGGAAATGAATTAAATGTATGTTACAAAACACTCAGTCACACATCCACGTGTCCCTGCAAGTCTGCAGTGTTTGGAAGGTGTCTAAGTTTGAAGAAAATATAATGCTGTCTGTGAAAAAAAGCTGAGGTTTGAGGATCACCGGACCTTCCAGCAGAACACCAATCTTCCACTCAAAGCACACCAATTCTTCATTTGAGGACAAGTTAATTCCAGCCACCCATAAAGAGTTTCTGACAGGACCAGAAGATTCTTTTAGCACACTGAAGCAAGAAAAGTATTGAACTATAAGTCATTGTTGATTATACAACAGCTTTTGAAGAATAATTTCTACACCTGTGTTTTGTTTTTTGTTTTTTTTAGCTGCAAAATACTAGACTCAAAGTGATTAAAACATTCAGATGGCAAGATGAAATTAGAAGTAGCAAAATTAAGTGCATTTTAAGTAATTTATAATTTACAATACAATGTATGTCTATGCTTTTTTTATTTTGCAGTTGGAATGCATTGTATTTTACCCGATAAAATAACATTGTTTTTAATGCAACTGAACAACTATATTGTGGATCCTAAAAATTGTGAAGAAAAATCTATACAAAAAATGCAACATATATTTTTAGTTATGCTGTGTTTAGAAATGTGTTGAACCATCTGGCACTCACTCATCAAACTTTTATGGACAGATTGAGCCCATTTGACACATTAAGCACTTAATATGCCTCTGAACAAATGCTTTTTAAAAGTTACTTGTGTATATTTACCATTATATTTAGACAGACTTTTGGTGGCATAGATTTAGTTTTTAACTTTTAGATTATTATGTTTTTTATGACATGGCTGCTGTCTTTGCTTAGCTTTCTGGCTTACCAACCCACTGATTTATTTTCATGTCCTCTTTTTGTGGTGAAAACAGCTGTTTTAATTTACAGGTCTATTTTTGCAAGGAGTATGCGAATGAGGGGAGGCCAATTGTGTCAATTGGTCCTAAGATTTTGGAGGAACAGTCTTCATATTGGTAAAGGAAGCTGTAGTTGGAGCTACCAGGAATGAGGTGTGGAGGAGGTCCATTGAGCAGGTTCATGGATGCAGTGATGAAGGGCATGAGGGTGGATGCAGATGATAGTAAAAGATGGAGACAGAAGATTTCCTGTGGCAACCCTTAAAGACCCACTCCAATCAAACTTGTGTTTTTGGTGTTTTTGTCATGTTCTCATAGCATATTTCTCATTGTGGAGGACAGACAATTGAGATTAAACCTGCGTTTTTGAGTATTTCCTCATTCAAATTGTAACATACAAAGCTTGTAGCTTTGACATAGAAAATACACTGGACGGGCCACAAGCTCTCTGCTCCACTTTTTTCTGATGCATCCACTCGTAGACAACTAGATCTTCATTTTCCTCCTCAGGGCTGGCATCTGGTTCCAAACTATATGGCTGAATAGCTTCAACATTGCTTCCCATTTTTTGTTGCACCAGTAATGTTAGGTTGGGGCTGAGAGGGTCTGTAAGCTAGCTGGAGAGCACGTAAACAGAGAGCTCTCAGCAACGGGGAAGGGAAGCTGGGAAAGAATTGCTCCACACACACTTTTAAAAGAGCTCAACCGGGTTTTAATTTAAACCACAGCAGGTTTTAAATTACTGGCAAAAGAAATACTTAAATCTTTCACAACAGCAACTACTGGACGAAGGGGGAAAAAAAATCAGGCATGTCATAAAAACATTATGCAAACAACAAGGAATTAAACTAAAGTTACAGATTAGGAGCAGTTGGTTTTAATCCTCCATATGGGTGGATACTAAACCACATTTGATTGAAACTCAGAAAAATACATTATAATAATGTAGTTGATAATTTGCACAGTTTAGGCTACAATAGATCTATGGAAGGGTTGAAGCTCAGGTAATGCAGCGTATAATGAGGCTACAATAGAGATCTATAAATAGCATCAAAGTTTAAAAGGGTAGCGATAACTAGCTTTTGGCATAATTACCAATTCCAATAACTCATAGTTGGCAATAAAAGGCTGCGTGTGTGCGCGCTGCCGCTCCTAAATCCTCTGTAATTCCTCTTTTTGAATAAGGGGAAGGTGAGCATGTTTGGGAGATTACAGAGGCTTCCCTGGGGTGCTCAAACATTTGTGTGGGTTTGTGTTTACCTTTCTGCAGGGAATGTGTTTGCTTATGTGAGGGAGTGTGCACGCATATCTGAGTGTGATCACCCTCAGGGAAGTCGCTCTCCGCTCCATATATCACATGGCAAGCCAGGACCTAATAGACCCTATGGTGTAATATCAGCTAATGTCAGAAAGGTTTATAGCCGTCTACCTGCTGTTTGACTGAGGAAGGGGGGGAAAGGGAGGAATGGTGGAGACAGTGATAAGCCTTGAGAAAGAAAATAAAAAGGGAGAATAAATGAAATAAGGAAAACGGTAAATCCAAACAACATAGCTGAAGTTTGAATCTGACAGTGGGGAAGGAGCATTCGTTTGAGAAATGCAAAGTCCTTAAAACAGATAGGAGTAGTGCAGCAAATATGCTTTCTTATGTCTGTAGTGCTGTGAGAAACAATAGTTCTGTAGGTATGAGAGGGGACAGAACTGCAGCACTTTAGTTAGCCTGCTATGCCATAGTAGCAGTGTGCAACTCATCAGTGTAAATTCATAGTTTGTCATGACAAACACATGAACAATCATTGCAACATTTGGGGAAAGAAGTCAGAAAAAGGCCTTCTTTAAAGCAACTTCAGGTTTAAATTTCAAAGTTGTGTAGTTTTGTCTGCAGCGCAGAGAGGTGGGCCCAAGGGGGGAGAAACAGTGGGCAAGGGGGTAGCTGCCCCCCCAAGCAACCCCCCCACTTGCCCTTAATTTTGGAGACAGTGTTAGTATAATTATTAACCAACAGTAACAAATCTGTAGTACACCCTTCGTTAAGCATTAGTAATAGCACCTCAGCTAAAGGAACTGCTGCTTTTAGTATTAATAACAATATTAAAACTGTTTGAAATATGTATTTTATACCACCCCCAGTATAAAATGTTCCACCTCCACCACGGGGTGGGACTGGTCAACTGTCATTACTAGAAAACATCTGCATAATCTGCACAAGCCAATAATGGAAAGGACAGTAAGAAGTAGTTCTTAATTCGTATGCTTAATAATTGCAATCACTACACATTTTATACAGTTTTGGTTTAAAATGGCTGAATGCCCCCCACCCCCACCCTCATGTATACTCAAACATCAGTGAGGGTCCATTCTTGTTCTTGTGTGCAACAACATTCTGGCATTGTGGAACTAAAAGGGATGTAATTAAGAGACCATTCATGGTAAAAACATGCCCTGTTAGATGTGTTCAGTGTACAGTGCTCATACCCTTGGGGCATGGATTGATTCGGGCATTGCTATATGTATAAACAGTGCTGTCTTAAGGTTTTTTTTTTTTTTTTTCTTTTATACCAGGGTTATATTGAATTGAATTTCTGGGATTTCAAAGAGCACCCCGTGTTGCCAGATTTGGCAGTTTCCCACACGTTTTTTTTTTGGCCAGGTGGACATAATTCGGGCACATTTGGCAGTTTTAGTTTGTTTTTTAAAATACATTTCAACCACAGACGTACGGTCAGGGGAGACACGATGTGAACTGCCTCAACTGTCATCATCCTCTCCTAACATCCTGAGATGCAGAGCTACTAATATTAAAATAAATATGTTTCACTAATCTGTGCTATCAGTGCAATGTGCATGTTTCAAATCCTTTTTATCATCATTTTTGTTTTTGTATATTTTCTATTAAAGACAATGTGCACTGCAGCTGTTTGCATTTCTGTCAATAGCCTTCAGTGTTGAGTGTCTTATTTTTATTTCTTTCTTGTCAGGACCCCTGCTTTGCGACCTGCTTTGTCATGTTTAAGTTTATTTATTAAATGTCTACGTTTCTGTCACCAAGTCCAGATTCTTGCATTTTGGGTCTTTCACCACCAGTTCCTGACAATTTATACACATTTAGAAAAAAAAACTAATTATTTTTAGAGTAATGTCTGCTGATAAATTTGTGGATTTATCGGTTAATGTTTTATTATTGGAAAGTGTCATATTTGTAGGAACAGTTTTTTTTTTTTTTTTTTTTTTAATCAAACCACTCCTTAAAGTGCCACTCCAATGAAAATTGTGCTTTTGGTGTTTTTAAAATGTTCTTGTAGCTTTTTCTTCTCATAATGGATGACATGTATAGAATAATTTAAGATTAAAACAGCATTACTGAGTATTTCTTTATT
Source organism: Adrianichthys oophorus (assembly GCA_036245035.1). NCBI lineage: Eukaryota > Metazoa > Chordata > Actinopteri > Beloniformes > Adrianichthyidae > Adrianichthys > Adrianichthys oophorus. The sequence goes on from BSAI01000108.1 coordinate 11,397,993, forward strand.
CAAGTGGTGTTGGATCAGGAGCAGACAAAAACCTACGGTTTGAAAAAGCTCAGGTTTGTGATGCAGCAACTGCCATGGGCAGGCCAAAGTCTCCCATCTCCACTACAATTCTGAATCATCCATTTTTTTGGTGCTATGAGCTAGCGGGACAGAGTGCAAACAAAAGGCTGAAGGAAAAATTAGCGCAGCTAATAATCCGTGCCAACAGTCCCGCCCACAACCAAGATGAGAATTTCTAATGAGCTCCTGCTGCGCTGCAGACATGATTATGCAAAAAACAACACAGGCTTTTTGATTTTGGCTAAAAACTGCATAATCATAATTAAAAGACCACTGAGAACGATTTTACAATGGAATATATATATATATTTTTTTTTTCGAGTAGGGCTTTAATAGAGTTCACACTGAAATTTACTTATAAATTGTGCCTCTCTCAAATTCACAAAAGTTAGAAATTCAAGAAGACTTTCCACTATTGATCGTACTGTATGCCAAAACCCATAGTAGACAATTTGATTATTTGTGCCCCCCTCCCCTCCCTTGAGGAGAAAAACAGCGTATGAGCTCATGTTTGTTTTTCAGTGGTTGCAGATAAAGTTAAATTGTAGTCTTTTGTTTTATGTCTTGCTCTGACTGACTGACGTTAATGTTCTTAAAATTGTCTCAAAGTTGGAATTTTAAGTAAAACGTGAATTATTAAATGATGGATGATTAATTGCGGTTAATTATTTCCTGATGATCTGTGTCTGGTGATTTTTAGATCACTTTTGGACTGGAAAAGTGTGACTCTTGGAGAACTGTATGTTCTTTTGTGTTTCATGTTTGATTATGTGGAACCAAACACAAATTACACCAATTAGTATACATCAGTCTAATGTCTTTTTTTAATTATTATTCTTTATTAGAGTGTGCAAAATGTTAGAAATGAATAGGAATCCCAAATATAAGGGTTGCTATTCAGACATGCAGATGTCCCTCTGCACGGGCGGCACTTGTGTGTGCCTCCCAACTTCAGATCACATTCAAATCACTTGGATCACACCAGCTTTTACCCAAACCAGCACTCTTGACTAAATTGTGGCACTTGTAGCTGGAAAAAAAAGTGTGATGTATTGTGATAAATTAAAGATGTCTTTATAATTTAAGGGCAGCTCTCTTGCTGTGTTAGTTATCAGTTCTTTTATGCATCTGGAAAACCCAAAATGAACATGAACACACAATCAGTATCACATGCACCAGTAAATCTTAATTAGATTCTTTCATTTCTAAAATATGTATGCCTAGTGGGCATTTAATGAGAACAGCGCAGGTTTTAAGCTAGAAATAAAGAAGTCATCATGTTTCGTTTTAGTTGCCGAATAGGACAATGGTTTGAGATTCTCCACTTGCCCAAGAGTAGGAGCCTATTGCCTCCCCAAACCATACATGTCAAGCCCTGTTACATCAGAATAGGCTTAAACTGTCATGCACATAAGAGATTAAGGGGTGTTACTAATCTCGTGTGTGTGTGTGTTCAAGTGTGTTTTCATCTCAATTACAGGAATTTAAATTTAGTGGAAAGCACAGATGTAACCCTTAAAACATTGAATTCTTTAATTAACTTATTCTTCCATGAAAACAAAATTTTTTTCAGTTTTGCATCTCATTTATTTCATTTTTTTTTAGTTTGCAAAAGAACTAAATGGCAGTTTCATCATCAAAGTAAAAGTGCATTAATTAAGAAAAACTCCAGGTCCTTTATTAAAATGAGTATTTTTCATTAAATCCTTTCTCATGCTGTTTTTGAACCTCCACCTTAAGAATATATTTTTTTCACTGTGATTTTTTTTGGGGTTTAATCAGTTTAGCTGGTGAGGCTGTTGTGCAGATGTGCCTGCTGATGAAATCACGTGTGCTTTGGAGTCAGAAAATCAATACTTACGAGTAAAGAAGGTTCAGGTTTTTGATCATTTTCCCATAAACAGTGTTGAGTCATTTATTGACTAGAATTAAATTATTTTTTTCATTGTTGATAAAATTCTATCACATCACTTGAAACGTTCTTTTTCCTCCATCTGTCTTCAACGTTCTCCTTCCCCGTCCCTGTGTCTGGTTTGGACAGTGTCATCTTGGTCTGTAAATTTGCTGGTCATAAATAATTCATAGGCATCTATTTATAAATAAACTGTTCCCAGCCACTTATGTGTTTTATTTTAAAATCTGAAAAAGGCTGCACTGAGCATTTGCCCATGCTTATTTATTCTGAGCTGTACTTTAAGGCAGTTAATTAGCTTCCCTGTGGCATGATGTCCACAGCCTGTCTTTAAAAATGGCTACTAGAAAAGTTAGCTCTAGTTCAGTTAGGCATGTCCCCGTAGAAGTAATGAATTAATAAATAAAATGTACCCATGCCACGCCCAAGGGGTGTGGTATTTATTTCAAATGACAATGTAAACAAGCAGCATACAAAGGAAGCTCATTGTTGCCCAAACACTGTTGATCAAATACTTGATGATGAAGTGAAGAAACAAGGAGTTTTATGTTTGAAGTTTATTTATGAATTTTATGTTTTTAAAAAAACTCTTGAAAATGTCGTTTTAATTAATTGTTCTTGAATGCAGCTTGCTTGAAGAATTTGACTTTTTTAGAGGCTCTGTAATGAATTCAGTGGCTGTTTTTTTTTTTTTTCCTCCTGTTGTTGTTCAACTTTCCATTAAATACCTCTTGTTTTATTTATTGTTAATGCTCTCATGGAATGTGATCATTGACTGTATACAGAGAACTGGACTGAGCGACTCAGACATCATCCATAAAAAGTTACTTACTTACAGTCGCAGTTTTTCCACAATATGTCCATCGCTGTTTTAGAACTACACATCCTCAGTAAGACATGGTCATTGGTCTGTGTTGGTTTTAGTCTACATTTCTATGCCAACCACTCTCTCCAATCAGTAGAGAGCATGTTAGAAGGCCCCACCCCTTTCACTAAAAGCTGGTTTAGGAGAATCTGTCAATCAAACGCTTTGAACGCTCAAAGAAAAAAAATCAGGAAAAAAAAAAAGGATTAGCAAGAATATGTTAAAAAGATCAAGAATAGTTATTCTGACAAATACAATAGTAAATAAATAAAATAAAATACGATTTAAAAAAACTCAAGTAAAAAAAAAACAGTATTAGATGTTTATTTCTCAAAAGAAGTCTTTGACATTTTTTTTTTTTTTTTTTACCAGCGAGCACTTCCTGTTTGGAACATGAAGGGGGAGGGGTTACTCTTTCCACTTCTCATTTACAGTCAATGATCATGTCAAAATAAAACCCATACAATGATGGAAAACAAGTATGTGGGTAAGCAAGAGTAACTTTTGTCCTAAAAAAAAGCCATAAAAGAGAAAAAAATGATCTAGCATTTATTTTTTTTTGTTCCTAATGGAATAATTTTAACTGCAGTTTGTATTCTATTCATGTGCTCTAATCAGAATCCAACAAGGAATGGTGGCTACACTTTTCCACATCCCTCTCAGCATGACTCATATATGTGATTACTCACGGTGGTGACACATTCAGTCACTCGATACAAACTCCATAGCTCCATTAGAGGCAGTTTCATTCTCAGCATCAACTCCCCGGCCTAATCAATATTGGCCATGACAAGTCACCAAATCTCCTCCTCTCAGTGGAATCATTTGTCAGTGAACCCAAAGCTGCAGCTGTGGTAGGATATTGTAACAACACTCAAGGTAAACATCTCTGATTGTTATATTGCACTATAAATTGGGCTTTCTGTGGATGTTGCCTTGTAATAAGTCCTTAATTCCTACACCAGGCCTGTGCTCTAGCTGACACTGATCCTTTGTCTTTGTTATAACTCCTTTGACTGGCCTCACTTGCACTAAGTATGTATTAAAATTTGATCTGTTACAACTGCTTTGTATCTTATATGCAGCTCTTTTTGGCTACAAATCCAACTTTCATTTATCTTTGACTGCAGTTTAGCAGACTTGTGGACTGCTTTCAAGGATTGGTAGTACAATGACAGGATAAGAACTAATAATTAGGCTCAAAGATTCTATGGGATGACATAAAACACGAACCTTCAAGATGTTGTTTTATTAAAAATAGCTGTTTATTTCTTATTGAATCACCTGCACTGGAAGTACAAGCACAATCAATAAACTAGTTGCACAGTGGTTTAAGACATTATGGAGACTTGAATGAAGGCCAAACAAAAATTCTTCACTGGTTTTCATTCATTCATTCATTCATTCATTTTCCAATCCGCTTTATCCCTTTCGGGGTCACGGGGTTGCCGGAGCCTAACCCGGCTACTCATGGGCGAAGGCAGGGTACACCCCTGGACTGGTCGCCAGTCTGTCGCAGGTGCCACAATCACACACCCATGCACACCCACATTCACACCTAGGGACAATGTAGAGTAACCAATTAACCTATGAAGCATGTTTTTGGACGGTGGGAGGAAGCTGGAGTACCCGGAGAAAACCCACGAATGCACGGGGAGAACATGCAAACTCCACACAGAAAGGTCCCCCAGCCAGGACTTGAACCGGGAACCTTCTTGCTGCACCTTTCCTCCTGGCTCTTTAATGCAAATTTCTAATTAGCCAATGACATGGCAGCAGCTCAATGCATTTAGGCATATTGACATGGTCAAGATGATCTGCTGCAGTTCAAACTGAGCATCCTACGGAAGAAAGAGGATTGAATGTGGCATGGCTGTTGGTGCCAGACGGGCTGGTCTGAGTATTTGAGAATCTGCTGATCTACTGGGATTTTCACACAAATCCATCTCCATGGGCAGAAATGACTTGTTGGTGCCAGGGGTCAGAGGAGAATGGCCAGACCAGTTTGAGCTGATAGAAAGGCAACAGTAACTCAAATAACCACTGGTTACCTCCGAGGCATGCAGAAGAGCATCTCTGAACACAGAACATGTCCAACCTTGAAGCAGATGGGCTGCAGAGTGACTGGGTGTCACTCATGTCAGCTAAGAACAGGAAACTGAGGTTACAATTCAAACAGGCTCACCAAAATTCGGTCAATAGAATATTGGAAAAACATTGTCTGGTCTGATGAGTCTCCATTTCTGCTGCCACATTCAGATGGTAGGGTCAGAATTTGGCATCAACAACATGAAAGCATGGATCCATCCTGCCTTGTGTCAACAGTTCAGGCTGGTGGTGGTGGTGTAATAGTGTGGGGGATATTTTCTTTGGGCCGCTTAGTACCAATTAAGCATGGTCACAACACCACAGTCTACCTGAGTATTGTTGCTGACCATGACCATCCCTTTATGACCATAGTGTACCATCTTCTGATGGCTACTTCCACCAGAATAATGCATCATGTCATAAAGCTGGAATCATCTCAGACTGGTTTCTAGAACTTGACAATGGACTCAAATGACCTTAAGGCAGTTCTGCAGGTAAAAGGGGGTTCAACCCGATACTAGCAAGTTGTACCCAGTGAAGTGGCAAGTGAGTAATACAGTGATGAATTAGGAGCAACCATAATACATTGTGTTTTTTTCTCATTCCTATGAGAGAACAAACACCAATATTGCACGTTCAGCATCTTTATCTATGACTTGCAGCCACACTGGCCACATTTATTTTGGCCTATCAGGTCAGTGCACACTTGCTGATATTGAAGAAACAACGTTTTTGCAAGGTTCTGTAACTTTATCAATTGTAAATTTAAAAAAATGTATGGACTATTCTGTTTAAAATGAGACCATTAATGTACAAGCTTGAATTTATGATCAGTATTGAATCACTATTTTACATTTGTGCTAAATTCTAGGTAAGTTTTACCTATTGTATTTAATGCTTGGGGTTTTAAGAGTCTCCACATAGTTAACATTGTTTATTATATCCTTAAAGCTGCATTTCTATTTGTGATTTTGATAGAATTTGACTTGGGGAAGTGGTTAAAAAGTTGTTCTAAATTCTTGCAGTCAGCATGCCCCCTTTAAAGGAGGCACTTGTGAAGAAATATGTAGTTAGTGAGTTGCACTTCTTCACAACCTTTGCTACTACACACTAAGAAAACTACTATTTTCATTCAACAGAGTTGCTTTTTGTTAGAGCTGTCAAATAAATTAATCACAGTTAATAAATTACAGACATTTTAACGCATTCCTTTTTATTTTAATCACGTTAATCTTTTCTTTCATGAAGTCTGTTCATGTCTGATAATGCACACCTGGAAGGGCATTACCCCGCTCATACGATGATCATTTACAAAGAAATACATATTAAATCAATTATCAGAGCTTCAGTCCTGTTACGTTTTAAGTTTAAGTCGTTTTTCACAAAAAGCAGACTACGTAAAGCGCGGTGCGTTGCATTGTCATGAAAACAGCTCCAATGTGCAGCGACTGCGCTCTGCTCTGGTCATGAGAAATCAAACAAAGCATCATTCCAGAGGAAAAGTTCGCCTTTTCATGCATGTTTTTGTCCAGATGATGAAACGAAAGTTTGTTTTAAACAAACAAATTCCAAAGTTTAAATAGTTCAATTCCTCCGGTGTCACATTCTCACCTTTCATTTCCTCCTTATCTTCTATATTTCTCTTCTGCTGTATCTCAGTCATCAAAAATGATCAAATTAACTAAATAAACTATTATGGTCAGCTTGTTGTTCAATAAAGAAAATAAATAATAATTTCTTTATGAAACTCCTTTTTAGTTTTTCCAAATGCTCTGATTTAGACAGAAAGTGTTGCAGAAAGTGTTTTCATTTTTCCCTCTTTTTGTCCTAATATGCTTGTCCATCAGAGACTCACTAATCATCCCATTCAGGGAGGATTCCAAACAGTGTGCCTGCAGAAGAAAGTGTCAAGCATGCTGTGCCATGGGACAATCCCAATTTTCCTTTGCAGCACGTTTTCCGACTCTACAGCATGTGTGAAAGCAGAAGATTAAGACTCCACTTGAGCATAACTGAAGTTATCCACCAGCAGCTGTAAAGCAATCCTGTGTAATAGTAGTTTAGAAAGGATGTGCTATTTGTAAATCCTCATATTTTATGTTTTTATTTGTATCACAAAATCATAATGAAAGCAGTCTTTGCCAGTAGTGTTGAAAATGTGCAGAGAAACTATGTGCAAAAGCTTCTCCTGCATTCTCTTTTATCATCTTTTCTGTTGTCACAGACAAATATGAGATCTGGTGAACTGCAGACTACTCTTTTACAACAGTTGTTGACACTAGAAGGAGCTGCATTGCTTCGAAAAAGTATCCCTTAAGTCAAGCAAGAAAGAGATTTTCTCCTTTTAAATATAAGGTAAAGCTATTTCCTTCCTCCTTCCTGGTTCTCTTTCATCTACTATGACAGCAATTCAACTTACAAACCATGCTGCAGTAATTTCTGTCTCTAGCCCTACATGTGGGATACACTGGCACCCAGTGGCATCTTGTGCTCAGCTCAAAGTGTTGTTGGGTTTTGGCTTAAATTCAGTATATTCCTTTTTGGTGGTTTACTTAAAGACTGCTGACAGTTAGATTCCGCCTTTGAGTCTACATTTTATATATCTATCAGTAAAAATGACCGTTGCCCCACCCCATCTTGAATCTTCAACCCCGTCTCAGGATGCATTGTTTTCTCTCCTCTTCTATATCCCAGTGGAGAAGTGAGCTTTCTGAGCTGAAATCACCTCTTTACTAGACATTTCAAGCTGTCTCCTTTGCAGTTCAGCTCTGACCTGCACTTTTCTCGAACACACACAGCACATTTGTGTTTCTGTTGGTGTTGTTACTGTATAATGTCATTAAAATAAGCACAGTTGTTTATTTCCTTTCATATAATTGCTTAGGGAGCTTGTGTTCCACCTCGTGTTTCTTTAGTTCCAACATATCAAAGTGAAGTCTTCTGGATCCACACATTAAATGTAGCACCATAACCACACACATGTCCATGGATTTTCCATTGACAAAGAGACAGACCGCCCTCCAGTGGTTACTTTTATAACAGCACTTTTGCTCCTTCGCAGAATCAATTGAGGCGACTTATGCCAAAATATAAAATATACAAGAAAAGCATTTAAGCACTAAATTTTACATATAATTTTCTATTTATACTTTCATAAAGCAATTTTGTGACCAGTATCATTTACTTTTTAAAAGGATAACCTATTTTTGGATCAATCACACACTAGTCAGCCTGGATATCAGATATTTAAATTAATTTGTGAATAATGTGAAAGTTCTAAAATAGATCTTATTCATTGGGAAAGGAAAGTAGGTGTGCACCTATCTGTGCAACAGATCTCTACAATAGTCTTAATGTTGTGGTCAGAGGTACCTATTTACAGATGTGATGCATGCTACTCCACGATAGGACAGCACAAAAAAGGTTCGATATATTTGCAAGATATATATAGAGGCATAAAAGCATTTTCCTTCTGAAAACGTTTCTCCTCATTGCCTATTTTGGAGGAGAGAGCAGGTGGGTATGGAAGGGTAACAGGATGCAGAGCAAACCAGAGAGGTTTACCACTGTGTAACGGGCTGAGTACAGGGCAAACAGTTGTTAGAGTCTGTCTGCAGGGAGGAATACTGAAGCTGGTTCTTGGATTGCAGGAAAGGAAGTAAGGCCCGCAACAACAAAAAGGGAAACAAAACGATTGGATGTGAATCTTAGATTTAGCTTGTGCTATAACATGTGCATTAAAAGTTTTAGCACTTAAGTAAAGAAGTAGTAGTGTGGAGGCTGGTTTTAAATATTTGTTTTGATTCCACTATGTATAAATGTATGTATACAGTGGGAGACGATAGTTTTTTGTTGGAGATTCTCATTTAGCTTATGTTTTCTTTTTTTTCATGGGAGGCTCATGTCTACTGACCTTAATGAACACACGGGTACTGAATGATACATAAGTAGATAGTTTGGACTTTTTTTTCTCTGTCCTTCTGCATCCCTATCCTGACACCATCACTTCCTCTTCTTTTTCCCCTCATGCACCTGTCTGTTAAAGTCTGCCCCATTCACCACTCTCTCTTCCCTCTAGGGATACCTCATCCATCTCCCTCCAGAATTTCTCTTTCTCCTCAAGCTCACATCCCACCTTGAGGGCATAACCACTGACAACATTCAACATTACACCTTTAACTTCCAGCTTCAGACTCATCGCGCTGACATTCTCTTCACCTCCAACACATTCTTATAAAACGTCTCCCTCTGGATCACTCCTACTCTGTTCCTCTATCCATTCACACAATAATAAAGCAGCTTGAACCTGCTTCCAATCTTTAAGTCTTACTCCCATTTTCTACCAGCATCCACCTTTCTCCTTTTCCGTTGCCGTTTCTGTCTCTAGTTTTCCTAGAGTCAGTCACCATATTTAAAATTCCTATTCTATGTTCTACACTCTTCTGCCCTTTCTTTTCTCTTACTGCCAACAAGCACACCTTCATCTTTTCCTCTGACCAACAAAAGTCAAATTTCATAGTCAACAGCACTGATGGAGGTTGTTGTTATACCAGGCCATGACTGATCTGGTATTGTTTGTGATACGCATGCTTTTTTTGGCTTTTGTTTTTAGGTTGGATGACCTTCCTGACACAACCATTTTGCATTTAACTGGACTTGGGACTGGCGCACAAAAGCACTGGATTGTGCCCCCTTGTGGTTGTGCCCCTCGTCATTTTTGTTGTAATGTTTGCTCAAGGTTGTAAGAGAGTGTAAGCTAGAGGAGAGAGTGTAAACAGATGGATGATGGGAAATTGGGACAGGCTTAAAACACACCTACAGTCCCACCCACAACTCAGGGGCGAATTTCTTATGAACATCTGTTTACACTCTCTCCTCTAGCTTACACTCTCTTACAACCTTG
>BSAI01000108.1:11407920-11433168 GCA_036245035.1 Adrianichthys oophorus
ACTTACTTAAACACAAATAAACCCCAATGGTTTGGTCTGAGCTCGGTTACACAGACCATGACCTAGTTTTGCTTCTTTCACATTTAAAAATGTGGTCACTGGTGATTTAGCGTTGCGGAATATTACTTCTACCTTTATATATATATATTTTTTTGGACTTTAGTTGATTTGCATCTGTCACAGCAGGTAGGTAAAAACTACTTAATCATGATAAAAAAATCACTGGGAATGCTTTTACAATAGATCAAATGATAATTGGAGTGGGTCTTGGTCTTTATTTTATAATTTAAGCTGGTGTTTAGAAAAACCTCAGCTTTTTAGAAAAATGCTCTTTTTAATACTATCTGACATGAATGGAGCTCCTTTCAGGGCATCAAGGTCAGGCTTCGTCTAGGCTTTAAAATCCGTATTGGTCCACACTCCCTCATAGTATCCCTGAGCCACAGCATCAAGTCAGCTGATTTAGTTCTTGCAATCAATATGTTTTTTTGTGACTATAAGCTGCACTAATCTTTTTACAGCACCTCTCCTCTCTCACTCTCTGCTTTTGAGTCAATCTTTCCATCCGTCTATTCTGACTAGAGAACCGTGATTGCTTCTAGAAGGCTTTATGGGTAAAGCAAGCGAGAAGAGAGGCAGGGATAAACAGGATGAAAAATTGATATGGCGAACAGCAGAACTACTTCCCATCCCACCTCCTGAGTTTCTGTACCATAAGGACTGAGCTATGAGACTCAGTCCTGTGAAAGTGGATAAGGGGAAGTGTGTTGCAGCAGCTTGCCATGCTCTCAAAATTCAACAAGAAGCTTTTTTTCAACAGTGAATGAACTCTGGCTCCTTCAGTTCAAGCAGTGACTCTTATCCATTCAATAGGGATGGGGTTTGCCACATGGAATTCTAAAAGCTTTTGCCATTTCTCATGGTATTCAATTCCCTTATTTTTTTAGCATTTATTGTGGAGTGAAATGTTGAAATAAATAAAAAAGGTGCCGCTAAGGAAGATAATAATTTTGTTATTTGACGAAGTCCAATTTTTCCGGAAAGTCCGTCTTAAGAATGGCTTATGCAACAAATTCACAACTAAATGAATTGCTCTCCACTTCTTCTATTGTTTACTGCAAAAAGTGAGTAATTCAAATAACCAAAGTAGCCTACGGAAGAAGTTAGCTTTTGGTATCGCGAGCTTTGACAATCCAGTCTGAGGTGATTATGTCGTCATAAGCCTTCATGAATCTACAGAAACTATAACTCAAATTCTGCCCCATTCTGCCCCAAAACTGGAAGTGAAGATGGAAGCACTGACGGTGTGAGTGTAAGGCAGACTTTTATGAACCTAGCAACAAGTGAGGGCTAAAATCTGATTGGTTAGAAGCTTTCATGTGAAAAAACAGTTTGATATCAGTGGAGCCGGGGCGTGGGGCGTAAGGAAAGGTGACAGGACAGTTGGAATGATCTAAAACATATTTTGACAAATATAGGTTTAAAAAATCATTTCTCTGTGATTTTGATACTTGTTTTTAGATCATTTTAGGCCATCACTGAAGGCTTTGCAGGCCACATTCATACACAAGCATAGAGGTGAGAATTTCTAGTCAGTTGACTATCTGATTTAATTTTGATAGAGGACACATCTTTGTTTGTGTGTGTCACATTTCAAACAGCTGAAGTTTAAAAAAAGCTTGTAATTTTTGGTTAAAAAAATTCTAATTGAAAGGGACGAAATTCTACTTAAGTAAGACCTTTGCTTGGTCAGAAGCTACGAACACATCAGGCATGTGATGTGCGTTGAAGAACACACTGATGCGGGTTCTTGAATGTGCTTTTAGTGTTCACGGTGTTCACATTGGAAAAACAGGGAGGGGCTTCTTCTTCTTTCTCTTTTTCTACATTTTACTCGTGCATGTTTGCCACCTACAGTGGGAAGAGGCTTTTTCTTCACGTTTTATCTGATATATGAAAGACTATGTCGTATAAGTCCAGCTGGGCACAAACCGCATTTATTAATTTGTCCTACATGATCAATTTTTTAACGATATTCTATGAAACATGAATACCACTACATAAAACATGATCATACAGAATCAACAGCATTTCGGAATCTCATTTGTTGGATGATGGAAGAGCCCAGCAGCTGGACACAAGAGCTGAAACATGCAAAGATTGCACATTTGCTTGACACTTTTTATTTGGAGTGAAAGGCTTTTCCTTTTTTCATGAAACTAAAACTAGAATATACTTAAAATCTACATGTGTTTCTGTAGATGAAACTCCTTACTTCTGTGTTTGTGTTGTTCTTTTAGAGATAACAACTTCATCAAAGACTTCCCACCGCTGGCCGATGGGCTCATGGTCATTCCTTTGCCAGTGGAGGAACAGTGTCGTGGAGTTCTGTCAGAGCCTCTTCCCAATCTGCAACTCCTAACAGGTGGGAGTATTAAAAAGTATTTTTCTCACACAAAGAAATTTTTTTTAACTAAGTATATAAATTACATATTTTTTAGTTCACAAAGACTAAAAGGTTGTGTTATGTTTTATTTTCCAAACTTTTGGTTCTGATGACTGATTTTAAAAAGGGTTCTTGTGAATATCAACTTTCAGGGGTTTCTGATCTTACACTTGGTGGTTTCATTTCCAATCCAACCCCTTAATGGCAAATGTAAAGTAAGGAGGCATGGGGTACCATTTTTCAGTCTTTTGGAATGTGGTATCAGACCTTCAACCTGCCAAAATCAGGACAGTCACTCTACCACTGTGGAAATGGCTGTTTGAAGAATGTGGAAAACTAACGTTAACCTATTTGAGATATTAAGACATAGTTGTACCTCTTGTTCCAAGAGCTACCGACAACCAAGATTTTCCAACCAAGATTTGTGTGTGTGTGTGTGTGGAGCAGGTCCATTTTAATTTTGAAAACATTCATATGAATAACAACAATAAATAAAAAAGGTCTCAGGAAATTTGAGCTAAAGTCGTTTTTATTGGCTTTTTCTATTCTTTTTTCAACATCAATCAAATACTAAGACATAAGAGGAACATTCATTCATCTTCTGTACTTGCTTCTTCCTGCATAGTCAATGGGTTGCTGGAGCCTATCCTAGCTATGGAAAGGCAGAGGCAGGGTATTATACTCAGGACAGTTTACCTGTCCATCACAGAACCAAATCAGGATCAGTTAACCTGAAATGTAAACAACTTTAGATTTATTGCTGGTTGCTAATTTTTCTCAGTAATAGATATTTTAGAATTGGAGAACAAACGTTTGAAAAAAAATGAAAAGATCTTAAAAACAGAAACTGTCAAACCACCATTTCATTCTGTCACCAGTCCTTACGACTGTTCCATGTTACTTTGTGGTAGGGGAAAGCCAATTAGACATTTATCTCGAGATGTGCACCTCTACCTCTGCTTCCTAATCCTTCCATTAGCTAAATTGGCATTTGGTCCACCCTGACCCCTGGTATATTCTACTAGAGATCTGCTTTCGCCAAAATTGGGCACACACACATGCGTACACGCACTGAAGCTAAATTGCCTTTTTCTTTCACTGTGCATGAATGTCTCAGGTGTAAAAAGATTTCCAGAGCCACAAGCTCAAGGTTCCCATAAGCACTTAAGTTATTTATTTATTTTCCCTTGCTCTTCACTTTTGTGACTTTAGTTCTAAGCTGGTGTGAAAGTTTGGTAATTGAATTGCACAGAAAGCCAAGATTGCTCGTACTTGTAATGTCAGCAATCCAATTGGAGTTCAAGCTGCACTATATATCAGCACTGATCCTAGAGCAGCTGGGATGTGGGCCGTGATGATAAATGTTGTTAAGGCAATAATGGGTACCAGAGGGTTGGCAGTACACTGTATATGTGTTCTTTTTCATTTTATTTTAATCCTTAATTCAGAATTTCAGATTTACTCTCTGGTTTTTGACACTGTAACTCATTTAAAACGGTTGTTTTTGATGTCTCTTTCTTACATGTCTTTCTCAGGCCATGCCCAGTTCAGTGAAGCAGTAGGCTACCCAATGGTTCAGCATTGGAGAGTACGCAGCAATCTTTACAAAGTCAAACTCAGCTCTATCACGTTATCTTCAGGTCAGCACCTCGACAATATAAGTGTTTTTTTTTTTATTTCTCTGTATCTTTTTGCTTTCAACACACTTTAAATTCTTTAAACTGTTAAAAAAAATAAGCCTATCGTCTAGTTTGCTTGTCTTCTAGTATGTCTGATCTATCACAACATTCATTTTTCTGCCTGACATTCATTTGCATTGAAGTCAATTGACAGACTCTCATTTCATTCTTGACATGGAAGGCTTTTCTAAGGTTCTGAAGACGCTTTCTGCAGACAGCACACGTGAAGAGCTCCTGGCCTTTATCCAGGAATACGGCAGCCATTATGTGTCTGAGGCACTTTATGGCTCTGAGCTCAACTGCAGCATCTACTTCCCCAGCAAGAAGGTCCAGCAGCAGCTTTGGCTCCAGTACCAGAAAGGTGGGTTTACCGGAATATGTCAGAACCAACAGTCCATATGGATGACTTCAACCTTAAGAAGGGGTTAACGGACTTAAGAAATTACACAGACTTTTATTATTTCACTTATAGATACAATAATTACCTTTTTTTAGTCAAAAAGGCACCTTTTAAGACTCCAAAGGACACTATACAGGTATTTATGGCACAAAGTATATGAAGGAATGAAAGAAACTAATAACCGCTGTTCTTAGTTTTTTTAAGATTTGAGCATATTTTTCTTGACACTTTCAGAAACTGTGTCTACAGTATGCAACAGAGTTTGAGATGGTACAGGCCCTTCAAATTCACCTGATAGTATTTCAACGCATAGGCGTCTTGTGGTGTTATGCTAGAAACTGATCTTTTTGTGAAAGAGCTTTTTGTCTGTTTTTTCCAACTTCTGAAGAGTGCCAGCTCAATAGACTTGATCTTAATTTTATTGCAGCAGAAAGCAGTGCTGCTTCAGGACACCTAAGAGTGACTGGACTCACTGACTTGAACCAGTTGTGTCCACTGCTGCAGCACGTTCTTCCTCAGTGCAAGTGGACTTTTGAAGTATAGTGTTCCCTCCCTATATCATAGTCCACCTTTTGCTGTCTCGCAGTTTTTTGGATTTTTTTCAGTGCAGTTTTGTCTGCTTTCTTTTTTCTCTCTCTACAGTGAACTGTGTTCTGCTTCCTGATTGGCTGTTTACATTGTCAATCAGTCTCTTCGGCGCTGTGTCTCTTTTACAGAGAGCAGGACATTTCCAGAGTTACATACATTTTTGATCGGAGCAGATATAAACCTGGAGAAATGGAGCATGAGCAAAGAAAAAGGAAAATCGTTATATAATCATTTATTTTTTAATTAAACAAAATCAAAATCTTTTGCATATTTGAAACGTTACCCCAGTTTCTGCAGAAATAAACCAATAAATGTTTCATTATTAATAGATTTTTATACAAAAAGGGTTTGAGGAAAAAGGAAGATTAGATGTTAAACTATTTAAATCTGTGTTAGTTTAATCAGACCGGAATCCAAAATTTTCTAAAAAAAAATGTTGAAAAGAAAAATGTAATTTTGTTAATGTTCAATGTATCAAAAATTGAAAATAAAATGGTAAAAATAAAGTCATAAAGGTATCTGAAGGCCAAACAAAACAATTAAGCAGTTAAAATTACCTTCATTTAGCATCTACATGAAAGCAAAAGCATGAGGAGATTTTTTTTTTTTTTTGTTTATAGCTGGAAATAAATTCTACCGTCAAGGAGTGAACCCATTTTTTTGTTTTTTTGTGGGAAACTAAAATGTTCCTGAGAATTTACTGTAACATAGGGCACCTAGCAAGTTCCTACATATAATCCATAATGTACATCATTAGTCCAAGTACATGAAAGGTTAACTCTAGTAGCGAATAATTGCTCAGTGTGCCTTGCAGAGCACTTATAGCCTAAATGGCTAAAAATTCACCATGTGATAGCCTTCAGATAAGAAATAAGGATGTGCAGATAAGAAAAATAACTGAAGCAGGAGACAGGATGAGAGCCCCTCAGCTTTAGCAAAATCTTTAACAGCCTATCCTGAAGAAAAAAAAGTCCAACGAGGAAAGCCGCAAGGAGGGGGATTACACTATCCATAAGGGGAAGTCAATTATAAAGCTCTTCACCAAGTCTGAATCGATACAGGCTCATCAGCCACAGCACACACGTGCAGCACCAATTTTGTGTCTGGAACACAGGAACCTCTGCACTCCTGCAAACAAGTTCTATTGGTCATTTTAGAGGGACAGCCATGGTTATAAATAATAGGAAATTACTTTCATGAAACTGAGGAAAAAATATAAAGTTCACTAAGCAGGCTTCAAGTCTTCTAGGACAGAAATTTGCAGTAAATCTAAAAATCTCACCTCCTACCGCTCTTAAAAACGTGCCCATTAAATAACTGCTGAAAATTGTCTTTGTTATAAAACCACTTTCTGCTTATTAATGCCAGGAAGAATATTGATTTAGACAGAAGTGAAAAACAAAACTGGATGATAATGTAAGACTTGTATTGACTGGATGGAAGTCAGTGTCCCCAACGCTTTCATGGTAGTTTTCAAAATGATTGTTGTTTTGTTTTTTTTAAGAAACTTTGACCTGTGCTGAGCGTTATTCAGTGCATAAAGTGAAAGGAGTTTATTTGCATACTGCAACTGCATGTGCACCAAGCTTTTGATGTAGATTCTATCACCTACGTTAGGTATAGTCTTACAATGAAACTGATATATGCACACGCATCATATTTTGCATAAAAACATGTAAAAACAACAACAAAAAAGTTTGTATATATCTATATACAACAACAAAGTATTAGAACCAAAAAAGTGCAAAAATAAAGTTGTTGAATTATTAGAAAAAAGTCAATATTTTACTATGATAAAGTTATAACTTCATAAGTTATAAATTGAGAATTAAAAAAAATAGAAACAACAAAAAAACCCCGCCAATATCATGTTTCAGTATGAGACGTAGAGCGCTTTGTTAGCGATTATTTCAGCAATGGTTTCACAAATGAGGAAATCCTAAGCCTTTTAGTGAGTCAACATTGACTTTTTGCCAGTATAAGGACACTGAAAAGAATTTGCAGGAATCTGTGCTTCTTCAGAAGAAGATTCTTGACCCAGAAGGTGTGGATTTCCGGGAGGTGTGCTGTTTACGCCGCTGATAGTGTATTTGCAGAGGTCCAAATGCATCGTGGCACTTATGGATTTAGTCAGCACGTAATATGGAAGGCTTTCTACCTCATAAAATTATGACTTTTTTCTTTTAATTTTCCAAATTCATTCTCATAACATTGTGACTTTTTTCATAGTTTTACAAGTTCATTCTTGTGAAATTATGTTTTTTCCCCCTAATTTAACTTTTTTTTCTCACACTTTTACAGCTTCATTTTCGCTATTTTCTTTTTTTTTTTTTTCACGGTGGCCCTAATACTTCATCGTAACATACACAGGTAATGTGATTAAAAAAGGTTTGCAATTAGAAGGAAAAAAAAATCACAATAAGCAAACATTTCTCAGCATAAGTAAGAAATGAAGAACAAAATCTAATCTTGGCCCAAGTGACAAATAAGGAGAAAAAGTTTAAATGTTTACACCATAAATATTTATTGCACTCAGATGATGAGCATTACAAACATGAAGTGGAGTACACGTGTTCAACATTTTTAACAGTGTTGCTTATAAAGAATATTAAAAAAAGAGTTTGGTTCATTGCAGAGGGGTGAAAAGCAACACCAGAGGTCAGTAGTATGAGATGACATCTATATAAAAACAAATTCAGTTTATCGTATGTGAGACACATAAATGTTCACCGCACTGACACAAGGACACTTGATTTAATGCAGTTTTCTCTGTTATTTGAATGACTGCTTTTTGTCATTATCACTACTATCAATCACTACTTTGATTATGAGAATGACGTATAGGGAATACTAAAAGTATACATTGTGTAACCTAAAACAAATCTATGGTCTGAAAGAAAAGCATAAAGGATATGTTGGTTTGACACTTGAGCTTGCTTTTAAATTTCTCTTTATCTCTTTGAACAGATGAAACAAGACAAAAATAAAACTTTTGTAGTTTTTTAAACATGTCAAGCTCCAATACAGTTAAGGTCCGCTTGGTGTAAATAAAATACAATTTTAAAAACACGATAAAAAATAGAATTGGGTTAAAAAATAAAATAATAAAAACAAGCTATAATTTTAATTAACTTATAATGTGATCTTTAAATTAATAAAAATGTTTATGATTTTCTGTCCAAACTAATAAATATTAATGAGCAACAAAATTAAAGTTTAACCCCAATGCACTGAATCCCAAAATAGCTGTTGTTTCAAATTAGCTTTTGGATAAAAAAATCTAATTTAAAGAAAACCTAAAAAGAAATCAAGTGTCATTCTTTTCAGTAATTTTGGAGTTTAAATTCTCCTTAAAGTGACCGTAATCCTTTTCCCATAAACCAAAATTGACTTTTGAGTCCTTAGAGAATATCACATAAACAGGGCGCAGTGCTGGCATTAAATAACATCTCAAGAGTCCACAAAGAACAAAAAAAAAACAAAAAAAACAACACAAATGTCACTTAAATACAACCAAATGCAGACTGAAAACTACATTGTTGCTGATGACCCATAAGGACATAGACATTTCACCAGAAACTGTCTTCTTGTAGGTTAATTAGACCTTGAATTTAAAGTCCTTGTATTGTTCTGCATGTGTAATCATTTTGCATAGAAGACATGTTTAAGATGTGGCTCTGGTTGCTCTAAATGCTAAAAAAAACCAGCAATAAATAACAATACAGAAACACCTAAAGCATCTGACTGCCAAGTGTTGACTTTTATATCACCCAAATCAGAAAATGCTTTAGAAAAAAAGTTTCAAACCAAAAATGTATGTAATAACTGTAGCTTTAAAGCGTGATTATATATTTCTAAATGTGCTCTCATCACTATAATAAAGGGCTAAAGTCAAATTTTTTATGATCTCTTGATCTCTTATCTTATGGAGAACACTGCTCCAGAGCAAAACTTTAGCAATTCATAGACCAGTATATGATATTCTTAACATGCTGAGGCTGTAATATGGGATCCGTAGACTTGGGATAATTTCTGCTGATTGTGGTTAATATGTGAATGCCTGCACAGAATCATATTTGTAATAAAAAAAAAAAAACAACATATAAAAGTTTTAAAAAAACCTCAGAATTTTTAAACAAAAACAGTTTTCTTCCTCCAACTATGCATGCAGTAACGCTAACATAAACCCCTTTAAATTCCTTAGGTTTTGATTTTGCAAGATTTCTTTTTTCTTTTTTTTCTTTTTTTACCAACAGCAAATTGATAGTTATTGTTCCCTGATTGTTGCTGGTATTTGGTTTTATTTTGCCTTTAGCTCAATCACACATAAACTTTAAAGCCACATACTGAGTGTGCTACTCAACCCTAATGCTATATAACACAGTGACGTGTCGGTAATAAAGTGCTTCACTGGGCAAACGCCTGAATATACTTTATTTTAAAGATAAATACAAGTTATTGAACTTTTATTCCAGGGGGTTTGTGCAAAGCTACAACAGAATAATACATTTGCATGAAGGGTTTAAACGATGCAGTTGGGTTAAAATGTGGATGTGGCATCAAATAGTAGTGGAAAGACCTTTTCACTGCACCTTGGAAAACCTTTGACAGCAGCAGCAGCAGCAGCAGCATCCTTTGCTTGTCGTGAGACAGCTTGCCAGGGCGTTTGATCTAAACATGCACTGGAAATGCAAAGGACTTGGCGCAATCCCCTTTGTGCAAATGACTAAACTGAAAAAGAACTTTAGACTTTAGAAAACGTCTGAATTTACTAGACAATATATCCAAATTGAAGCTAGATTAAAACTTAATTTGAAGCTAACTTAAAAGTGTTGTTTTTGCTTCCTCATTTCCTTTTCTTTACAAGTTAGGTCAGTTGTTTTAGGAAGTGGAAGAATGCCTCCTTTGAATGTAGGTAAAGACTTTGACACAGTGGTCCCAACAATCCAAGACAAGCAACTGTCCCTTGTGGGTGGTGGCCACACCCACAGGGCAGGTCAGCCCTTCCTGGATGAGAACATTGAATCCGCCTTCTTTAGGGAACTGCAGGATTTCTTTTCTCCCACTGTCAGTAACAAGCAGGTCACCGTTAGCATCAACACACATTCCAGTGATGCATCGAAAGTCCTCGGCCTCTGAGAAGAAATGGCTGAGCTGTTTGCCGAGCTGGCCGTCCGTGCCAACGGAACCAATGGAGAAGCCCCCCTCCAGATGGGGCTCATTCTGTCGCTTCTCAAAGTTCAGAGCCAGGCCCTGAGTAAAATAAACTGTTCCTGCTGCATCACATGTGACAAACTTAGGGCGGACAGCAGAACACAGTCGGTTGTAGCTGACCACACCTACATTGCGGTCCACTGCAAGACACCATAATTTGCCACCCTCCACATCTGACACTACAAACTGGCCCGATGGCATGGCTGTGATACCCCAGGGTTTTATTAACTGGTTTTTGTGGCAAGCAATGCAGTGTCCATCCATGGTGTAGACTTTGACAGAGTTGTCGTAATTGTCTGTGACACCAATCAGGCCTTGTGGGGTCACAGCAATTGATAGGGGGACCAAGTTGGGCAGGTCGGCCCCGAGGAAACTGAGGACAAAGTTGTCAATGCTGCTGGCGTTCCGTCGGATTTCGCGCTGGAAGCCTTTGTGGTTAAAAATCTGGATGCGGTAGTTGCCACGGTCGGCGACCAGAACCTCACCTTTTCCTGTTACGCAGATGCCGACTGGTAAATTGAACATGCCGGGCAGAGTCCCCTTACAGCCCATCTTTTTAACAAACTGACAGATGGGAGGGCCTGAACTTGCTCCAGCCGGCGATCCTCCTTCCGCATCCATGGACTTGGATTTAAAGCTGCCGGGTGAGTCGCATCCTGCCTCCTCCACACCCGTCACCATGTCCATGTCTCTGTAAAGATCCATCGAAAACCCCACAGCACCACCAGTAGTGGCAACTACTGCGTCCAAATCCCCATCATGTGCAACTTCTAAAGCCCCTTTATCATCTGTATTGACTGTGTAAGTGTTTGTGGTTACATGACCCACTTCTAAAGGTTTGGAGTGTTCCACTCGGACCAGTCCTGGCTCTTGAAGCTGGAACTGTGTAGGCAAACTGCTCCTCAGATCCAGCTCTTCATCATTGCTGGCAGGGCCATCATCTTTTAATAAAGCAGTATCACTCTGTCTGACCTGCATGGTCAGAAAATCGCAGCGTGACAGGACCTTAACCTCAGCGATGTTAAGGAGATACGCCTGCTCTTCCAAGACCTGTGCGTTAATCTTTTCCACCTCCCCCATTGAGGCAGTGAAAGTCATTCGAGATCGACTCATTTCCTCTTGAATGCTTTGCTCCACCGTGGCATACTCCTGCTGAACTGCCCGGTACTTCAGTTTCAGCGACTTGGAAATGTTTTCTATTGCTCTCTTTTTCTTCTGAATCTCTCCCATGACATCACGGAGAGCGGCCAGCCTGCCTCCGAGTTCCTTACGGCGCTGCTCGGCAGCGAGCCTTGTCGACTGGACTGAGTGGCCTTGGTCCAGGTGTCCCTCAACTTTACACAGCTCACAAAGAACCACGGCACAGTCATGGCAGTACTGCCTCGGTAGACGGCTACAGCAGGACTTACACATCAGTGCAGCAGCGGCAGCGCTGCAGGACACGGTGCAATCTATAATCTTGAGCACAGTGATATTATCAGCCAGCTGGGAGATGCTACTCATACGCGAGACCTTGCTGCAGAAGGGGCAGCGCACACCATTGATGGTGTTTGCCAAAAGTTTCTCCAGGCACAGTCGACACACCGTGTGGCCACACTGTAAGAGTTTGGGTCGCAGCTGTTCCTGGTTGTAGGTCTCCAGGCAAATAGGGCATTCAAGAACTTCTCTCAATAGGTCTGGGTCCAGAGGGGAAGAGGCTGCCGCCATTATGCCGTTTCCCTTAAGTGTGAAAGGAGAAAAGGAAAAAATAAATAAAGCAATATTGCTCCAATGGCTTTTTTTTTTTGTATTCAAATGAGTAAGCTAGAATTAGGTCCAAAACCTATAATTCTAGCTTACTCATTTGAATACAGATGAGTAAGCTATAATTCTAGCTTACTCTTTGTATTCAAATGAGTAAGCTAGAATTATAGGTTTTGGACCAGTTATTACAGTTGGCGAATAGTAGAAAACTGATAATATCATCATACAGACTTCTTACCAAAAAGATTTGTAAAACTTCAAATAATCTCAACAGTCATTTTCATTACAAAACATTTTTAGCCTAACATAAATAATAAATTTCAACTTTTATCAAGATAGGGTTTTCTTATATTTTCATATATACATTTGGTTACTTAGGGGGCACTGTCTTTATTGTAAAGTGCAGCGTGTAACATTGTTTGCATAATGCTATGAATCCACTTGTAGTAAAACTATCCAATTAATTGTTATATTCCTGGCCTTTTAACGGCAAAACAGTTAAATTAAAAAAACATTTTAAAGGAAAGTGAAAAGTACAATTCCTAAAAGGGAATACACTAAATCAAGTAAATATATTACAAAAATAGTCCTTTCATATTTTTGGACTTTCTTCAAACAATCTTTAAACAATCTGCACTTGATCTTATAAATAAATTATGACAATTTTGTAAAAATATATTATAAAGTGAAATAACACAATAAGGTTTATATGGTGTTATGTAAATTTGCTTCTTCTCAGTTTCTTTCCCAGCAACAAATCAAACTCTATTTGACTCTAATTAATTCCTAAATATAATGTGACCTGTGTACTGTATGTGTAACTGCAAATGCGTCCATTTATAATTGAGTAATTACACTATCAAGAACATGGCATCATCTACTTTTATCATCATTCGTGTTTTTTATTTCTAACCAATGTTTTACTTCACAAATGAAATAGGTTTGATATATCTTTGTTTGTAGTTTTTTTTTTTAAAGCTTAGAATAAAACAAATAAATCAAATGTGTTTATCAGCAGAAGGAGACCTTGCTTTATTAAAAAGAAAACAAAATATATATTTTCAATTAAAAAAAAACAAAATATTCTTCCACAGCATCTATCAATATCAATTATTTTTGTTTTAAAGAAAACTCTCCTAAAATAAGTCACTCTAACCGAAGTTGTAAGAAAAAGCTAAGTCTGTCAGACAACTGAAAAATAAAAACATACAAATCTAAGTGATTTTTTTTTTTTTTTTTTTTTTACAAACACACCCTCAAACATCTGTTGTTGCACGGCTGGGTATTTGCTTTCTTCCTGTGTTGATAAAACAAGAAACGAACTAGTCAATGACATAAACACCACATGCTGTCGTAAAATATGATTGTTTACTACATAGTTTTGTTAGATAAAATAAAGCAGAAAGGTTAAGCTAATTATTGAGTCTCTTTTGCTAGCTTTGATTGTTAGCCAAAGGTTCACACGACGCCATAAAAATCACAAAAAAACATATCAAGCATGAAACTATATATCGGGACAGACGTACTTTGAAATAATTTAAGACGATGTATGTTTTACGTAAATTACACCAAAGGCCTGTTCGCAACAACAAATGCTATCACGTTCTAGCCCGAGAACAAAGTACCCCAACGGTTAAACATTCGGCTTATTCCAATGTCTTCATTTTTTAATTGTCATCTCACAACGTTACCTTTTTCTTTAAGTGTTTGCTGCTTGAAAGTACAGTGGGCGTGCAGTGTTTCTAGCAGCTACTGCAAGCAAAACACTGCAGAGTTGACTCCTATTTTACGCAGTGTCAATGTATGACACAATACGTACACTGCATAGTCTGACGTCTGTTCTGATTGGCTGCAGGGTGGGTTTGCCACAATCCAAACGGCCAGTCAAATCGTGTGATGCACCTTCAGTGTTTTTACGGAGCTTTAAGTTTTTTTTAAATATTTTTTTAATGTAAGTTTATATTTGCGGAATTTAAGATGAATTTCCAGTATTCTTTTTTCTTTTTTCCTTTTTTAAATGTATTTTGGATAAACCTTAAACAACAACAAAAATGTAAATCAAAGAAGGATTGTGAAGCATTTGTGCAACGAGACATAAATTGAAACTGGACAGTAAAATAAAACATGTGTAACAGTGGAACATGAAGACACACACAACACGACTCAGACCAAAGACAAATGCAAAAAAAGAAACACAATTGGAAATGTATTTATAAGACATACTAATAACAAAACACACACACACACACACACACACATATATATATATATATTTGATCACCACTAGAGGTCAGCATATGCTAACCATGGAATCTGTGAACAAGGAACAACCAAAATGTGCATGTTCCCCTCTTTTATTTATCTTCTTTATTATTATTAATATGATTGCTTAAACCTGTATAAAAATATTTGTTACCGTACTATTATTTCAACCAAAATAAATCAAGTTTAAGATGTTATCTATGACCTGACATTTTCTCATTTTATCTTATTCATTTATGTTTTTAATTATAAATATATAATGCAGACTATTCACATGCAAGTAAACAGGAATCTGCTGTCGATTTTTGCAACTGCTCAGATTTAAACAAAGCTACATGTTGCACAAATCTAAATAGACAGATACACTAAACAGGGCCCGCAAACATTGCTGTCCTTCACAGGAAAAATACGATTTATTCCAAACTTCTCTTGTGCACTGGATTTCTTTTCCTTTTACCTCACAGGCGTAACACTGTTTCTAAGTGTTCAAGTTTTTTTCGAATGCCCACCTGTACCATGTAAGTTAGGTAACACAAGGACTCACAAACATACAAAAAAAGTTTCACACAAGAAGGAACACAGCCAAATGATTATTTCTGAAGGTGTTTAACATTATAGTTATAAATCTTAACTGTCACTTTTGCACTAGTTATTGAACAACTGATCCAATGACTTTTCCTTTTTTGGGGGGATTATTAAAAAAAAAAAGGTACACCCAGGTGTTTTGCACCATAGATATATAGCAGGGAGACTTTTGAAAATCTTGCTTAGTTTTTTCTTTGTAAAGTTTACACATTCCCCTGTGCTTAAGATAGAGTTTTGCAGTTACATTGACGTTCTCCCATAGTTCAAATGCATGCATGATGGAATGACTGGTAATACAAAGTTGACCTTGAGAATGTTTAAATCTTTGTAACAGTGTGTATAAGCGCACAAGTAATCAGTTGACTTGTCAAGAGGTGGATAGGGTAGCAAACAGTTGTGTATTATTGCATTAAAACAAAATGATTCAAGAAAAGGAAAAAATAAAGACAAAAAAAGTAAGATGTGTAAGAATAGTTGGAGTAGGTATTAAATTTATAATCTGTAGCTTGTTTAATTCCATTAAGTTCATTTTAAATCCCTAAGTATGATAGTGAGATTCAAGAACAAGGTACATAAGGAAGGAATACAGCTGATGGGTCACACAATAAAGTTATGCGAAAGAGAAGTGAAAGCTAGGCTAGCTGAAGTATTTGTAATTAAGCAAATGTATCTTATTACTACTTACCTCTGGTCTAGACTGTACCAAAAGACTGCTTTATTAAACAGAAGATTTTGAAATTTAGAATTCCAGAGTCAAATCTTCTTTTTTTGATTTGATTGAATATTTTTTTAGAAATGCAGTTTAAACTAAAAACAAAAACTGTCATTTTGATAAACATGATAGGATCATTCTCTTTCATCAAAATGAAAATATGTGTCTAATTTTGTGTTGCTGTGGGATTCAGTCATTATATTTAAATTACATCAAAAGACAGTAGGAATTTCAAAGTAAAAGTCAAAGTTAAATCATCTATTATTTAAAACCAATTTTACTGGCCTAGTCAAATCTATGTATAGACATTAATAATTTAAAACGTTATTAGTTTTCTGTGAAATTTTTTTTTTTTTTTCCATGAACATTTTCTTTAGTTTAGTAATGTCCCTCATCAATGGTATAAAGGCATGCAATTAGAAATGTCTGTAATGCCAAACCTTTCTGGCTCTAAATAATATTTTAGCTTTTTTTAAAAAAATAGAGTTGTAAGTAAACACAACATCATTCAAAGATAACTTGTAAAAATAGTTTACTACTTTAAATCTATTTTAGTCTTTAACATGAACTTTTATGACAGTTAATAAATGAAATTGAGTCAATCAAAACATTCTTTCATTTTGCTCACAAGCTTTTTTTTAAAGACTATTTGCTCTTTTTCAAATAAGAATAGTTGGCGGAACAATCTTAGATTCTAATAATCTTGTTAGAACGATTTTTTATCATTATTTGGCCTAATCTCTTCCAGTTTGAAAAGTGTCAAGTGCTGCTTTTATTTTGAATTTCTATTCTCCCAGAATGAGGACATTCATAATGTTAATGATCAATCCAAATGCGTTTGTTTATGAGTGAGATTTGTGCTTGTAACTTTGAAAATGGCGCATTTGTGTGTTTATTAGGGTTGAATTTGAGTTCTTCATTCAAACACAATAAAGATTAATTTAACCCACATAGCATGTATGATTTGTATGTAACATTATCCAGTAGGTCTCATAGCCATACTTTGCAGAAAAACATTTCTTACACTTGTGGTTTCTTCAAATTTTGTAGTCTAGACTGGTGATTTGTCACGTCTCTCTGCTGCGGTAGGTCCTATGTCAAAGCCATCAGAGTGCAAACCTTTTAATCATTTTGGATTATTTCAAAATATCTCATATCCAGAGGATTGGGTGTTCACATGCTATTGTTTTTAGCTTTAGTTTTTTGCATAAAGTTGGACAGGTAAAGCTATTTTATTTGGTTCTCTATGCGTTTTTTGTTAATAAACTTAAAGAAAACCTTCCAAATTCTTAAATAGACATCGTACAGACAAAGATCTAAAGAGTTTATTTTCAAAAGTAATGAAATTGATATTGTGACACTAGCACTGTTAAAATCCGTAAAGGCCATTGTTGTAGTTTTTCTGTATCTTCACACTTTCTTCCAGATGCAACAGAGCAGGGAGCTGGAACTGGAGGGCGACGTGATCTTAAGTCAATCCCCTTCATCAGCTACCTCTCAGGTCTGCAGAAGAGTCAGCTGTTGTCTGACGACATGGTGAACGGCGTGGAGATCCGCTGCGAAGAAAAGGGCAGCTGTCAGGCTGGCTGCCATCTGTGCCATCACCAGGCTACCCCAGGTGGAGGAGGAGCAGGAGTGTCGGGAAGGGGCCGAGGTGGTGACAAGAAGAGTGGAGAGCAGCCGTCCCCCACCCCTGTCCTGCTGGAGGTCACTCGTGTCGTGCCCCTTTACAGCCTGGTCCAAGACAACGTCACCAGAGAGGTGAGAGTGAAGCCCGGAAACAGAAAACTATGTGTGCACGTTTGCAGGTGAACGTGTGAATGGAGAAGGGCAACTGAGAGCACTGAATGACGAAGGATGAGTCATCTCACTGGTATAAAAAGAAAGAAAACTTGCAGAAAATGTCCCTCTATTTTACTTTCACTTACAACGAAAGTTGAAAATAAATCAAACACAAAGTCTGCTTTGCTTTGAATGTTCTCTTCTTTCAGCAATTATCTGCTGCAACTGGATCCGGCCCCCTCTAGATGGCATAAGTTAGTTAGCTTTGACCATCGGGGGAGCAGTACTGTAATATAGAACACAGAAAAGATGACATCATAGTCTCCTTCAGCGGGGAAGTCGCCATGTATATGTGTGCATGAAATATATGTTTATCTGTGTCTAAACAAGCATCGCCAGCTGAATGAAATATCAGTTTACGGTAATGACGACATGCTCCGTTTAGGACTGAACCTGTATGGGAAATATTTGGATAAATCATATCAGATTTGCTATCCAGAAGCTAATTTAGGAAGAGGCTCTGGCTTCACTTGACATTTAGTTGACCACATTTTGCCCTGCTTGGGCTTAGATTTGTGTTCTGATAAAACGTTCGCCGTGAGCAATCTTTCCCGGTCCCTAAGCAAATGCAGGCGAAGTCACATCCAGCACACAGAGGGTACAGTAGCCTCGTCCTTTCTTTAAATAAGTATATGACTGTTGTAGTTGATAAATGTGTATTTGTCAACATGTATGTTCACATGAAGTAGCGTGCACGTGTTTTTCATAGCAAGCGCCACTGTCTTGAAAAAGAAGGCGATAAAAGACGGATCATAATGGGCCTAAACATTAGGAAGAGAGACATTTATTTTTTCCCAGTCTTGCAAACACCTCTCCTTCTCTCCTTCCAAATCCACCCGTGGTCTTCTGGGGACTTGGAGAGTTAGATGTACGAGGAAGAGGAGGAG
Source organism: Adrianichthys oophorus (assembly GCA_036245035.1). Taxonomy (NCBI): domain Eukaryota; kingdom Metazoa; phylum Chordata; class Actinopteri; order Beloniformes; family Adrianichthyidae; genus Adrianichthys; species Adrianichthys oophorus. The sequence goes on from BSAI01000108.1 coordinate 11,426,279, forward strand.
GAGGAGGAGGAGGGCTAGACTGCAGTGGATCTCTCTGTCAAGCCCTTCTGAGGTAGCTTGAGACAGGATTATTAGCTTCTTATTGATGTCATCGACCTCTGGGGAGGGAGGGGAGTCCATTGCTCTGCTCCTCTTTTTCTCGCTTTCTCTTCTCTTCTTGACCACAGCCGCTGCAAGTCAGAGTGGCACATACATATATTGCATTACAGACGAGCAGCAACCTGCCCATCAACACACACACAGCCGTCGTCTCTGTCACATGCGCAATTTTGCGGGCGACTATCTTTCTACTCGACTGGCTCTATCGGGAAGAACAGCTGCCGTGTGCATAAAGCTCTCTCCGGAATGAGCTGCTTCTTCTTTTACCTTTAGTCCACGGAAGCAATCAAAATAGAAGCTTAGTGGTCAACTTTATGATTTGGTGGCCTGAGATTGTATCAATATGTGCAGCTGTTTGGGTGGATGTGTCTGCGTAAGACATCTTTAGCTCCTTTACTCTGTCCTTTCCAACTGACTTCTTTAAGAGACCTCGCCCTGGCTGCCTGACTGTTTGACAGAAAAACAGTCATATCTATCACATGTTAAGCCTTGGGCAGGATTTCATTTGCCATTTTGTTTTAACCAAAAACTAGGAATAAACACAAGAAACTGATTGAAATGTTAGCATTGGGACTGTGTTTGAGTCTTACCATTCTCTTTGTGGCGTTGTCACTGTTAAAATTGATTATAAAATGAGGAATTGTTTAAAACAAAGAAGGCTGACTTGTTTAGGTTGACAAAACATGATTATATGAGTGATACATACCACTTATCCATTTTTTTCCTAAAAATTATTTTACTTGAATAAAAAATGATAAATTAAACTCAGATAATTGAGCTCTAAAAGGACCAAACAGCAAAGAAATGGAACAAATCTCAAAACATGAACCCATTGACCTACTTGGTGTTTATTCTGAGATTTCAGTGAATAAATGATAAATCGGTTCAAAAGTAGGGTCATGTGAGAGCTTTTTGCCCTTCTTGAATACTAACCAATGAGTAGAGTTTTTTTAAACGTACAATTGAATTTGTTTATTCTTCCCTCAGTGGCATTTGTGGTGGATTTACAGCTCCCTTGTTACCTCTAGTCATCTGTAACTATTATGTGTTGCACTTTTGAGAATTTTGCTTTAGTTTATTTTGTCTTGATTGTAATTATTTCCTTCCTGATTTGTTTGACTTTGATTTAAACTTGGTCTTGAATTAAACTTGACCGGACTTATAGCTGGGAAATTGAATTGGGCCTGACTGAACCTGATGAACCCATGCATATGCACACATGCGCACAGCGACTTTTGCAGATTGTTCCGATGCCAGGGAAAAATACCTCAGTCCATAAATATATAAGCGTTTGCCTGTGCTGCTTGCCAGTAATTCTGTGGCCTGTGTTGCTGTGACTGAATTATGGCAAGCCTTTCCAACAAATTGGTTGTGAGTCTAATGGGTCAGAATGCTCTATATCCTCCAAAGGTGCTGCCATGCTCCGATCAGTGCTGCAGCCCGAAATGCCTTCTCCAACAATCTGGATGAACTCTATGGCACCTTCTATAGCAAAGGAGCAGGCCGAACAAAGGGGATTAGCAAAAACTTCAGCTATTAAGTTCATTTTTTTGCTAAAGTAACTGAGTGGAAAAGTTGAAGGGCTTTGGTCCTGCTGAGCAATAAATGTCATCTAGGAACTTTACACATGTCTGATGACAAAGAATGCTTTGGTACACTTCTGTAAATATGTTGTTGCTCTCTTCAGGAAAAAAATAAAAATAAAACAAACCAAAATCCATGAGTTCACTTGGCGTTTGTTGATGGCTCAGCAACAACTGAACTGCCGCAGTCCATGACAGATGAGGTGTTGGATCATGAGCTCTTTGTTGTTTGACTGCACTTTTCTCTAACTGTTACTTCAACACACGAGGACTTTTGTTGTTGTTGTTTTTTTGTCATTCCATACATCTCTATCTGAGCTAAAAAAAAATAAAAAATATACATCACAAACGTGAAAACATTTAAAAAATCTGTTTAATTCCCCTGGAGCTTGCTGCTGACCTTTCAAAATTAGGTTTCTATCATCATTAAACAAAAACTAGAAAATCCAATTTCTGTAAAAGCTGCTATTATCGTTGAGTAATTATCAGCTGCACATTTCAGATCAGCACTTTTTGTGGTCTAATGACAGTTTTTTTTTTTTTTTCCTCCCAGAACATCCCTGCCATGTCTTCTCATTTACAGTAGATAATTAAAGAACATTGCAAACACTTCTGTACAGCCAAAGCATCTTTTATATCCTTGTCAAAACCCACAAAGGATTTATTATATTAGCAGAGGCAAATATTTTTGCTTTGTGCAACATAAATAAGTGAACAAACAACCCAGCAAAAATGATCAAATCCAGCCATAGCAAAATTCAAGTAATGTCGCAAAGTACCTTGTATGATTTTTAAGTGAACAATTTAAACATTCATTATGATTCCATTATGGGATTGCACTGCTATTTACAAAGAAAATCCCTTTTGAAAAAATGTCTCCCTGCTTCTATTACCTTCAAGAGGTTACTGGAGCCTATCCTAGCTACTCCAAGGGGAAAGAGGGGTACACCTGGACAGGTTAGTCACATCTAAAGTCCCATTTAAAGTCTCCAACCAACATGTGATGGATTACACATGCATCCATCCATTTTAAGAGCCCAGTGAAGCTCTTTCGGGGTCACAGGACGGCTGGAGCTAACCCAGCTACTGCTGGGCGAAGGCAGGATATACCCTGAACAGGTCGCCAGTCTGTTGCAGGGCAAAAACATGCATATAAATTCCAAACAAAGAAACTTTGAACAACACATTTATGTTCTTCACCACTCACATTTCAATAACTTTACATGGTGTCAGACAGATATTCCAAAAGATCAACAATATTTGACATTTGAAGGTTTTTATGAGATGTGGCAATCCTCTGTCAACCTTTGGGTGAACCAAACCTCTAGCTGCCCCTAGTGTTCCATTTCCTGGAAGTATATACTTCTTATAGGGTTCCTAGAAACTCCTTCGTTAACACCATTACCCTTGAAAGATTGAAAGGCCACATAAATGCAATGGTGTGCGTGTGTGTGCACTCGCACGCTCACACACCAACATTGATGACGTGCCGTGTGTTCTGACTTAGACTCAACCAACACTGGTGATTATCTTATAAATCAATACTGTGGGCCAGCTGGCCAGTGTTTTTGTGTATTAGCCTCTGAATACAGACAGTAATTCAGTCAGCAAAGACTAGACAAACAGATTAATACATTAAAAAGGTCACAATGGCCTAATCTGCCTTCTTGTAAGTCACGACAGGATTCTACAAAAGTGAAAGGTCTTCACTGTGTTTTGGTGCCAGTGAGTCTGCAGGATCCAAATGACGTCAAGGCTTGCAATTTGTGCTGCTGGAATTGTTGTTGATGCTTATTGGTCTTGCTGCTCATTGGTCTTGGCTGATGTGCAAAGCAAGAAGTGATTACATTTCAGCTTAATTCATTCACTATTTGTAAGGTTACTGGAGATGAATTGCAGCAAATTGGCCAAGTGTTATGTGTTTATGAAGCGCTGTTAAATTACTTTTCGAATAAATTGGTGCTACTGTGTAACCTGAAGGTAAATAACAACTTTTAAAAATTTGTTCCAAACAAATATGTGGTCAGTGCTGAATGTGTAGGATATGGACTTGTAGTGTTCTGGTAATAGAACCTTGTGCCCTTTTTCTTATCAGCTTGACTGGAAATAATGGTAAACTAGTCTTTATTTTTTTGTTTTCTTACTTCCCAAAAAAAAGTTTTTAAACATTTTTTTTGTACCTCCAGGATATGTTGTCTTCACTTTCACACATTTAGCACATTGAAAGTCTCCATTTGTTTATTAACTAATTCTGTTTACCCCTACCTAATTGTAAACTTCATTTTCTGTTAAACCGCCAATACCTTCCCTCCCCAACTCAGCCACCCAACTTCCCATCTCAATCCTTAAACTGCAATTAGATTCCCTGTTTACCCAGTGGAGACTGGCTTGCATTACTTTTCAAACATAAACACAGTGGTAATCGCTTTGTCTGTTTTTCACATGTGCAGCCATGCAATCATGCGCACAGACCCATATGGGGTTTTTCTAGGAATCTGATGGTGGTAAACGCATGGCAGTTCTGTGGTCTTCCCCTCTATTGCCCTTTGTGTTGGAGGTCATTTCTCATTTCTCATAGACCCTGAGTTTGGAGGTTTTTTTCTCTGTGGCCTGCTTCCTATTGACATGAAGTGGTGAGATTTCTGCTGCTGTTGTTTTCCGGCAGCAGTCAACCACATGGGTACTGGCAAAGGGAGAATGTTGTAACTTTTTTCAGTTTTCCGTCGTGTTATTAAATGGCTACTGATTACAGTCCGTGCTTACCCTTCTGTAATGACTTCTCATTCAGCGGGCTCATTTAGATGGGCTTGCAATGGAGAATATGCTGTTTAATGAGAAAGCCCTGACTGCTGAGGGATCCTCCCCACTGTTAGGCAGGGGATTGCTTTAAGAGTTGAAAGTCGCATTCTTTCACACCCTTGCTTCCTTGTTCATGTCATGGATTTGTATTTTTTTTACCGTCCTATTTTCTATGGCCTCCCCACCCTGACCCTCCTTTTTCTTCGCCCGGTTCATTTGGGTCATTTGGACTTTCGAAGCACTTTTCCTTCAGTTAAAATAAAATCAATTTCTCTTGAACGTTCTCTTATGGTCCTCTTTCTGATAAAAGACCGAATGCACTGCCACAAACGAGTGGCTCTGCCTTGCAGTTTTTTGGAAGCCTGGCACCCAATGATAATGTTCTTGCATGATTCCTGTTTCCCGTTTACGTAAGCATGATCAAGCACAACTCTAAAGAGGTATGCATGAGGCAGCACTGCCAGCCAGTTAGAGCACATAAATAACAGCAAACGCCATTGATCCATAGTGTGACAGGAGAAGGCAGAGTGCTTGCGACTCCTTTGAACTCCCTCTATATCATGCTTGTGACTTTAGGAAAGCCCCTGACATTATACTTTATTGCTTTGAGCGTTATATTGGCATTTTGCTGCCTTTTAGGGGATGACTGAGCATCTGCCTATTTTTTTTTTTCTCTTTTGCTCGTTAATGAAGTAGCACAAGGGGATCTTAGGAGATGATGTCACCACTTCACTCACTCCCCTCCCCCTCCATTCCCTTCACATTCAGACATACAGCGACGCTGACAGAGCTCGCACAGAAAAGCATTAAAATTAAGGAGGTAAGACCTGACATAGCTCTCACATCCCTATCATAAATGTCACAGAGCATCTATGATATCACATTGCTAGCTTGTCGATGGTACCAAGGTGTTCCTGTCTTCTGGTAATTGGGAAAGGTGGGAATGAAAAGGTCACTGTGTGTGGGGGAGCTTCAGATATTTGTAACTCAACTCCCTTCTTCTGTCTTAAGACCGGCTTTAAGGTGTGGGCCTTTTAACTTGACACTTCAAGTTGCAAAAATAGTAGGACCATGATGGCTGGTTATTTTAGGGAATGATCAAAAGGTAGTGTATATGTCAATTAAAGGTCATCATTCAAAAAAGAAGGGTTGTGTTCAAGAGAGGAAAGAGGGCCAAGAAGGCTGAGAGGGAAGACGGGGGATGGGCTACGCATACAAGGACGTTTTCAAAAGATAATTGCATTTCTCTCACCTGTTATCCTTTGCAGGCCTTCAAGAGCGCTACGATGAGCTCCTACTGGTGTGCTGGAAGGGGCGATGTCATTGATAACTGGTGTCGCTGTGACCTGAGTGCCTTCAGCATCGATGGCCTGCCTAACTGCAGTCCCCTCAGGCAGCCAATGTAAGTGCAAGGTGACATCAGGACACAGAGGGTGTCTGGGTACCGATGCACATGGATATAAACACTCAAGTGCACAATCCTCTGTTGATTCCTAAGATATTTGAGAATGCTGTAGATACAGGACCAGCCACTTACAATGCTGTGAAAAGAACATGCTCTGGCTCAAGCTGTTCTAATAATACTGCAGAGGCATTTCTGAGTCTTCCACTCCAGCTATTGTTTCCATGAGAACTTCTAAAATGAAACAGGAAGTTGAAAGCTACATTTACTTGAGAAATAGATTCAAATCTTCAAGCCAATCCAATTTAAAACCATGAGCCTGTTAACATGCACACCAAATATTCGATCATTATCTGCTTTCTCAAGTTATTAGATTTTTAAAGTGACGTGTAGACAGGCTAATCCAATGTCCCTTATTCGATAATGGCAGTTACCCAATAATGACATATCAGATTAACACATGCAGATTTCTCCCAGAGCTTCCGATGCTTCTCCACGTGAATCCCGCCATCATCTTATATATTTTGTTGATTGACATCTTCACAAGTGTACATGAAAAGCATTAAACAGTAGTCATGCAATCAAGGTATCGCGCAGGGGAAGTGTTGGCAAGGCAACAGATATGACTTCCTCGCATAGTACAAATAGAGACAAGCAGCTTGTTTACTTTTGCAGACATATTAAGGGCTTCGTTAATAAAGATTTACCTTCTGGCTTGCAGATCTATTGTACCGTAAACCTAAGAGGCAAAAACCTATTCTCTGTTTCTTATTCTTATTCTTTCTTATTTTTTTGGTTTTCATGGTGGAAGTTGTCCCTAAAATAAGGTTTGAGTTAAGTTTACCTCTGCAGTCTCTCCCAAATAGATGAAAGGCAAACTCTGGTCAGCGTCAGAAGAATAATGAGTACTGTGTAAATTTGAGTGGCATGTTTAAGAGGACAGGGAAAACATTTGCCTTTAAACACACTTGTTCCAGGCAAGGCTGAAATGCAGGCAAAATGCAATC
>BSAI01000108.1:11438168-11476339 GCA_036245035.1 Adrianichthys oophorus
GGAGAACATGTGGCACTGGAATGCTGTTTTGTTCATAGTTGCAGATTAAGTAGTTTTTTTGGGGAGATACACAAAATGTGTGGTGGTTTCTGATTCAAAGCAGCAGTTATTATGTGTTTTGAGATTTGATACAAATTGTCATGATCACAAACAGTATCAAATAAAAAATTAAACTCAAGTAAAAAGAACAAAAAACAAAAAGAAGATTGCTATTAGATTATGATTACTGTTTTGTTGGATGCTTAGGAGTGTAAGTCTCAGCAGCCAAAACACACATAATAAAGAAGCAAAAATCCCACATAAGTTATACTCCTGAGTATGACTTGCATCCATGGCCAAACTATGCAAAAAAAATGCCATGTCTACTCTAAAGAAATAATTTAAATCATATTTTACGTATTTTATATTTAGTTTTAGTGAAAAAAGCTAAATTATTCATAAGCTATGAATGAATTGTATTAAAGCATTATTGACTTTCTATTAGAACTACCCAAAGGCTTTTATCCTGGCTAAGAAATCTTCAACAAGTCTCCACTTGGTTTAAAGCATCTTAGCAATGATAAGCTTTTGGCAACAATCTGCAGATCAGTGAATGTGAGAAAGCGCCTTCATCATCAATCTGGTCTTCACAGATTTTCTAAGAGATGTAGTTCTGGACACACACAAGGCCAGAAAACATTGCTATTCTTCACTGTTAACCATTTAGGGACAATTTTGACTGCACAGATCTTTTTTTTTTTTTTTTTTGATAATAGAATCCTGCCAGATTCATTACTTTTTTTCGGAAAACTGCATCATAATTATTATTTGTTTTTTTTTGTTGTTGTTGTTTTTTTGTTTTTTTTTTTTACTTTTGCAAGTCTGAAAGTTTAAAGTTTAGTATCTTTAAATGATTTGAGCTGTTCTTTTTAACATTTGCTGTAAATAAAGCATTTGCAAAAAAAGCTTAAATGCTTAAATTTATATCCTGTAGTCTGACAAACATACTTCTTAAATGATTGATTCTCCTACTACATTGAGTTGAATAAAAAAAATGCATCTCATGTTAGTTATATTACCAGACAATAATTCAATACCTTGTAAGTAACCTTATTTTTTTTACTCCAGTCCCGCTACGATCATATTTTGATCTTTTGAAGAATTTTTCCTAGTGATCTTTTAAGTCTGATTAAGCCATTTTTAGGCTAGAACATAGTCTCTGTGGATCTGCAGTTGTCAAATATTAGAAATTTGCCTCTTGAGTTGTCGCTGGGACCGTTGGCGCAGAGCAACCCCGCCCTCCTTCCCGTCAACATTGCTTAAAGCTTTCTATTTACATAACCAAACATGACCAATGCAACAGAAATGGCGAGCAATAACAGAACTATCCAGCGCCTTTTTGTCATCTGCTTTTGATTCACAACGATTTCAACAGAAAAATATTCAGAAAGGCAATTTTGAGCTAAATTGTCTTTTTATATGTTGATTTATTCATGAGAAAAAGACCACAAGAACATTTAAAAACTATTTTAACCTAAGTGGATCTTGAACAAACAGAAGAGAAACTTTTGCACTGGTGAGCTTATGTAAAAAAATGCAATGATGATCACTTATATTAGCATATTTTAGGATAAATATAACAGAAAGCAAAGAATAAAATGTGCTTCCTCGTCCAATTTTGAGACTGGCAGTTGGTACTTACTACCTGCAGACTGGTTTAGGTACCACAACTTTTTGCAATTTTGAAATGAACAGTCACTTCCACCAACTGAGTTACTGTTTGCTGTGTTTTGTCCCATCAGTTTGCGCCTCGCCCCTTACCTGGAGCCCTCCAGCACGACAGTGGTGCTTGAGTGGGTGGATGTGGAACCACAGATCGGCTGCAAAATTTCTGACTACATCATGCAGCAAAAACGAATGGAGGATCCCTCAGAGGCAGAAGTCTACACAGGTGCAAACATTAAAATTCAAGCTTGACTCAACTCAATATCACATTTGACTTACACCTGTTTAGTAATGGCACTGCATTTGGACATACTGCAAAGGATTTACAATTTTTTTTTGTTTTGTAAATAAAGAATTGTTGGATTTGTGATGCTAAGTATTCAAGTAATCTTTTTTGTGCTTTGTTTAAAAATAAAACTAGGCAAATATTAGATCCCACTTTCAGGAAGTTCCCATTTATTTTTAAGGAAACTAATGATGTGTGTTAAGATAAAGACTTGCTATTCTATTGTGTTTCTTTGAAACAGAGAAGTTTATCAAAAGAGAAGAGTTGAACTGCACTGGAAGTATACAGTAAATGCGTTTTAGACCGTGAGACAATTTAAGGCCAGGGGAAGGCTGTACTGGGAGCAAATTAAGTGGAAGCTGCGGTGAAGATACAGAACAGAAGCAGGAGCTTCAATTGCGGATGGGAGAAAATGACGCGGGGCAATTCATCAGGCACTATAAGGGGTGCTGACCATTGTGTTGGGGGTGAGGCTCGGGTGAGTCAGGAGAAAGAGAGATGTAATAATGCTGGAGAAATGAGGTGGTCTGGAGGAAGCTGCTTTTAGACATAGGGAAGTATGGACAGGCCATCCATCACCCCTGGGAAGAGTGCTGATGAGGCTTGGGCACTGGCAAACACAGAGAGGGCACAGACAGCTAGACACAGGCATGCTGGCAGAGGTGAGGTACGAAGGGGTAGATGGTGCAAGTGACTCACTGTGCCACGGCCAGCTATCACCATAAATCATGTTGTCACAGGGAGAAAGTATAGAATTAAAGTCACTGATTCAAACTTTTTATTGTCAAACTGTTCCTTTTTCAACTTGTTTGAGGTATTTGTGAATGAAAGAAAACTATATGATAAGATAACACATTTTGATCTATTGCGGTCAAATGTTAGCAAAAAGATACCCAGTAATGGATTCATTTTTTAAAATGTGGTCATTAAAATAACTACCAAAAAAGATTTATGATGTCATATACCTGCGTTTTATGATGACAATACATTTTTCTACGGACTTGGCAAACAAAACAAAACAAAAAGGAGCAATTAGGAAATACTCTCCCATTCACAAATACATCTTGCAAGCACTTAGGTGGGAAATAGATGACATAAATTTAAAAAGTCCAGTCCAGCCTTTCAACATGGTCACTCTGTTTATACAAAGTAACAAACTCCAGAGGAACACACTCATTCATCTTAGGTCATTCCTTTATGCTTTTCTTCTCAGCTCATGCCGTTCACAGACATGTACACATAAACAGTTTGCCCTTTGGAAGCGGCTAGTGAAGCGTTTTTTTTTTTTGTTACCGTTGGTCCTGGAAAAACTTCAGCGGAGCAGTTTTGCAGATGAATACTCTGAGAAGGCAGGTAGGGGGCTTCCTGGAAAGTGTTTCTTCTCCATTTTTTTCAGGATCATATTTTCCAAGACTTAGGGATGATTTGAAGCAGTGAAACTTCTGTTAAGCCAAATTCTAAGAGCTGCTGCTCTTAGAATATTATGCTGTGGAATTACTGTACAGTAATACCATATTTGACAAATGTTGGAAAAGAAAATGTTCATCCAAGTCTTGAGACTAAGATGATTGTTGGTAAAGTCTGGCGTTTTAATAGGAAAAAATACATGCCGTTTAAGAAAATTAACACAAGCACTTTTTAATTTAAGCAACATTTCAGTTTGATTGGCTTCTAATAGATCACAATTACATCACAAATAGAAAAAAAAAAGAGTTGACATGATGTCATGTGTTCAGTCGTAAGGGCGAGACCTGTTTTCAGCTCCTGTTGGTATCACAAAAGACAAGGCTGCCTCCACATCCAGTGAAACTTTGCACTCTGCCTCAGGCTGGTGTCTGACAGACAAATAAGACAGGAATCCACATTCAGACACCCATCTGTGAGTATGAGTCACACACAGAGCACACACTTTCAGCCGTGTGCACACTCATACAGATGGTAGACACAATGTGTGGAGATTCAGAGGCTTGGATGCAGTCCTCTTGATTTTCAGTGACGTGGAAGTAGTGCAGCAGAACAGACAATATCCTTTTGTATTATAGGTCCATCAAAAGATTAGTATGACAATGAGAAGGGCTAAGCCCAAAGATATATATTTTTAAATTTATGACAATAATCTAATTGTACTCTCCTGTGGAATGCTGTTTTCAAGTCAACAAAAGTTTCAAAAAGAGTCAGTTTTAAAATGGATTAATCTAAATTCAAGCATTTAAATAATCATCTTTTTTAAGTTTGACAATGGTTTAATGAAATATCTGTGACCTGCTTTAATAAAAATGGAACAAAGATTAAGCTATTGTTTGTTATCAACTAGTTTTTAGGAGTTAGCCACCAAATACGTGTGTGTTTCAGATGGGTGGTGCAGCACGCCAACAGAAATATGAGTGTTAACTTGGCATTTTCAACCTCCCAATGGAAAAAGAAGGGTTTAAGAAAAGCTCTAACAAGAATTGTATTTATTTGCTTTTATTACGAAGGCAACAACCACCCTATGGTTAGTCACAACTGCTCTTATGGCTGAAAATGGGCTGAGTGTGGGTAGAAAATGGTTAAACCTGTGGTGAGCATGCAGCTGGCCCGCACAAAATGAGGTTGTAGACCAATTGGTGAAATTAGGAAATCCGACAAATCAGAGCACGTGGACATCCTATATTGCACTTATGTATCACCTGACCACTCCAAATGTGACAGTAAGGGACCAGTATTCCCACCCTACTTACAACTACAGTGTCTCATTAGAACACTTGTATGTTTTAAGTATGTGCAACTTACTTCGTACCTCATCATACATCAATACTTCATGGGACACTTACCCCATGTACAACAATTGTACATACCATTTTCATTCCTGCATTTTCCATCCTTCCTGTTGTTTACTGGGAAAGGCTTCACCATGTGTGAGACTGAAAAAAACAATGCTAGTATAATACATGAGATCAAAGACCATATTATGCATTAGGCAAGGCAAGTTGCCTAATGCATAATATGCACCTTTGGAATTAAAACAGTTTACTTCTGTTTGTTTGCAGGGATTTCTCTTTACATAAACTGTACTGATCTTTTAACTTTCATCTGATAAAATAATCAACAAGACATTGTCATTTACATACTATCCTCACCTTTTTCTAAGTGTAAGTTTGTTTTAGAAAAACATTGTCCATAGTTTAATTATCACTTATAAAGAAGAATATTTTCTATTTTTGGTTCTGCAATCCTTGCTCAAACTGCATTTCAGCTTTAATGTTCACAGACTGGGTAGCAGTGATTGAAATGATGTAATGTGCCTCTCTTTTGCTGAAGGTTTCCTTCATTCATAGCGACTTCCTGCATGAGTGAGTGCAATTACAGTCTTTGGAAGTCTTTACAGTGAACGCTGTTTTCTCTTTAAGCTAACGATGAATATGTAAATCTTAATTCCCTGGTGATGTGAAAGGATATCACATCTCTGCTCAATGCTGGTTTTGGAAAATTGTTTTCAGTAGTAATGTCAGAGTCAAAACTTTTTTTTCATCAGTGTTTTTAGGAGTGCCTAAGTTAGTCATCTTTAATATTGGATAGTTCAATAAATAATGATGTCACCCGAATTTATTCAATATTTTTTTCAATGCTGGTCTGACTGCTGTATTTGTTCAATTTAATGGATTCTCAAATCATATTACTAAATTCTTTGATGACAAGCTGATCTAGTCAAGACGTTTAACAAAATAAAATAAAGCTAAGAATTTAATGTTAAAAAGTCTGCTTACCGGTTGTTGAAATCATTGTATGAGAAAATTTGCATAATTTTGTATCAACCCCATTAGGATTAGCTGACAGGTACCACTGTCAGGTTTTGGGTCTCATTGGTTGTTAGAAATTGCTAACAGATTTTGTAAAACAAGCTGCTGAAACCTTTGGAAACGATTGGAGAGACTTTTAATTTTGTTGTGTGCATTGAGGCATCTGAACCTCACTTATTTGTTCAAAGTAGTTACGTAACCCTTGAGTGTGTCTCAAATCTGTGTTATGGGTTTGTCATAACTGCCGTTACGGCTAGACATCAGCTGATGAAAAATGGGGAAACGCAAGGATAAATAAAGATTAATTCACACCGGCTGAGGCGACTCTCGTTCAAGCAGCCACTTTAAATTAAAAGTCTATGCAAACACACTAAAAACTGTGTTTCAGGCTTCTGCATTCAAAGCTCTCGTGTCCCTATGGAAGTGTTAAAGTCCGGTCTCTGCCTCTGCGTACAGGTTGGACGTTCATTGATCGCATCCTGGAAGTTTAACCAGTTGGACTTTTGACTGCTAAAATGCAAAACAGCTGAACTTTGACCAATCAGGGACTTGGATTTGGAAGTATTGTGGGATACTTTTCAAAAAACGGAAGTACCAACTATTGTAAACATGATCCTGAAAGAGACATTGATAGTTGTGGTTTGTGCCTGACTGGAATAATATGACACCAAATATTTTCATATACCAGAATAGAGCTGTGAGAGCAAAAGCCTGGAGCAAGAGTCACAAGGTTTGCACCAAGCCTTTTCCAACTGTATCTGGTGGACAAGCGCTAGTAAAAAGTAGAAAAAGAAGAGAAGAAGATGCCCATTTCTACCGCTCCCAGCTTGTCCGGTGCTGATCACTGAATGCATGTTCATGATACCGCGTTTAGTGCGTTCTTGAACTCACAACACATGCCCGGTGTGAATGTGGCATGGGGGTGAGGTAGAGGAGACGAAAGTGTGTCATACAAATGTTTTCCTTTTTTGGTCACCCCCCCAAAATAAATAAAAACATTCTGCAGACTGCGCAAAGGGGCCCATAACTGCTGTTCTCCATAGAGGCTTGGCCATGTTTCGCTTGCAGAAAGCCCATGTCTACACCTAAGGGCAGTTGTGATAAATTCTTTACTGACAACTAGAGTGTGGCGCAAGGGCACTGTGCAACAGTGCCACCCAGACATCATAAGTGCATTCAACTTACGTTAGCCTCAAGAAACACTTCCTAATCCATTTACCACATGCATGACAATCATACATTTCATTTTCAACAGTGACCGTTTGGAGCCTCAAGGGAACTCCAAGACGCACCTGTACTCCCCTTAGGATCCACCTTCTTGCTTCTGTTGACAACCCAAAAACCCACAGTGAACAGTTTGAACTGTTATCAGTTTCATTTCCATCACTAGCTGTACGGACCAAAAAAGTCCCAAGATTTACTGCAAGAATCTGACAATCTGAGTTTATTATTGATTAAAGACCAAAGTGGGATCATGACATTAAGTTGTCATGAGTTCTGTTTGGAATTTAAGTACAAATTGCTACTATTTTACCTCCTCTCTTTCAATTAGTGTAGTTGTTGCATCCCGGTGTATGCTTCAGAAAATAAGGCTTAGATTGAGCTGTAAGACTCCAGTTAAAGAGGAATGACTGAAGAAGGGTCTCATATTTCATTAGGACTTTTAGCCTTGCTTGAATAATTTCTGCATTTGGGAACAGCATAGAGGAGTATGTGAAAGGGGCCTTCATTTTTTTTTAGCACTATATATGAGTATACTGTTTCTGAGAAACTATAACAATAAACTATTAGTGTATTTTCAAAAGTGACCATACAAAAAATACACACTTGAGTTGTATTCATTGTGGAAAAATGTTAGACTTCTCCTGCCATAGTCTGCTGTATTTATAACAGATAGTTGTTCGACAAATGATGAATAAATATTCTCAAAAGTTACAACTAAGTAATAAATTTAAGCTTCACTTAAAAATGACCCACACATTGGCGCTTAATCTATTTAATGAGTGAGGTAATGGCATAGAAGGTTTGACTCAGGCGTGGTAAATGTGTCAAAGCTGTTAGAAGAGGAGGCGGTGTCAGATCGAATGACTCTCCAAGAGATTCGTATTTGAGCAGCATTCATGTCCCACAATCAAAAACAAACCAAAAAGAGTAGTCTTAACTTAAGGCAAATCTAAAACAAAAACATGAAACGTCCCCATACTTTTGTCTAATAAAAATACAATGACAATAATATTTCTCTGGATTAAAGACAGATTATTGTCTACATGGACAATTTATAATTAAGGTTCATTATTGTTATTATTATTATTATTATTATTATTATTGTTGTTGTTGTTGTTGTTGTTATTGTTATTATTATTATTACATATTTCAGCCACCTGCAGTGCTGCAAAACTGTTTACTTAAGTCAACAGTTTGAGATTCTCATCTTTACTTATCAGGTTAACATATTCAGTTGCTTGTATGTTTTTTTAACCTAGACTATTGGCTCTCAGACATGCAAACTACATTACTTTAAGCATAAAAAGAACCGTAATGAAGAAGGAATCTGTGATAACTGCTGATATCAACAAAGAAATGTATTTATGCATGTTTTAAAATTTATTTTTATGAGAACAAGATGACAAAAGTTCAGCTATTCCAAGGGGAGAACACTAAGCATAGAGCCTTCAGCACTGAGAAGACTCTGTTCCACCAGATAATACATGCACACATCTTTCTTGGACTACATGATTCCACCAGGGAAAGTAATCAGATTAATTTTAAAATATCCTTTGAATGTTAGGGCTTTTTTGTTATTTATGTTTTTGGGAAATTGTTCAAAGCAGTGCAGCAACTGTCTTCTTGCATGATTTTCAATTGCATATTATGTATTTTTTTCAAATGCTTGAATGCATATTTTTTTTATTATATCGTTCTCATTTTGTCTGTCTTTAAATTGAACATACAATATCATAAATATCATAAAACAATAAGATTAATTGTTAACGCACAAGTATATAGGGTTTTCAGAATCTGACACAACAGCAGTTTAAGCTTGTGACCTAGTTTGGTACAAAAATAGGACTTAAAGACTGTTTTAATTATGTACCCTAAGAGAAAGTCATTCAGTATAAATTATTTCAAGTAAACTGAGGTAGTTAGCTAATGGTTTTAAGCTAAAGGAGCAAAGCTGGGCTTATTCCAGGAAATGCTACATTTTCTTGTGACGCACTCAGAATTAGGCCTGCTCAGATTGCTGTGATCTGAGTCCTGAAATATTAGGGGTCTAATTGCATCCAAATTCTTTTGGTTTAAGTCACAGCTTATTTCAAAAATTTTAACATTCCACAGATAACACTATAAGTATAACCAAGTTTTTTTTTTTTTTTTTTTACTCAGACCCTAAACGAGCAACTTACTGCATCTTGTGTAGATAAAAACATACGCATTCTTGATATCCCGGCAGTAATATGACTTGAAATGAATCAGACTTTCTATAGTAACTGCTTTGATGTCCATCACCCTTTTTTGTGTTTAAAGCCCCTCTTCAATCATCTTTTGATGTATATTTTAAATGTGTTCCCATGTTTTTAGCATAAATCAAAAAACTTGTGACGTTTTCTAGGACATAGTTTCTGCAGAGCAGCATCTGAAATTTGCCTCTGAGTTGTGTGTGTGCGTGTGTGTGGGGGTGGGGGGGGGCTATTGACAGGGAGTAAGCCTCTGCTCATTTCCCATCATACCTAGATGCTCTCCTGCAAGCTTACAGCCCCTTACAACTTCAAGCTATTATTAAAAGGAAAGCTCAAAAATTGGGAGCAAAATCGGCGCTATCCAGCATTAAAGTTTTGAACCAGATGTCAGCTCAGACGAGGAAAACAAAGACATTATTGGACCTATTTGTCTGCAAGTGGATGCATCAGAATGGAGCAGAGCAGGGCAGAACTTGTGGCCTGACGATTGTAGATTTTACGTTACAGCAACAAGCTTTTTCAAATGGCATTTTTTTGTCTGCTCCTTATTCACAACTATTTGAATAACTAAATACAATTGTTATCTTAGTTTCTTCATGCAATGTTGCAAGAACATGTTAAAAACTCTGAAAACACAAAATTCTTTGGAGTAGATCTTTAATGTTCCACCAAACAACAGATAGTAGCATTGCCAACAATGTGGTAATGTTGCCCTTTAGTTTGGCTTGTTTTCAGTTGTGTTTACAGGTTAGGTGTGTTCCCCCTGTTCCAGTCACACCTGATTAAAATTGCTAATCATCCACAGATGCCTTCATTTAAGTTAATCATCTTCAGTGTATGTAAGTGTTTGGTTTCCAGCTCATCTGCTTTGTCTTCATGGTTTGGTTTCTTTTTCTTAATTGTTTTAAGCCGTCAAGTCTAATTCCCCCACATCTATGGAGCTGACTCCAATCAGAGCACCTTTCTTTCTGACTCTATTCTTTAAAAAGCAGCAAGTTACATTTGTGGCTACTTCTTCTGGGGTTTTTCTTTCATGTTTTGGAGATGTCCTTGAGACATTTAGAGATCCTAACGCATGTATCTGCTGCCTTAGACCTGACCCACATCCTCCGTCACCACAGTCTGATAGGAACACAAACTAACTTCTATCTGTAGAATGAAGAAAATTTTGTTCAACAGTGCTTTTACTTGCCGTAATAAGAAGAAATTCACAAATCATCTTAATTCTAAACTTTTTTTTTTCAACAAACAAATGAACCATCTTCATATTTTTGTGCTAATTTTTGGTATTTATTTTCCCCAAACATCACAGTTTGAAATCTAGATGAAACTAAAGAGCACATGTCAGTCTGAGACATACAATACTAAATGTCTTAAATAAGACACATCAGAAAGTAGACTGCCCGGGCAAGGTATCAAACGGTTTTAGTTCCAACAAGCATGTACCTGTTCTTTCTCTTGAGCCAAAACTGCCCTGAAAAGCTTCACAGCATAACATTCAAATGCTTATCCATATAACTACTTAGGAGTACTTTTCCTTGCTTATATTGCATAATGTAAATATTTCAGAAATGCAGTTATGTGGCCACTTTTAATAGGTGGCAACACTCAGCCTCTTCTGTGCACAGAACCCACGTAAGTTGTAAATTTACACATTCCTTTTGGAGCAGGAAGTTTTCCAGCATGGGAAAGACTTAAAAAAAGCAATTTATTTTTGTTAGAAAAGAGTCCCAAGAACACTACAGATACTCACGCAACCTTCAAGCCCTGCAGAGTTCCAGATGAAGAGAGAAAATACCCTGAACTCTTAAATCCTGCTCTGGGAGATGAAAAATGCTGTTATTCCTTCTGATCTATTACCAGTATGGTACAATAGATCCTGAAAAAAAGTCTAAACTTTTGTGAGGAAGTGCTTGTCTCTTAAGTTAAATAAACAAAAAAATATTTTAGAATTTCAAAATTATCTTTAAAAAAAGAAACTTGTTCTTAGTTTTTCTTCTGGCTCAGTCAAGTAAATGAAAATCATTTAGTCTTTTAAATGTCACACCTAAATCTTTGTAAGTGCAGAGACTATTGCCTAATATGCAACCGTGCAAGCTCACAAAGCCACACTAATTAATTGATCCATAAAAAAAAAAGTATTTTTAAAGTTGTTTTTGTTTTTTTATTTCATGGTGATGTGGTCTATAACTGCCATAGTTGCTCTTCCACAAGACAGAAACCAGCAAAAGGTGGTGGGTGATGAATGCACTCCCTTTACAAGTTGTCCCAAAGACTAGGACAAAAGACCCCGTGAGGAAAAAGCACAAACAAATCAGGTCTATCTGCAGGATATAAGCTGTCTAATGCAAAAAGGGTCTCTTTGTTGGTGAAGCTATATGCTATTTTAAATAAATACATTTCAAAAGCCAACATAAACAAGATAATTAATTGCAGTTTTTTTATATCAAGAAACCACAGGTGTGTTGATCTGTTGGTTTAACAATCCCTTCAGTTCCTCTTGATTTCAGTCACTTCACCAATGGATGCTCTCTGGAAAGACTTCACTTGACTTCATCTAAGCCTCTAGATGGCACAACAAGGCAGAGGCAGCATTCACAGAAAAGCCTGTTAGATATGCAGTGCTGGAATATCATCATGGCACTCAGGATTCCTCCGCAGGAAACCAGCTGTGAAATGTAAAAAGAACTTACTGATGTTAATTGAAAGGTTGACTAAAATGTGCAAATTTTGAAACATAACTAAAGTGCCGGGGCTCTAGAATAATTTTTTGCATTGGTTGCACCAGTGGGCAACTTTCTGTCTTTGGTTCAAGAGCACAAAAATTAGGTGCACTCACTTTTTCAATCACAAAACACCAGTTTTTCAGTCACTTTAGTTCTTAAAGCTGGGCAGCCACACGGTGGATTGCCGGCCGGCAGCAGCTCTGACTGGACGGCAGCCGTCCATATCAAGTGCCCGTCAGCCCAGGGGTTTATATAAGAAGCGGATCATTCTATAAACCTGATGGCCGTCTGACTGCCGCTGTCTACATTCATGACCATGCCAACGATTTTCAAAAAATTCAGGCAGTGACATGAATCTTGAAAATTCTGCCGAAGCCTCCTCATTGCACCGTGGCAGTTGTGACCAAAAGGCATAAATGGCATTTATTCCATCCTAAACTCAATTTTCTAGAAAAATGTGTAAATGTCACAGAACTTTGGTACTACTACACAAAGTACTGGTTATTATAATATTAAACATGGGTTTGTTCTAGAAAAATTTGAATCCACAAACCAATTATGGGGTACTCTGAAGCTGTCATCAAACATACAATTAAAACAGTGATATGTCACATAAATGGTCCTGCCATTTTTTTAATCATCAAATAAAATGACAACATTTGAATAATAAAAGTGCTCGTCTGTCCTCGCATTATTTGAATCAAACAGCCATTTTAGAGTGGCGGGTTCCACTGCAATATGTGCAGTACCAATGGTTGAGATCTTACAATAACCACCACTTTTGGGGTACAATCTACGTTTTACAGTGATCAGCATGCTTGCGCTGCAATGGCGCTTGCTGCCTCTGGATCTTG
Organism: Adrianichthys oophorus; assembly: GCA_036245035.1. NCBI lineage: Eukaryota > Metazoa > Chordata > Actinopteri > Beloniformes > Adrianichthyidae > Adrianichthys > Adrianichthys oophorus. Next base: position 11,450,976 of record BSAI01000108.1, read on the forward strand.
CTGCGAGGCTTTCTGAGGACCTTTTCTGACTGGTCTGAGTGATTTCTAACTGAAGCCCCAAAGCTATGACTTCACACCACTTTGCAACTGGAATAAAAACAGTCAATGAGACCAAGTCTTTGTCATCTCATAGATGAGGCCTTAAAAATTCTTAACAAAAAAAAGTTGTTCATCTTTCTGTTTATCTGCTCTCATCACTTGATTGTATTTCCACTCTGTTTGTTGGGCTAGTTCATCGGACTGATCACCTCCTTCTGACCTCAGCATTTGCAAATGGTGGCTCAGAGGTGGGCTTTCCCATTTCACTACCTCTAATTGGTTTGATCCACAATATAACTCTAGTGTATATCTGTTGTTGAAGCACAAAAATACTTTCAGAGTTGCTGACTTGGTGCGACCGGAGAGACTTTTCATTCGTTTCATTTTTGAAAAATGACATCATATTTGCTCCTAAATTGATCGCACTTTCAAACCCTGTGTGCTTTTTAATATTGGCATTTTTGAATGGGCACCTTAAGCATATCATTTTTGGGCCAATTACTAGTAGATAATCTGATTTTAAAACATTTTATGTTGTCATTTACTGCCTAATAATAGACTGGAAACACACAACAATGTATTTAAAACTTACAGTATTGCGATGAAGAGATGGACAGTTTTTACAATTATTTTTATGACTAAACAAAGTTATCAAAAAGATCCACATTTTTCTAACTTATTTGTTTTGTGTGTATTTATTTTTCATATTCACTTCAACCATTTTAAGGTTGGAAGAATCAGGCAAGAGTTGGGTTGCATTCTGGACAGTCTCTCCTGTCTTTCAGAGAAATATGGGTCAAAGCAAATCAGTTTTTCCTGCAACAGCCAATCATGATGACATGTTTGAGGACTTGGAATATTTGTTCTTCTGTGGAGCCTATACTTAGTATCGGTTTGCTTGTTGCTCAAATGAGAATTCCTGGATTTTCACAATTGAGAGGGCTGACCGCTGTCTAATCAGAAAAGACAAGATTTACTCCAACCACCATCTCAGTAACTAACTTGCTTTGATTTCATTTCATTCATTTTTAAAGTCAAGTAAATTGAGGTTTTTTGCAACTACTTAAAATACTCAACTAAAGAAAAATTCAAGTTAAAAGAAAGCAAAAAACCCTGATTTGATTATATGATAAAAGAGTAAATCCATTGGTAGAAATGTATACTGATCAATATGGCTGAAAGGGGGAAAAAAAAAAGAAAAGAATGTGGAGGAGAGACAGGCATCCAGACAGCAGCAGCACTGAGCGCTACGCGGCAATGATGTCATCTAATGCTGGCACTATTGGACTGAGAAACAGATTAAGTGTTTGATCTTTGCCATTAATTTAGTTGCAGTTTTCTTCCTCCAGCTTGTGCTGCCAGCCAATGGAGACACACGACATGTTGATCTTCCTTTGCTTTACCTCCTCTGTCACATACTTCTTTGTAATCCCTCTTTCCATATATCTTCAGTGATCAGAATCTGTGGTATCCCCCTTCTCCTATTTATGTAACAGCTATATCATTGCTTGAGACCAAGAATGCAGCCCAATGCATCGATAAGCCTTCATTCAAAGAGATTGAATTATATGGAGATAAACGGTGTCCTTGAGCATGGGTGCAGATAACAGATTGGAGTGACACAGCTGACTCTTTGTTTTGTTAATTAAAGATGACCTCATCGCTAAAAATGGACGCTGTGCACCTCCTCATCACGAGCTTCGCCATCAGCAGATTGCAGATTGCAGGCAGGGGGCCAAGGGCTTTCTGCAGTCCTTTTCCCTTTTTGTTTCCTTTCCCATTTTGCCTCTTCACACGCACATTGTTAGTCTGTGCTTTCGCCACAGGTCTAGACTTCCCCGCTTTCGTTTTTTTTTTTTTCCCTCCATTTCTCTGTAATCGTGACGATCCTTCACAGTCACAGGAAACCAATGGATCTGTGCTGGAATTATGGAATATTTCTGAAACTAGATGAGGATGTTGCCGTTCCCTGACTCATGTTCATTCATCTTTTCTTTTTTGTTGTTGTGGTATACTGAGTGGTCTTTGTTGAGTTTCCCATTGGCTAAAAATCTATTGAAAATTCATTTAAACCTTTAAAAGGTATTGATTATTTTGTCTTGCTTTTTTTTGGCATTACAGATATTCAAAGTGGTGGAAATACACAGAGAAAAGGAACCATAACCCAGCTTGGGTTTGTTAAAGGGTAATTTTAATTGCCTTAACACAATTTGATTTAAAAATAGAAACTTTGAACTTCCATATTATTATATAATTAAAAAGTATATTTTGTTAAAGAGAAGTTGTATGATAAAGATGGTTCACGGTCTATAGATTTTTAAGGTTTAATGGAAATCATCATCAATGTCTGTACATCTCCCAAAAAAAGTGATTAAAAGGATGCATCATATCTGGAAGATGAAGTGTGTGAATATTCTAAAAAAAATACATTTTAATGAGCATAAATTAAAAACTATTTTGCTCAGTGACGTGGGTGTTCTTTAGTCTTGCATGTTGTCTTACCAGCCTCAAAGATCGCTGAGTGTTTTCGGTTAACCTGACTTACCTTTCAACTGTTCTGCTGGAGATTTACTAGTGTGCCCACAGAAATATATGTTTTAAGACCCACTTTTAGGAGAACTTTACCTTCTTGGACAGAAAGCCTCACATTTGACACTGGAGGATGTTGGCATTTAAGGGTGTACTTGATTGACTTTTTGAGTTCAGAGTTCAAAGGTCTTAAAGATGAGCTCTAAACCATCATATACCAGTACCTCTATTTGACAGTTAACTGGAGGTTTATACTTCTTGTTTGCCATATGCAGCAAATGTATGGATGATCTTTTTGATTAAACTTCTCCAGTTTTCTTCAGATTTGTTCAAAAAATGATATAACATTTATTTTTAAAGTTCATTAATATAAATGTAGGCAGGGCTTCTACCTTTTTAGACAGATTAAAAACTTCTAAATGTCATTTTGTTTTCAAATTGTACAATTATGGGTCTAAAGATTTAAGATACTGACTTGACTATATGGTGCTTGTGTTATGTTTTGTTATGTTTATGCATTGCATGATGTCACCTTGCTTAGAGAAGCATTTTCAATGGTGTTTTCGGTTATTAGTCTATTTCACTGTAGCGTAATGGAGAAAGATGCACTCAGCTATTTTAAGGGTCCTGCTCAACTTTCTAAGATTTATGAGCATTAACAGTTGCATCTTCAAGCCAATTGCCTTTTTTTTTTTTTTTCCTCCACCATTGCGATGACACACCTTAATGCTTCAGACTAACTGGCTGCCAAAATGTCAGCTTTTATGGAAATGGCATACTTCCTGCTAATGCTCTCTTAGTTCCTATAGAAATGATGATCTAAAGTTAGACTTTTTCTAAGTTTTGAAAGTACTTGCTTTTGTTGGGTTATCTCTTCCAGCAGGGTTAGCGGATGCTATTGATGTGTCATATATCTATCGTCATACATGTACAATACTCTGCTGCCTGTCAAAACCTTGACCCATTATGTCAAAGCTAACAATGGAGTACTTTTTTTCATACTCCAGTTGACTAGAAAAAAAAATCACTTTGTTTTGAATTAATGTATTAAAAAACATTATAACCATGTAGGTTTCCTACATTGCAAAGAAGTGACTATGCTTTTGGCAAACAAACAGTGAAATGCAGGAATATTTTCCATTCTAAGCATACTAAATACCTCTATGTCATAGAACCAGAAAGGTGACAGCTCAGATTTTTAGTTGACAAGGGCATTTTTAAGATGGGTACTTTTTATAAGACAGTGACATCTCTCATGTTTAAAATAAAAAATAGACCACATTTCATATGAAATATTTGATGAAAGATTTTGTTTCTCGTATGGGGCGCCAGTGGCTTAGGTGAATGAGCAGGTCGGCCAATAATCGAAGTGTCAGCAGTTCGATCCTCTCTCTGCTTAAGCCAACCATTGTTGTGTCTTTGGGCAAGACACCTCACCCTCCCAGAGGGTCAGAGGGGCTTACTTTTACAAGGGACAGCAACATTTCACCAGTAATTTATATAAAACCCAAACATTGTCATCATAAAAGTGTGACAAAAGTACATATTCTGTATTTGTTGTTATCCCAACAAACATTCAACACAGAATAGGTATATGGTGCAAACTAACCCTTGAAACTGAAAGCAAAAACGGGTTAATTAGTTTATGGTGAATGTATTTACCTGACCTGACTTTCTGTTGTGCAGAAAGAGTTAGAGCAACATTGTTGTTAAAACAACTTGAGTTTTGCTTGTGGGAGCCAAAGAAATTGCTAACACTTGTAGCCACTGTGTAAACATGTTAATAATGAGTTATGAATCACACATTAGATCTAACTGTTGAATCCTGTTAGCTTTTTAAAACAAAATAGATCTGTGTTTTGTGAAACAAACCATTGTTTTGTTTAAATGAAGTCCTAAATCCTAAATATATAATTATATCACAAATCCCCAAGTGAATGTTCTTTCAGCATCAGCTAAAAGGAACCTACTGAAAGTAATTCACATAACCATAAAGCCAAAACAGAAACCCTCTGTTTTTGTTGGTCAGTGTTGCGGCCAAAACTTCTATGCTGTTACTTAGGAATTCTCTTTTTTCAACAACAACATGTGCTCTATGTACTCTGAACCAACTGAACAGAATTTTTAGATAGAAAATACTTTTTGAACATACAGCTAATTGTTGTTTTGGTCAACAATGTCCATCATTTATGGGAAATCAGCTTCATAGAAACATCCAGACCCCCCCAAAAAGACACTTTCTTTCATTAGTAAAGTTTCTTATTTAGAAAGAATTGTTGCTTGCTGCATCATTTATATTTGTATATTGTATCATACATATTAGATCCATGAAGGTTAACAAAATATCTGCAACAATGTATGTATACATTATTTTCATTGGATTTATTAGAGTTTATGCATCTTACAAGACACTTTTAACAACATTTGCAAAAGAGCTTTGACAGTTTCTTGAAAACGATTGGGTCAATCTTTTCCAACATTCTCACATGAATCACATACTCTTTTGTGTAAAACATAATGAAAAAAAAACATTTAACTGAAAATCATACAAAATGTAGCTGATATGTTTTTTGTAAATCACAGACATAAGTTTCAGATTAGATTCTACCCTCCCTGTACCCCACAGTGTTTTGGCTCTCATGTTTACCATTCCCAATCACCCACGCACTCCTAGAAGGACTGGAAGTATGTCAGTGGTAGCTGAGTCCTTGAAGTAAGTACACTACACAGGGTAATGCAAAGAGTAGATATTTCACAGGTGTATCTTTTTTCTCTTTGAAAATAAACTTTTGTACAACCTGGCTACAATTTTCTGTTTTTAATGTTTGTTTTTAATTGTTTAAAGACTTTTATTTATTATGCATTTATTTTAAAATGTATCCTACCTACTCAGCCATTTTTGGAAAGTTGTTGAATCTGATGGAGTAATCTCCAATCATCATTGTCATGTCTATTCTTGCTTGATTTTTGCTGTATGGATGACATCAGAGATTATAGGTCCATTGTAAATGTGTCTGAGGTAAATGCTGTAGGTGAAGAGGTGCAGGTGGGGTTGGTAGAACAACCCAGTTGTGCCCCCCCCCGGCCAGTTGGAACTTCCAGTTCACTGTGGTTTTTCCAGGTTTAGTCTGGTTTTGTTTTGATGTGAGTGTTTTGTGTGAAAGCAGACCAAACCAGCAGTAAAGCAAGCTTAGCAGGAAAAGCCTTCCTACAGAAGCTGAATCTCAAAAGACAACCATCTGCCCCCATTGGCCAAAGAGTTGTAGTGAGGAGGAATGGACATCAACAAGCAAAATAACACAAAAGGGAATGATATCTGCTGGGAGAAATAAAAGCACAATCTTAACAATGGCAGCAGTGGCATAGAGTACACACATAGCAAGTTGTCACAGCGGTAAGGGTAGACAAGCTTGGTGATGAGATCACTAGATATCTTCAAACTTCACCTCAAACAACCTTGATGCTGCCACAAGTTAAACATTTTCAAAGATGTAAATTTGAGTAAAACGGTCAACGTCATAACCAATAATAAGTAAAAAAGAATAGACATTTGCAGCAGGCACTGTATATTAACAAGTTGTGGCAGCAGGTGGAGCCGTTTGTTTACAATTACTAATTGGGAGTTGAATTTAGGAAATGACAGCGATTGCATTCATGGTTGGCACACCTCACTGAAATTTAACCCTTTAACACCCTTTCAACTACTGTAAATCTCCAGCCGTAAACGCAATTAAGGTAAAGCAGCCTTGCGCTGGTATTCAACACTTGCACCATTATAATGTCTTGCATATTGGTGTAAAGCCAAAATAAAAAGCTGTTTTTGTCTGCGTCAGAATAAGCTGATTCAAGTAGATCGCGCAAAAGGAGTTACGAGAGAGGAAACATTTACGTTACGTAGGTGTCACCAGAGACATCTTGGTGTTAGAAGGTTGATTTCATTTTGCTAATTTTTAAAAGTTCCACTCCAACTATGTTTTTTTTTTTTTCAATTTTCCAACTTCCTTGTTTACACTCTCTCCCGTTAGTTCATATTACCTCACAAGTTAAAGCAAATGTTAGCGTAGCAAAAAAAAAAAAACAACAAACATTATCAAAGCTATCCAGCTGACAGCTTTGAGCCAGAAGACAGCTCAGACGAGGAAAATTAAGATGTTTATTTATCTATTTGTTTGCAAGAGGATGATTCAGAGCTAAAGCGGAGAAAGGTGGCTTTGGCCCGCCAATGGCTGTGCCTGTGTCATAAACTCGAGCTTTTTCAAACATCTGGTTTTCATCCACTCCTGATTCAACACAATTTGAATAAATAAATAAATACTCAGAAACGCAGTTTTAATCTGAAATTATTGTGTACATGTCTTCAATTATGTGAAAAATGCTACAAGAACATGTTAAAAAACAGAAAAAAACCAATTTTCATTCAAATGTATTGATTTAAAATTAAGCTGTATTTTCATGTTTTATTTATTTATTTTTTTTCATCTACAGAGGTATAGAAAAGTTTTTTAGACAATATCTGCAAATATATTTAGCTTTCTGTGTGCACTTTGTGCACTCCCAGTGAAAAATCAACTGACTGTAGCAGAGAGGAAGGAGGGAAGACAGTGTTATGCAGGTTTACTTTGGGGAGTACAGAGCTGAGTGCTGACAGTTTAACAGAGGAGGCCCCTAGTAGGTCTGGCAGACTGAAGGAAATATAAAACGTTTGATTTGTTTAATATAAAACGTATGTTTTGTTTTCAAAAAAATTCAAAATTGGTGTTGCAGATATTAATATAATGCAGATACATTAAAAACCTCAGAGATAGATCAGATTTGAAAACGATGAAAGCATAAAATAAATACAAAATAGTTTAACAAACCAGTACACATGTAATATGTAATGTACACACATGCAAATTAATATTAATGAAATAAAATAGTTAAATTCTGTGTTAATTTGTGCAACATGATCTGTACATTTACATGCATGGACTGTGCCTCACTGCTATTTTCTTCTACTTTACCTCTAATTTTCCCCTTCAAGTAGGAAAAGGGAATGGGGGGGAGGCAGAATGGTTGAACCCACTGACCTTAATAATTTACTCACACACTCTCACTGGAGCACACATGCTCACACACGAGTCAACGGACACACAAATAATGGCTGAGACAATGATATAGTGCCTAAATTGAGAAATGTAATGGAGAGGACATATCAAAGGCAACATTTGAGCTAAAAAAAATGGCCTTCTGTAAGCTTCATGCATTGCATGAAATGCCACCATGAACACGCGCACAAACACACACACACACACACACTAAAATCCTGTACAAACAAACCCTCGCAGCAGCAAAAAGCATCCAATGAATTTTTTTTTTTTTTGAAAAAAAAACTTCTATGTAATGCACACCGTGCTGAGCAAGTCGGAAGAATTTTCTTGAATTTCCACTCACACCCCCACCCCTCAGACTTCTGCTCCCAGTGTTTTGTTGTGTGTGAAGGTTTTGCAGGGGGGTATTCCTTGTTTTTGTCGGAAGTCTGGGTCAAAAACAGTCGCTATTGTAGGCCGTCTCTGCTCTTTAAGACATTGTAGATGACATCTGTCTGCACACATAAACGGAGCTGGACTTGTTTGCAGCTACACCATAGTTATCTGAAAACTTTTTTCACTTCAGATTTATCTGTCAACTGAACTTGTCACAGCTCAATGATTTGGTGTTATTTGTCCCCTTTTCTGCTTTCTACAAAAGGTCACCTGGCATTAACCATAAGGTTTTAATCGACGTGTAAGCTGCAGCACAAAATGGCTTTTACCGTAATAGAATTTCAAGAGCCTTAATTTTTGCCAGCTGTGAGTTGTTTTGGCTTTGGTATCGACAGAAATGCTGATTGACCACAGGCCTACCCCTGAAGAACCCCTCAATAGGGTAGAACTATAAATGCTGCTTCTGGGTGGGTTTAAATACCTTATCCCACTGTTAATGAATTAGGTTTTGATTATCATTACCTAATTCCTGTATGCAAGTGTTTATAAGCTACCAAAGCAGGGGCAGTCAAATTTGATAGCCCTCAGTAGTAGTGATTGACCAGCCACAAACACAGCCATACGTGTGGGCCAGTATGTGTGCCAGTGGCTTGTAAAAAACACCTCGAGCTATTTTGCATGTGTGAGCACATTCAGCTCATCAGACTGTACTTTCAGAAGCAGAAAAAATGTTCTGATTCACATGGAAATTCAGCTTTGCACAAACCATTAGAATATGTGCTGAGAGGGCGAGTTTATAGTCTCGTTGGAGAATGTATTGACCTTAAACACTACCTGGAAGGGGATAAAAAAAATGTTAGTTAAGAGGTTGGGCATCTAGTTAGTTCTTTATGAAATATTGCATTCTGAAACTTCAGCACTGTCTTCTCGACTAGATATACTAAAAGTTATTTAAAATATATAACAAAAACATTTACAAATACTGGAATGTGAAAAAAAGACCAATTCCCTTACGTTAGGAAAGAAAACACATTGCGACGTTCTGCAATTGTCATTTTCCAAAAATATGTGATTAAAAAAAGGTCTGACAATCTGAACGACTTTGTGTTTTGTTTTGTTTTTTGTAAGAAAATAAAATGTCATGTGAACTAGGGGTCTGGCAATACTGGGAATTTGGGTATCGATCCAATACCAAGTAATTAAATGGGGGATCAACGATATCAATACGATACCTTTTTCTTGAAATGTTGTATTATATAATAATTTCAGAAATACATTTTTTTTCTTAATTAAGTTTACAATAAAACACAGGACAAGGACTGTTTGGCAAATAAAAATGTTAATAAGAAAAATTACAACAATCTGTACTGAACATACATCAAATATAGAACATGTATATTAATAATAAGCAGAATACAATAATGAGAAGAAAACAGTAACTAATGCAAAAAAAAAAGTATAACAGCATGGTAAAAATATATTTTTAAAAATTAAGGTAGTATTAAAATATCAAAATAAAAAATTAAAAAATTAAACAAAAGCAACAATGTAAAAAATATAAACAGCCCATTAAAAAAAATCCTACCATTGGTGCAAATATATGGCTCTTTAATGACTCCACTCTTCAATGAAGCAGGTGGGGTAGGGGTGAGGTGTGAGCAGCAGTAAGAGAGGAGCAGGCGTGCTGTTCACACAGACAGACAATGTTCCCAGATTGGGCAGTTTCCTAATCAAATTGGACAGTTTTTTGCCCAATCTGGCAACACTGCAGACAGATTGACGCTGCGCTTGCTTGAGCTCTATAAGTAAATTCAAGCTCTTTACTGTTTGTGTTAAGAGAAAAAACAGTGATGAAAGTATCAATCTCACCACAGTAGTATCAATACTTCACCTTGGTATCGATACTATTGATACTCCCCACTCCTAATGTGAACTCTCTACAGGCAAAGAAAGTGAGCTTGAGGATTGAGGTTCTCTTCCAAACGAACCCTGGTACATTTCCCTTCAGTCTGAAATCACAAAGACTTTCTAATGACCAAAGAGCAAAGGCAAATCAAAACATTGCATTTTATTCTCTTTTCTTTTCGCTACTGTGCCTTTGTCTTTGCAACTTGCACACCTATTTGAGCTCATACATTCGAGGTCATAAATAAACATTTGTCTGTTTTATGTAAGTAGCTGAATTGTAGCTGATTGTTAAGCATCTGGGTGCCTTCCTATTGAGGTGTTATGGGGCATTCAAGAGGACCGGGAAGAGGTTTTACAGCAATAATGGATGGCTGAGCAATACCTTGTTCCCTGGAAAGGGTGTTGAAAGGTCTTGTCCATGAGATTTTTATTGTTACGTATATATTTTTCGCAAGACAGTAAAAGCCATAAATGCAGAAGCTTGGCTGCCTGTTACTTGACTGAAGTTGCCAAAGAAGTTCAGCTGCAACATATATTCAGGTGTAAATGAGGTCTATACAGATGTTCGTAAGACTGTGAATGCTGTAGGACTGTATCTGACCAGCCTATGCAACCAGATGAAAAGGGCAGTTCCTCTGAACTGAAGTCGAGGATAAGTTTTTAGGGTAATCCTACTCTTCAGCCTAGTAAAGTATATGTGGGATTGGCTAAGAAACACCTCTCATTAACAGTTTAACCCCAGTTCATAAGGAACAGTGAGGTTTCTGTTCTGGCTATAAAACATTGGATCGGCTTTTTTCCCTTTTTAGAGTCCTTGAGGAGTCACATGATTTTTTTTTTTTTTTTTTTACAACCAGTCCACACAGTTTTTAAACGGGTTCACTCAGAAGGCAGGTAGGTGTAGGTGGTAGGTGTTGGGCTTCACCAGGGTTTCCTTCTGTAAGAGATTGTGTTCAAATGCTCACGTGCAGAATTAGTTTTTTGCAGTCATTGTAATAGATCATTGGGATTTTTTTTTGCCTATATTTCTGTTATTGTTTTCTTTCTATAGTCATTTTGATTCTCTTGTATTTGTCAAAATATGGCCTTCTACTGAAATGTGTTCAAATGGACATGTCTAAATTGTCAGAATTGATTAACCCTGTAGAGAAGATGCATACATTAGCTGTTTAGAACCTTTTCATAAAACTGGAAGAGTTGAAGGAGCTGTCCAGACAGATGGGAGTCTTGTGTGTAGGTTCCTGCCTATGCAGCTCAATAGAAGTTGGTGGGTGGAGGAATGGATGGAAGGCGCTGGTGTTCACAGCTTTTATGTATTATAATAATATATATTTATAAATATTTATAAGAAAACTTAAAGGAAATTTATCTTGAGAAAAAGTTCCCCTGGAACAGTGCTGGAATGTGCCTGTTATATACAAAGCTACTTTTGTGTAAAGGTCAAATGTTTCATTCATGCAGTTCATTTTCCTCCTTTCGACAACCCTTTCTTACCATCCCCTTGTGCCCCACCAGCCAGATGTACTCTCCGTGTTTATAAGTTGGCCCGTGCATCATTAGCCAGAACTAAGCCTCTCTTTACCTTGTGAAGAAAGACTTGGATCTCTGACCGTTTGAGCTATTTTAAACTATTTTGACAGGTTCCTATTTTTTTCCACAACCCCCACGAGCACTGGAAACTGGCGTTGTGCGTGCTTGTGTCTGAATGAATGTCTGTGCGTTGATCGACTTTCCCGTAAGCTGACATGAGAAATATTTCACAGCTTGTGAAGCTATGTTTTGTGAGACACCAGGGCAGTTAGTGAGATGTCACTGTAATAGAACTATGTATGTTTCCATAAAAAGTTCTATAGCAAATAATAAATAGTTTGCTGCCAGTAAAATAAAAAAAAAAAAAATCTCTTAATGTGAAGTTTCTGCATTGCTGCTGGTAAAAACAGCTCCCACAGAGAAAGGAAGTGGGGAAAACATACAAAACTAAAGCTCAATCAGCGATTGAAATATGATGCAGAAATAATCCAGTTTCTAAATTTGTGCTGTGCAGCATTTTTTTTCAATAATTGTTGTATAATTACCAAAAATAATGTTAAACCTATGTGTTTTTTTTATTGTATATCTACACCAGGTGAGATTCTGAGCTTGAAGGACGACCTGTTCTCTGGTCTGGGTTCACCATGTGTGGTTGCTGGAAAACGGAGTGGAGACCATGCCCATTCTCTGCTGTACTCTGTGGTTTTTAAGTGCCTGGAACCTGACAGCCTCTACAGGTAAGTCTGGAGATTTCATACTTATCCACACTTGCACATACTGCACCCTGCGAGAGGAGAAAAAATGAGTTAAATGGTCAATTATTTGTAGAAAAAGCATCAAACAAATGGCGTTCTACAACTGTAAGACCAAGACAGGAGTCTTGGTCAACTAAACAAACAAAAAAGCAAACAGGTCCATGTCACACGGTTTGGGTTTTCTTCTCTGATGTTAATGTTCTGCCTTGGGCTGTTTATGTTTATATGTAAATATGCTTACTAAGGTTACTAAGGGGAGATTTGATTTTTATCACTATTATCATGCAAGTATGGTTTTCAGTCGTTTCCCCAATGAAAAAAACTCTTTTTCATCTATGTGCTCATGACTTGACACATTTCTACAGAGTAAACACAAATAGCAGGTGACCTACACATGGAGTCCTGAGGGGTCAACTAATCAGAAAAGACTATGAATCTGGGGGGTGAGAAAAAGCCTGAAACTAACAGAGCAGACAAGCATTTACATTTATTTAGATTTATTTTGACTAGGTAATGATGCTGTTAAGGGACGTTAGGCTTAGATCAATCTCAGAACAGGATATGCCCTATGTAACATTGTATTTCAGTCAGCGTGGATTGGGAATGTACTGTTCAGAGTGAGAATGGGCTTGGATCTACACTTGGTCACCTAAAATCTTGTAGCAAAGTTGCAAGATTAGCAAAAACGGATGAGACGAACAGTGTCCAGATGTTGTTTGGGCTGTCGCTGGACAAAGGAAATGTCCTGGTCTCTCTTCTATGCCTGTATTCTCAGGTGTTCTCCAGTGTCGTGCTTGCATAGGCGGCCTTGATTTGTTTTGGGAACCACTGCAATGATACTTCTCAAGGAGACACATACGCTCATGTTTTCCCTTCTCCACACAAGATTTGCGAGATTGACCAAAAAAAAAAAAAAAAGTGCGTTGTTGATAACATTGCATCACCCCAAAAACATTGCCATATATCTGAATTAAGCCAAAAGATGCGACAGTTGCTCCAACTTCTTATTGAGTTGTTTTAGTTAATAGAAAAGGGCAATTTCCACAATATTAAAGCTATTGCTTTAATAATGATCTTTAAACTCCTTTGAGCTGCACAACATGTTTACCAAAATTATTTTTATTAAGTAACCTGGATCTGGCGAGGGTAGATATTTCCTGCATAATGTTATAACAGAGCTGTTGTTTTTGCTGTTTGTGTTGTGCTAAACAAGATGATTTTAGATGGACAGCTGTGTTCACAAACTCTTATCCATTAATTACATAAAACAGCACAAATTTGATGGTACAATGACATTTGAAGTTCCTTGTAATGTTAGAAAACATCCAGCCATTGAAGTTCTGATGAAAGATGGTATAAAATATGAAGCAGTAACCAATCACTTTGGTGAAAAACTGCCAAGAACACAAACATCAGAGTGAGAAGGTGAACAGCTGGGTAGTTAATCTGTGGAAACCAAAATGCTACTTGTGAAAACCTTCGACGGAACCTAAATATCCACCTTTTGTAGCACTGCTGTCTCTGTTTAGGCATTCTTCGCAGTGTTGTTTTTCTTTGATAAGAGCAGAGCTTACGTTGGAGTTACGCCGAAAGAGACATCTGACATCTGCTAACAGCGCTTGTTTTAATCAAGTGTCTGATAAGACCTTAACTGGTGTTCCTTTTAGGTTTAATCACCACAACAGTCCACCATGGCTGCAATTTTCTCTGGCAACAGAAAGGCTCTGAAAATTTTCAGCTTAACTTTAGCAGCTGAAGTTTGATGCAATGATGTTTTTAACATGTTCTTCTGTCATTTTTTTTTCTCAAAATGGAGGACACATTGTCAGAAAATTAAGCTTTAAAATGGCACTTCTGAGTATTTCTTTTTTCAAATCATTGTGAATCAAGAGCAGACAAAAAATGCCATTAGACAAAGCCTGAAGCAGTGACATAGTTGCTATTTTCGACGGGCTTCAAGCTCCTTGTTTTGCTTCATTCCAATTCATCCCACTTGCAGACAAAAAGATCCATGTACATCTTTGTTTTCCTTATCTAAGCTGGTATCTGGCTCAAAACTGTACGCCAGGATAGTGCCAATATGGCTCGACATTTTTGTTCCACCAGTAATGTTAGGTTGATGGCGTGAAGGGCTGTAAGCTTGCGAGAGAGAATAAGAACAAAGGGATCATGGGAAGTCAGGGCTGGCTTACTCTGCACCAACAGTCCCGCCCACAGAAAACAACGCAGATTTTTTAATGATTTTTGGCATTTCATTATTCAAAGATGATTAGGAACACTTTTAAAACAGATAATCAGAGTGGGACTTTAAAAGGTTTATTTTATCCAGACAAACTGGTCTGAGTCTTTCAGAAAGCACTGATCTACTAGAGGGTTCACAGTTTAGAAAGTGATCCAAAAAAGCCCAAAAATGCAGTGAATGTTGTGTGGACAGAAAGCTCTAACTTATGTTTGAGGTCATGAGAGAATAAAAAGATACTGGAAAGGCAACATTAACAAGAAAAAAAAGGCAGAATACAGTTTCTTTATGCACAACACATGAACCATGAAGCTTCAGCAGCAGAAGAACAAACCCCATACCACTTCATAAGAATAAAACAAAAACGTCCCATAACTCTTGATTTTAAATCATTGATTGAATATGAGTGTATATAAACTGAGTGACCTCCCATCCCTCATGTTCCAAACAGGAAACACCCGCCAAAATCCCACAGACTTCTACTGAGAAATAAACCGCTATTACTCTGTCATTCTATTTGTCAGAATTACTATTCTTGCTCTGCTGTCTTTCTTTGACATGCTCTTGCGAATGCTAATGTTTACATTTGTTATCTTTTTTTAAAAAAAAAAGTTTTTCCATAGTTTAAGTAATTTAATTTAAAAACTGACCAATAAAAGTATTGGTCTCACGTTGAACTTTCAAAACAGTTGATTACTAACACTCAGTATTACATTTGATACTCCCAAGCCTGCTTTTCAGTGGTAGGGTTGTGGCCTTCCAAAAAGCTCACTCCTGATTAGTGAGAGTGGTTACCATAGAAATGATGACTCAAACTGATTCTGACTAATCACAACTTACTGACATTGATTCCAACATGGCGGCGTCCATATTGTGAAAAAAACGGCTCCTGAATTGACCTAGTTTTGTTGGAGCCAGAAGTAAGCCATTTTTAATGGGTAATTTCACACTTATTCCAGTTTTCTCATACAGTCAGTGATTTAGCTGCAGCATTCAGATTGCACAGTCAGCATTTGAAAAAAAAAAACATAAAAAAGGAAATCCATTTTCCCCTTTTTTAATTTTAATTATTCAAAAAGTACATTGATTTGATGCAATGTTGTGTTTGGTACCTACTAAGCATTCTTTAAATCTCATAGTCTACCTTAGTTTTGGTAAAACCATCATATAATGTTTTAAGGCCATTCTTCCTCATGGATTTTTGCATACACAGCAGCCCTATCCACTGTGTTTTTTTACAAAGTTTATACACAGTAAAACT
Organism: Adrianichthys oophorus; assembly: GCA_036245035.1. Taxonomy (NCBI): domain Eukaryota; kingdom Metazoa; phylum Chordata; class Actinopteri; order Beloniformes; family Adrianichthyidae; genus Adrianichthys; species Adrianichthys oophorus. The sequence goes on from BSAI01000108.1 coordinate 11,466,702, forward strand.
GTTTATACCAAAGCAGAATGTAAATAGATTCAATGTTCAAAGTCCTTTATTTGGAATCTCTTTAAGGTTAAAGTCATTAAAGAAAAATGTTGCTAATTTGGAGTAAACTCTCATTATTACACAGCTTACAGTGCCTCCTTACCAGTGTAATGAAGGGATAGTGTTCCCTCGCCATATTGTGTTTCATGGTGTTTATGGATTTATTTTAGCGCAAATTTGCATTCTTTTTATTTTTTGGCAGTTCACTGAGTTCTGCTTCCTTATTGGATGGAGAGCTTGTCAATCAATCTCCTCCACGCCTTGTCCCCTGTACAGAATGCGTTCAGCTCTCCAAATCTACATCAATCTCCAATCCCGAGTAGATCTTTGTTTTCATTCTATGAAGGTTTCAGCTTTGGGAGTTTAAACACGAGATAAAAGTGTAAAAATGTTCTAACTGAAATCTAACTGAAAAAATGTCTAAAGTTTGTTGTGAGGGATTGTACAGCCTTTAAACATACTGTAATCTGTAATCCTACTTGTTCTTAGAAGAGTTGTTACTGCTCTAACAACTCATTACAACATTTGCTGGGTATTTTATGTTTTAGAATTGAGAGAAAAACTTTGAATTTCCCATGTCATATATGATGTCATGATTCAAAATTATATTTTTGATTGATTTTTGCTGTTTTTACTGTGTGCTGCTTGAATTTTGTAACAGCTTGTCAGGCCCAGCTCCTCCTCATCTTTTCACTCCACCCTCTGCTGCTTTTTTGTTGTTTCAGACCATTTAAGGAAGAGTGTCCAGACACCTCAGGTGTTCAGACAAAGACAAGTTTGTCTAAAATTCCTTCGTCATCGTTCGCATGTTTTTGCCAACCTGAATTCTTGATTTACCCTCAGCTCAGTTTGTTTTGCTATGACTGCTTCGTGTCTGTTTGTGTGCCAGTAGCACCTGCCTGGATTTACACATCTCAAGGAACTATATGAAAACGAAAAACAGCTGCTGCCCTGAAGTCTCAGTCTCAGTCAGGCGGAGGTCAAGTTTCACCAGAGAACTGTTGTCTTCACACTGACTCCCACTGATGCCTAAATATATGAACAGACACATATGATTAATGGTCATTGAAACACAATGTAGTATTTTAGCCAAACTTCTGCAAGACAATGATGACAAGAAAACTATCAGTGACCTGCAAAAACACAAAAGTAGCACATCCTAATAATTCCAAAAACTGGATTTGAAATCTAAGTGCCGGCTGCAAGTTTGTATTAGTTCAAACAAAAAAGTGACATTCAAAAAGTCTTAACAATATAGCAGGGTTATCTGCAAGAAAATGTTGAATGATAAGCAAGCATTATGTCTGTTTTCATGTTGATAATATGATATTATTAATATATTTTTAACATAGCTAGGCCAATGTTCAAGTCCTACTCCCATCATTTTTTGATCTATTTAAAAAGCCTTACTAGTGGTCATTTAATTATGATTATGCTGTGTTTAGCCCAAATCAAAAAACCTGTGCCGTTTTCTAGGACAGTTTCAGCAGAGCAGTAGTAGTTCATTAGAAATTCGGACTTAGTTAGTTTACAGCCCCTCACACCCCCTTTTTTTCCATCTGCTCCTGATTCATGATTTGAAAAAAGAAATACTCAGAAATGCAATTTTAAGCTTAATTTTCTTGATACATGTCCTCCATCATCTGAAAAATTCTACTAGAATGCATTAAAAACACTAAAGACATGATTTTCATTGGAGCGGGTCTTTAAACTGAATGGTGAAAAGCCAAATCAGGTCAGAAGCAGTCCCCTTTGTGCATGCTTTCACTTTACAAAAACAACCTACAAACTAAGGAAGTTATATTCAAAAAGTAAACAGCAGGCCAATCAAATAATCTTCTTGTTTTAAATTTCCAATTTTTATTTATTTTAAAACATCTTATCAAACAACTGTATTGGAGTGCATCATGTATCACTCATTATTTAATTATCAGCAGTGATAGTAATAAAATGATGATTTTTGGCAGATGACCCAATTTTGTGAAAAAGTACACCAAAAACTCTTTAATCAGACTCATGAATACTGGCCAGGTAACAAAATACTAGCACCACACAAGGCTTAAGTACATAAAATGATGTAAATACATCATATTTCTGCCTAGCCCTGTTAATAATCTGTTTGCAATTAAAATTTTAATATTATATGAAACTTGTACCAGCTAGCTGATTTAAAGAGTAAAGAAACAAACTGATTTAACCAGATAGTTACTGTCCTGTTCATTTGGAAAACCTTTACAGTGAACACATTTTTTTTTTCTTTTACTACAGGAAAGACCTTTTATTTTTTTCATTGAACGCCTAAGACGAGCGTGACTGTCTGCATGGATTTGTTTAGTTATGCATGCCACAAAACTTTTGTGTAAGCTGTTGATCAGTCCATTTTTATTTGGAAATATAAACACAAAAGAGTCTCACAGAAGCATGCGTTTACAGAAGTATTTGTGGTCCTGCTGTCACAGCAGGTCAACAGGACCACAAATACTTTAGAACAGCAAGCAGACTTTTGAGCAGTTCATTTGAGTCAAACAATATTTCAGGTTTCTTATGCACTCAACATAATGATTTATGTAAATGTTCTTGAAATTGAAGTGAGGAAAATGCAATTCCGTGGATTTTTAGAATTTTTGGCTCTCAGGAAAGTGTGGCTTGAATGTGAATCCATCCTGTAGAGTGTGATACATACAAGTGAAGGCATTTAAAACTCAGAGTATTTTTTTTTCTTCAATTCAAAGCAAATCCGTTTTATTTTGAGCTGTGATGACAGTGCAGTGCCACTTATATCTGAGGATTTCAAAGTCATGAGACACTGTAAGCTGACACAGATTCTTCAGCCAATGACAAACAATTATGTGGCTTTAAATGATTTATGGACTGGCTCAACAGATGGTCCAAATTCTGATGTCATGGAAAATACATCCTCTACTGTCCGAGCTTCTCCAGCCGTTCAAAAATACAATCCTCTCTTAACAGCACTTTCCATAATATGCTCTTTATCTTGTGCTTATCTGAGCTTTCTGTCCTGTTCCCTCTTATCCTGACATCTTTCTTCTGTTTAAACCAATTAAAGGAAAATGCTTGCCATTCATTAATTTCTGTGCTTTTAAAATTATAGACAAAATTAGGAATATCTTTCACTCCCAAAACAATAAATTAATTGGATTTTGATTCTCAAGTTCTCAAATCATTTTCCCTTGTAATTCAACATGATTTCTTTCTTTTTTTTTTTTTTTCATTTCTTTTCTATTGACATGTATTTCTGTTTCCCAAAGCTAGAGGTTGTAACTGACCTAAGGTGCAAATTTTATGAAAGAAAATCAATAGTGATCAATAGTGAGACATTTTGTAACCACACAAAGAATTATATCTGGACTTCAAACATAAATGTCATTGAAAAATTAACCTTAACTATAAAAACCTCAAAGATTGAACTAACTTTGTGTTATTTATTTATTTTTTTGGTCCCAGAATAAATAAAAAAATTTAATTTAATTTAAAAAATTGCCTTACTTTATCCATACATCTTACTTTATTCCTTCCTGTTCTATACTATATGCTATATACTATACAATATTTTACATTTTTTAAGGCTTTTAGCCATGGATGTTTTATTCAAATAAAAACTGATATTTTAGATGTCGTGCACTCAGTGAGTATTATATTTGTTGGTCTTGATATCCGCTACAATGTCTACAAAGTCTCAGGGGTTACAATGTTGATCCTGAAAGAAAAAAAAAAAAAAAACTGTCATGTGGCTCAAAAAAAAAAAACTACAAAGTCCCATGAAAACTTCAAGTGTTTTTATGAAACTTTTGCTTTGTCATCTTCTTGTTCCCCTTCTTGTTCCTACCTCATTGTATCCATTTGTAAGTTATGTGGCCACATAATTTAAACAGTGTGACTGTGACATGCCAGCATTGTTTTGCTGGGCAGAGGAGCCAGTGAGGCCTGTGCTGCTTTTTTGAGGTTCTTGGGGAATACCACATCTACCCTGCTGAATAACAAGACCAGACAAACTATGCGAGCAATGTCCAAACAGGTTATGTTACAACCAAAACAATTGTTCGATGGCGCTGAAACAAATTGCAAAAGACATCCAATGCAACTGGGTTAAGAGAGAAACAGATATTGCACAAAGGATAATATCTTTATCTTTTTTTTTAGTTTGTTTTCAAACATTTTTTGTATTGCTGTAATACAATGCAAATTTTTGGGTTTTTCTCACTTTGTTTTGTGGGTCATTCTGTTGTTTTTACCGTGGTAGCTTTGTGGTGATACTGCTGAAAGCTGAATATTTTTGCTTAACCAATGCAGATTTCTCAATACTTAATTCACTTTTTTAGAACTTCCTCTCCAGTGAGAAACACCATTGCATGCAGATCAAAACAAGATCCTTCAAGCACCAAGCCCCCTGAGATAAACACGCTCAAACGCAAAACATTTATTTAAAAAAATGAAGAAATTGATAAAACGTCAGCTCTCTAAGTTATTATATGCTCTTTACCAAAATATTTCTTTCTAAATTAAATTATCTAAAGTCATTACTTCAAAACTGTAACATGAGAACCTCGTGACATTTCAAGCTACACCGGGCATATGGCGTACAGCATGTTCAGTAACTCAGTTCTTGAATGTGCATTCAGCCCATGGTGTTCACATTGGATAAGCAGGGAGGGGCTTCTTTTTTTTCTCTACTGTTTACTAGCGCATGTCTGCCACCTACAGTTGGAAGAGGACTGGTGTGACCTGTCGAAGTGATGCAAATCTCGTGAATCTGGATCCAGGCTTTTTCTCATACAGCTCTATTGTTAAGGCCCTGGTTTGTGTCTCTGGTCGAGGGGCACTCTCAGGACTGTTGTGGTGGGGCCCTCGACCAGGGTTAAAGGCACTCTTGGGTGGGTGGGGCCTCGCATTGGTCCCTGGGCAAAACAGCAGAGGAATGCTTTTCTCTGACTTACCTGGGGCTAGCACTCTTGGTAGTCCTTTTGACTCTGGTCTGGGAGTCTGGCGTCAGGTTACCCGGTGGGCAGACCTCCTCAGTCTGCTTCTCTGCACGGGTGTTCAGGGAGCACTAGCTACCATGGCTCCCTAAGCCTTCTGCTGGGGGCTTAGTGTGGGAGTGACCTGGAGCTCCCCTTCTTTTGTTTTACCATCTACATTCTTTAAGTCATCATCCACAACAGAGCACACTAATGTATACACAAACGTGGGAAAATAAAGGTTAGCTTCAAATACAAGAGGGGTTTACACAGATGTACCCTTGCCTTAGTTCAACAGTAGTCAGGACAGCCTCCCAGCAGCACAGTGAGCAGGAAAGGGATATAGCAGCTTAAGAAAATGGATAGAAAATAACAAAAACAGCTAATCTAACTCTGAGCTAAACAAGGGCTAACTGGCAGTCAACTATAGCGGTAGTTAGAAAGAAAGAAAGATCAGTAAAAGAAAGAAAGTTTGGCATTCTGATCCTACTGAGTCCTACAGACCGTCCTACAGTCTGTAATCCTACAGACCCTACTGGGTCTGAATCTATCCGCTGCTGCATTGTTTACACAGATCAGCTGCTGTCGCCTGACAATCACAAAATGCGGCCGGAGATCCCTGTATTATAATCTGTTCTATTCAATTTTCAACAGAGCTATGGTTATAATGATAATGTCCCATTACAGGATCAGTGTTATAGATCCAATAGCTCTAAATGGTTCTATTTCATTTTAGTTTAATAAAAACATATTAACAAATAACACACGTGAGCAATGTTAACAAAAGATGTTCCATGACTCGATGTAAATGCCTGTGACGTATTTTTCATTTTATTAAAACGTATGTATGTATTTTTATGTATTTTTGACAGTTTGTTAACAGGAGACATTTGTATTCAAGACAAAAAAATAAATCGTATTAAATACAAGACAAATCGTATTCAAAACAAACATGTTAAACGTAAAAACAAATGTATTCATATTTTTTCTGCAAAGTTGTGCACAAAGTTTTTATTAGTTATGTTTTAGTTCATTATGGATATGTTTCTTATTGACAGTTTCCTTACCCCATACAACAACAACAAAGTATAGCAACACCGAAACGTAAAGAAAATGAGTGACAGCAGGAAAAGAAGCAAAATCAACAACCTTTTCATTTTTATTGACAATACAAAGAGAGAAGGAAGTGTGGAAGAGTGTGGAGTCTGCAGAAAAGTAATATCATCTATTACAGGCTCCACAACCAACCTGTACAGACACCTGAAAACTGAGAGAACATACATAACAGTATTTCTAAATGCAAACCTTTATTGTAAGTGAGTCTTTTTTTTTCTGGTTTTGCACATTTTAATTTGTATTTTGTGTTGTGATTGCCGTGTTTTCTGTTGTTTTGATTTGCTTAAAAGAAAAAAACTAAAAATGTATAAAGTTAAAAGTTGCATTGTAATTAGTTGTTTTTGTCATTTATTTTGTACATTTTAGCTGGAAGGAGTAAATAACAGCATATACATATTTTTGTATTTGTATCATACACATATATGAATAAAAACACTTCTTTGTGGATAATTGTATATAGTTGTTGATAATAAATTAACTGAAACAACAACAAAGCAACCTAAAAAGCTGTTTGGGAGCTGAAAGAGCTGGCTTCTTTTAATGAGCCGATCGCAAAGAACCGGTTCTCTAAGAAGAGCCAGAATTGCCATCACTACAACCAATGAGAACAAGGACAAAAAAAGTAAAGGCTGATCTATTTTGTAGTTTTCTAATAATATGCTTACAATATAACTCATTTAAAAATACAACATTACCCAGAAGCCATCAGTGTTCCTAGTTCCTAGTGTTTCCTGACTAAAGTGCAGCAGTCATACATCGATGACAGCGATGAATAGAATTACAACAATGGCGAAAAAAATGACATCCAGAGAAGAGTAAAGAAGAAAGACTCTTCTGTTAAGTTCAGAAAGCTGGTATGAAAGTCAGACAGTTACATTGTAATTTGCCTTACAAGTTAAAACCCAAAAAACATCACATTAGAATTACAATATACAAAAAAAGAAAAAAATATAAGGGAGTGGGCCAGGAACGGGATTATTTTTAACAGGAGTGGGAGTCAGATTAGCAGGAGCAAGACTGGACAGGATTATTTTTTAAACTTTGGTCTGGGAGTGGGACGGGACAGGAATGAAAATCCATTCCCATGTCATCCTTTAGTCTAGTGCAAACAGAGTTGAAGCCCTTTACAGTGACACATGGCTAACTGTTCTCAATACAATTCTGCACGCCATGATTGCCAAGCCATCAGGTAACCGTTGGCGGGCGTACTTTCAACACACTTTTGTTGGTGCTCAGCATACTTCAATGCATTATTTATTGTATTTTGTGTTCATGTTTTTCATCCTGTGAGACTAAAGAATTTTTTTTCTCTGCACATTTCTTTTGTGCCTGCATTATAAGGTAATACAATGAAAAAAAAGATTCTCCTTGTGGAACTTTGTCATTTTCAAATTGCAATTTGTTAAAAGATTTAAACAGTAAAAAATGCTGACTAGATAGAGAATTTCTGCACCAGTTTCATTTGGGAAATTTCTGTTTTGGCTCTATTTTAGCACAAAAAGGACTATTTCAATCATACATCTATTTATTGATTTAGTTTTATATGTGGCGTTCATTGAATCTGTTTTGGGAATTAAAGCAGATGTCTACAACTAATTAAGATCAGTAAAGACATTTTGACTGAAACCAATGAATGAATTTGCTGACACTGAATGTAAATGTAACTGATACTCCCATCAGTTGTAGAACTAAGTAAAGTGTTCCTCTAAATGTGTCATAATCACAAATTAACCGACTTTCCTCCTGTTTATTGGGGTCAGATCTGGGCCGAATTTGATGTTACAGGATCGAACCTGGAAAAAATTATCCCCGTGAACTTTACTGAAAGTTACCTGGATTCTCAGCGAGACACGAAGCCAACTTGTATATCTGAAATGTGAACAACAGTAATGATTTCATGTCTGAAAGGGTCTTTAGTGTTGTGCCAAAAGGTGAGTCATGCCACAAAGAAAGCAAGCATCATCAAGACTGCACAAACAATGGTGTATTGATGGTATTGGCTCTGCTGTCTGTTTCTCTTTTTCTCTCTCCTCTTTTTTATTTTTATTTTATTTTATTTTATTTATTTATTTTTTTATTTTTTTAACTTGTCCTGTCCAACAGCTGAGCAGACAGATATGAGCTGAAAGCCTCTTGCATTAGACAGATTTTACTCTTATAATCGGGGGTTATAAATCATTGGGAACACAAATTGTATGTTGGTATAAGCCCCTTTTGTAATTTAAACGAAACTTTATTAATATTAATTTTGTTTGTGTTCTTTTTGTTGGACCGGACGGAAAAAGAAAGGGGGAAAGGGGGGGGGGGGGGTGGATAATAGATTTTAGAGGATGACTAATGGAAAGGTAAAGGAGAGTTGCGAATCTACAGGCAACAAAATGCTGGAGCCTATACCCATTAAAATAGTGGATGTTGGTCTAAAATGGGCAGGGCCTGTCCACACACTCAGCTGCCACAAACATACCTGCCGGCTCCAAGAGTGTTTGCAAACTTGTCCACATCCAGTTCACACACACACTTGTGCATACCAGCCAACACATGCAAAGCACTACCTTCTTACACCCACACCATTTGAAGGTGCAAAGGTGAGCTGACGCCTGTGCTCAGGTGAATGTTATGTTAAGCTGAAGTGGATGAAGGAATGAAAAGAAAAGAAAAAAAAAAAAGGAGGGAGAGCTCCCAGACATCCCCGCACCAACACCCCCGCCGAGGCCACAGCGCCGACCAGGGCCCGCCCCCGCACCCATACTGTGGGGTCAATGGAGGAGATCCGCCCGCCAGGCAGCCCGGCCAAGCACCCAGACCAGGGCCCGCAGGACCACCACATGGGCCCCCAACACCCGAGCGCAGTGAGGTACGGAAGCGCAGAGCGCAAGGCCCAGCCCAGCCAGGAGAGCAGCCCTCCCACGGCGCCAGGTGGCCCAGCATGGGGACCCACCCCCGAGAGCCCCACCACCCTAGACAAGCCGCCCACCACCACCCAGGAGTTCTGAGCATCCCCCCGCCCCAGCCCTGGGTACGAGCCAGGGCCCCCCAAGGGAGACCCGCACTGAAGCTCCAGGCAGTTGCGGAGATCCAGAAGAGAGCACAGCGGGGGTCAGCTACCCCCACCTAGAGGAGGGATGACCAAGAGAAGTGGGGGTCCCCGAAGGAGTACATAGCCTGACCAGGCTATCCTATGTTGTGAATTAGAAGGGGCCCGGCACCCGAGGGTAAGGACCAGAACCTGCACCACAAGGACACAGACACCCTCCAGGCTCAGGTGGAATATGATCCCCCGCTCATGGACTTGCCAGAGGACTGAGGGATCCCTCTCCCTAGAGGCCCAAGAGACAAGGCCGCCGCTGCTGAAGGTCCTGTTCCCCCCACCGGGGATGGGGTAGGGGACAGAAGATCAGTAGTTCCACCTTCCTTGTGTAATGTATTTGTGTGTGCGTGTATGTTGAGGTGTGTTTCTTGTGGTTGAAGGGTGTGTGTAATAAAGGGTGCAGTTAAAATTGGTGAGCA
>BSAI01000108.1:11481339-11738108 GCA_036245035.1 Adrianichthys oophorus
ACTTATATGGCGGAAAGAGAAAAGCAGACGGAAATGTTTGTTCAACCGCTTTTCGCGCCGCCAAGTTGACTCACCACCCACGTCTCGTCGATTCTCGCGATACTCACAGCATCTCACTCCTCTTTTTTAGATTCAGTATGATTACTTCCTTCTTGTTCGTTTTTGTTATTTTCAGAACTTGACAGACTGATATTTTCAAAAGGACATGTAAAGGTCATTTTTTTTCTTTTTGTTCCTCACTGTGTGGTCCTACACTACCTGAGATGCTTTAGGTTTTGTCTGTGAGTCTCGTTTCCTCCTTGAATGTCTTGTGGGATCTGAATTGATGGTTCTACAGTCGAAACCCAAAACATTCCTATGTTTGGCATTTTCAAAAAAGGAACTTTGTCCTTTGGGAGTTCTTGGAGTCAGGCCAGATGCCACCTTGCTGCTTTTTTTCTTGACATTATGGTTCTGATGGTAATATTCTGAAATACATGTAAATTGCTGTTATGTCTGACCACTTGTTCATTGTTTAATATTCCATGTTGAATTTGGAATATGAATTATTTGAGACTGTTATTTTTTCTGCCTTTGGGATAAAAGAAAATTAAACTGACAATACAAATCCAAAGAAGATTTTTTTGGGGCCAAATTCAAAGTGTTGAGGAGGTGCAGACACTGTACATGACAGTTCAAAAACTATATACAAGCATATGGAATTGGTTGAGATCTTTTCTATTAAAATACTTTCATTTGGTTGGTGCAACTGCATCCTATCCATCATCCATCCATCCATTTTCTTAACTCGCTGTATCCCTTTTGGGGTCACATGGTGGCTAGAGCCTGTCCCAGCTACTTTTGAGCGAAGGCAGAGTACACCCGGACAGGTTTCTAGTCTGTTGCAGGGCACACAACCATACACATGTACACCTAGGCACACTTTAGAGTAACCAATTAAACTATGAATCATGTTTTTGGACTGTGGGAGGGAATCAGGGAATCAGTAAGATAACGATATCTGGAAAACATGCAGACACACCAGCCCTTAAGGCCTGAAATTGCCCACCCCAGGGAGGTTGAAGGTCAGCTCTGATGAATACAATGTGAAAGACAAGCCATCAAAATCAATGCGAGCTTTCTCTTCTAATTCTAAAGCATCTAGTTACACCATTCTGCTCTGAGCATGGTCAGAGTAGCATATAAACAGTAAATCCACCAAAGTTGATCAGGTAACATCTCTCTGGGGTGACTGGTGTGGGTTTCCCAACATTCCAGTGCCTCTTCTCATTTTATGACAAGGAAAAATGGCACGTGTGCCTGCTGAGATATCAGTAATGATTTTAAAGATTTCTGGCACACAGCAATACAAATAAAGATTTTAATTTCTTTGTTCAACAGCTTTTGCACATCAACAGATGGTTGAACATTAAACATAATTTAGAAGAGTCATACTTGATGTACAATTCATGTCTCTTAACATGTCAAACTTTTATTTGCAAAAATGCAAGCTTACTGCCAAAAAATTGTCAATTTTTTTAAATGATCAAAGCATTTTTTTGATCATTTTACAGATAAATGAGTGCCATTTCTCACGTACTACCTTCATTTGTCTTTTTCAGTAACCGCATTTTGTTAATGCAGCTTCAGTGACATCATTCTTTGTTTTATCTAGAAAAATATGCTCACTGAATTATCAACATATTGATCAACAAATTAATTCAAGAATCCATAAAAAAGTCTCTGTTAAAAACACGTATCGCTGTCTTTTTGCACAGGTTAGGACACATAACCTGAACAGGTGAGAGGCACTTTCCTAAAAGACCTCACTTGCATAGAAATAGAACAAGACAGCTGAAAATATAACTCATATAATTAAAAATTGCCTACTGCTTCTCCTGTAGTGAGCGCAAGGGGAGTGTCATTGCAATTTCAAAATAAAAGCCAAATGCTTGCGCTCACACCAGTCTCCTTCTGATTAGCATATTTCTATTAGAAAATATATTCTATCCTCCTTTCTATTCTGAAAAACACGTAAATATCTCAGTGTTTCACTAGCATCTGCTGGTTACTTACTGTTGGGGGCCAATGCTTGTGTTCAGCCCATGGTGTTCACACTGGACAAACAGGGAAGGACTTCTTCTTTTTTTTTCCTTTTTCTACTGGCTACTAGCACATGTCCACCACCTACAGTTGGAAGGGACTTGGTGTGACATGTTGATACGGAGAAAATCTCGAGAATCTTGCTCCGGGTTTTTTCTTTCACAGCTTTATTTCCAACTTGGTTAGTTAATAATAATAATAATAATAATAATAATAATTAGGTGTGAATGTGAGTGTGCATGGGTGTGTGATTGTGGCCCCTGCGACAGACTGGCGACCAGTCCAGGGGTGTACCCTGCCTTCGCCCATGAGTAGCTGGGTTAGGCTCCGGCAACCCCGTGACCCCGAAAGGGATAAAGCGCATTGGAAAATGGATGAATGAATGAATAATAATAATAATAATAATAAATAAAGTATACATAATTATATATCCAACTATATATAATAGATTATACAAGTTAATAATAATAATTAATAATTTTGGCTATTTTTTTCTTTATGATCAATTTTCAAAGGATTGGCACCTCCGTGAACTAAAAGAGACGCCAATCAGATGTCACCGATTCCAACTTGGTCAAAGTTTGACCTAATTTAATTTTCAAGGCGCATTCAATGGCCGCACGTTTTATACGTAGAGCCTTGCATAGCAGTCCCTTGCAGTCGTTGAAACTTGCGTAACTTTGTGTGAACTCAAGAGTTTTGAACGCGAAAGCCCAAATCACGAATGAATGAATGTCTACATACGTTTTATTGGAAATGGCCTCTTGAATGTGTGTTGTCTATGGCGGTGTGAATGTAGCTTCTACATATTTTTTGTAGTTTAAAGAAACTCCAAACAATTTAATTCTTTACACATCGGGTTATGGTCATATGCTGTTATTTATACCGAACATAGTCTATTTGGATTATTATCAATTCAAGAATTCCTTGAGAATGTCAAAACTAACTTGGTGTTATGCCTTAAAAAGTACTGACAACTGATGCAGGCATTTGATGATGTTTGTTGCTAAATTCCTGGTCGTGGGTGGATGAAATAAAGTGTTTGATTGACTGCATGCTGGTAAAAGAACTTAAAGTTGTTGTTTTTTTTGTTATTTAATTAAATACAGATTTGTGCAATGCTTTTTTCTGTCTGATTCAGTCTTTCACATGTGTTAACAATAGATTGTTATTTCCGCTGTTAATTAGTATTGTTTGCTGTGAATCATTTTCAGATTTACTCTCTATGCAGTGGACAACAGAGGCAGCCACTCTGAGTCTAGCTTCGTTTCAGTACGTACGTCTTGTCCGTTGGTGGATGACACTCGTGCTGAAGGTATTCCACACTTAACAGTTTTATGCCACACAGGTCCAAACTCATACCTAAGTTTCTGATTTTATTGCACAGTGTGATTCAAAACAGACCTCAGTGTATCAAATCTATCTGCTAACTGTAAGGGGGAAAAAATTCAAAAGAAAACTTTCAAAAAAAAGAGCTGAGGATTCACATATGGTTTGTTTTTATGCAATACACAGTGAACACAAGCAAAAAGTGGTCCATAAACCTAAGGTGTTGTTGCAGGAAGGAGCATTTCCCACTTTTTTTACATTTAAGATGTAGTTTTAGCAACACAAAGCAAGAATAATCAGACGTAAGACAACTGTGCCTGATGGTAATAAGACATCAAATGTGAGAAACTGTGAAAGCACCTTTTTTCCTGAAGGGGCTGGACTCTTGCACTTACCTAGTCTTAAAGTAACTGTGTCACATGCCAAACTAATATGGACAAACTGCAGTAACACAATACAAATGCTAACTATTTTCTAGTTCAAAAAATGTGATAAGTATTTAAAAATAATTATAGTATTTTGAAATACTTCTCAAGGAAAAGTCTTTTTTCCAGAGTTTTTTCCTGCCTCTTGAGCATATATTTTCATCCTATGGTATACATTTTAAATGCAGTGGTGAGTCAAAGTGGGTTGTGCTTGTAGATAAAACTGGGATTTACTTTAGCTGCTTGCTGGGCTGTGTTTGTTTTACTTCTTTGCAGAACTGGCAGATAGGGTGTACAACCTGTATAACGGCTATACCAGTGGCAAGGAGCAGCAGATGGCCTACAACATGTTGATGGAGATTCCACCCCCACTTTTATACAGAGTGCAGCATCACTACAACTCCCACTATGAGAAGTTTGGAGACTTTGTGTGGCGTAGTGAGGATGAGCTTGGGCCCAGGTAAGAAGACGGCGATGTTTTAACCTGCAGGACTAGAAAACTCTTCCGTTTCTGTCCTTCTCGTCTGGAAGGGTTTTGGTGGGTAGCTCTGTTTTTATTTTTGAGTTTGCTGCTTTAGAGTGCTCTGATCATTATGTTTGATGACATTCTGTTGTTTAGGACCAGTTACAATCACCCTGAGGTTTCTTACATAACAGCAGCCAAAGCAGACTAAGCTAGCACTGCCAGACTCAGATCACTCAGCCATTTCTCTTGGCATCATGTTCCCTCCTCAGCACCGCCACTTTCAAGCAGGATCCCTATTGCACAACACACACTTTTCTAAAAGGCCTTCCTCTGGAAAGGAAGCGAGCGAGGTCACTATTAAAAATTCTGGGGTTACATCACCACGGCAATGCCAAAACAGCGTTGACAGCCAAGCCAAACAGTAAACGTGATACTAAGCTACAGCGAGCTTTACTTCCAGCTCCATTTCCTCTCCCTTCTCATAAAAAAAAAAGTTCAACGGCAGCAATTCTATACCACCCTGACATTCCCTCACCCGTGACCCCCGTTGCAAGAACACCCCGTTAGTAGTATGAGCAGACTGTCAGACATTACAGCACCCTGAGAACAAGAGGAGGCTGACAGACTAAGAAAACTGTGAAGAAGGAAGTACAAACAATGATTTGAGAAAAATGTTTAGAACAAAAACATTCGTGCATGAGTCTGAGAAGGCAGTTGCTCTGGGACTGATGATAGCAACACAAGGTCTTGAGTTACAGCCCAGTGTTTTGTTTTGTCCACCCCCACTGCCTGGAAGCTATAGCTTTGAAGCTATAAATAATATAATAATAGAGGAATAATTTATGTCTTTTAGATAGTTATGCTTCTCTCAGATTGGTGAAGGGGGGTGGGGGGCACAGGTTGGCCATCTCAACTTTGGAGTTGGTATGTTTGTGCAAGTGTGTTTGTGTGTGGGCAACTTCAAGAGGGTGAGAGCATGTGTGTGCAGCGGACGGTTGGAGGGGGTTTGGATGAGCGAGTGTGGATTATTTACTGCCTGAAGTTGGCAGGGTTGCACTTCTTTGCGGTAATTTACAAGCAAGCTGTATTGGTGGTGCCTTTTAAAAGGTAGCCGGATGGCCAGGAGGAACGTCAGCGAAGTCAGCACTCCTCCAGGAGCCGAGAATCCCAGGAGATTCCCACATGTCCACCATTGTTGTTTGCTCAAACACACGTGCCTTGGGAACACTTTTTTTTTTCTTTACATTAAATCCGGAGCTCTTTTCCTACATCTGCACATCAGTCGTCCCCCCACCCCCGTTGTTTTTAGCTCTGGATTGAGTTAATGTAAAGCTCCATTTGTACTGTAATTAGTTACTTAAGATGGAGTTACAAAGAATATGTGTAAATCTCACTTGATGCAGTTGCAACCCGAGGGGAAGCAGTTAAAAGGAAACAGTCCTGAAATGTGTTCTTTATTTTAGTAACTTCTGTGTCATCAGTTATTTCAAATTGGATTGAATCTCTCCTTAGTTCATGCGGTTCCAAGCTTGCCCTGATAATGTGTTTGGAATTCTGTTGTTTCAGACATAAGAATTTAAGGGAAATGAGAAAAATGTCCCCCACCCCATCACACACACCCCCGCCACCTATGGCTGGCAATAAGTAAAAAGGATGTCTGTACTCCTTGCCTAACTAAAGGCAGATGTTGATGCTAAGCAGACAGAACTTTTCAGCATGAATTGAATTTAGTCCTTTCTTTGTAGATTTTTTTTGCCAACTTTATTTGAGATTTCCAACTTCTTTTTTCAGCAGAAAGTCTTTCGGTGCACATTTTGTTTTGAACAGCCACTCCGAAAAAAATTGTGTTATTAACATGTTCTTGTGGGATGTTTCTCATGATGGAGGACATATATAAAGAAAATTGAGCTTATAAATTGCATTTTCGATTCTTTATTCATTCAAATCGTTGTGAATCAAGAGCAGATGAAAAATTGCTGTTTGAAAAAGAACGTATTGTGATGTAGAAAATATACCACATTGGCCACAAGCTCCCTGCTCTGAGCTCTCAGCAACCAGGAGGGGAAGGGCAGTGGGGTTGTCAAAGGTTCCGCTCACAATTCAGAGGCAAATTTCTTAAAAACTATTACCCCTCTGCAGAAATGGCAGTTTTTTTTACCCCAATTTTGGTTAAAAACAGCATATTTTTAATATTTAAAAGACCACTGGGAAGGCTTTTGCAATAGATCAAAAGAACAGATTGTTTAGCTGTGATGATCAAATTTACTGTTTCCTTAACTCCCTTTGAGTCATAGTTGACTTCTTCTAGTTGCCTCCGGTGTTGTACTTAATTAAAGCAACATGTCAGGATTCAGAGCTCTGTCTGCCTCTCTGGTCTCTCACGGGAGCCATCTCCAGAGTACTAAACAGACTACATCTCACAGCAACCCCAGCGCACAGTCCCTGGATGACTCATCGACAATCACCCATATGATACTTAAGCACTGCACAGAGCCTAACTCAGTGCAAAGTATTGTTTGTGTCATTCAGCCTGCATACCGAGCGGTTTATCTTGAGTCAATCACCTGCTTACCTGACTCTGCCTCTTTGCCGCCTTCCTCGACCTTTTGCCTGGACTCTGACCCTGATTTTGCTTTGTGGACTTTTAGCTGAGCTTTGCTCCTGTCTGCCTGTTTGAGTCAATGAAACCTGCTGCACGTGGAACCTGTCATCTGCCTGTTTGTGACACAGCACTTTAATTTAGCATGTTGTGGGACAACACCCCAAAGATGAGTAAAAATATAGCTATAACTTCTGGTAACTTTTCCCTTTAAGGGTACATTTAGACCAGGGAAATTTGACAAACTGAGGTCCACTGGGTGGGAACTTCTCAAAATAGTCACTTTTTTTTATTCCCATTTTCTCTGACTGCACTTATAACTTTTTTACATGGAGACATCATGCAGTTGAGACAAATTGTTAATTTGGTGTCTGCATCACCTGAAACAAGTACAAACGACATATAAAGGAAGCTCTGCTATATGTTATATGCTTGTTTAAAGTTAAATTTTCTCCAAAAAATTACCTTTTTGTTTTTAATGTCTTTATGTTTCTTGAAGTTTTTACAATTTCACATATCGTTCACCTTTCTGCATTACTAATGCCATGCCAGTTTGTAGAACCACTTTTTCTAGTAAGGGCCTCACTATCTGATTTTTTTTTGTTTGTTTTATAGCTTATTTTCACAATACACAAAAAGGCGCCTTAAAATAAAAAAAATAAAATCTTACGTAATTGGCAGATTTTCTTTAAATAGGAAAAAAAAGTCTGCCAATAGGGTAAGAAAAATGGTCTTACAAAGAATTCTTATTTTAACAAAGACATTTAAGTTATTAAGTTATGTTTTCACAAAGTGATATTATTGTGCCATCAAAAATGTTTTGATAAGATCATTTTTTTTGCAAGACAGAAAGTAAGACTGTTTCTTGAAACGAGGGTCTTTCTACTTTCTTAAGGTTCAGTCTTTGTGGTACTCTTGGATGTCTGAAATCTGGTGAATCTGTGATCTTAAAGCTGTGCTGTGGAGCCATTTAGTGGTTCATCCCACTTAAACCCCCACTTAAGGTGGGGGCTTGAACCCACAATCTCCATGTCGTGATGTCTTTCGTTCATTTTATTTTGCAACTTCTTTGGTGCTGATTGGTTCATACCACAGCAAGTCTGTCTGAAAGTTAGGGCGGTGAAATGTAGAAAGGTGTGGAGTTTTGACGGGATCCAGGATATCATCTGATATAATAGCCCAGTATTTGTTTTTCTTTTTCTTTAAGCTTTAGGTTTTTTTTTTTTTTTTTTGGAGTGTTCGGTATCTGTTGTCAGCAGTACTGCCACCAAACAGTTATAACTCCGGATGGTTTATTGTCAAGAGTAAAGGCAGACAAAACCAAATAAAAAGTGTTAATTTTTTAGAGAAATCCACCCACATAGTTAAAGGTTCCTGATCTGAATGAGTCCAAAGTTTTCATAGATTTATGAATTACACTTTCTCTCAGTTTTGACTTGTAACTGATTGCTGGCTGCATGAACACGAAAGCTAATGAAAGTACTTAAATATGGAGGGGTAAAAAAAACGTGTATATAAAGCTATTAGACATATTTTTCCTTAATCTTCCTCAACAGAAAAGCCAGTCTCATACTCCGCAGAGTGGAGAAGATCAGCCTCTACTGTCGGTCTCTCCTGAGCAGCACCTACATCCAGAGCCGCACGGACACCATGGCATACGTCTACTGTCGGAGTGAAGAGGATCGACCTCCGAGCAACACGTGGCATGGCTCTTTACATGACAGTCACACCACGTGCATGGAAAAACTTATTTCTGTACAGCGCAACACATACAGTAACACCAAACTCCGATGAGGCAGGAGCTCAGACGCAAGCAGTACAACTCCTCTGGCTTTTGTTTTTTGCACGTTGAATGTCAATGATGATGAGCCTCTTTGGGTTGATGGGCTGAAAGCAAGAGTCTCTCACATGACCGGTGCCAGGACACAAAAAGAAAAAAAGAAGAAAACTCAATTTTACTGGACATTAAGTTGAATCTACAAAAAAACAAAACGAAACGGCTCTGTGTGGCCTGCTGTGATTCAAACTACAGAACCATAGAGGGGCACATTTTTCCACTGCTAAATGCCAGTGATTGCACATATCAACAGGAAGGCTTGGTGTGAACATGTAAAATATTATTTAGCCAAGAGAATATGAGATGGCCTCAATACTTTGAATGTAATGTTGTAGTTCTTTTTTTGGTGCTTTGCTTATTAAGACAAAGAAAGGGGAAAAAAGGAAATATCAATGTTAGAACTTCTTTGCCTTTGCTACTTACATACAAAAGAAGAAAAAAAAAGTTAGTTGGACATTATGTTATAGACATTATGGCAGATGTAACTGTTTTAGTTGAGATGACAAAAGTTTGCTTAGTAGCAAGGTTGAAAACTCGGGAAAAGGATTTAAAAAAAGATGGCACTCAAATGATTAATATTTAAGCTTTTATTTTAGAACCAAAAAGGAGAATAGGTTTATTATCATTTGTACAGTAAATTAAATGAGTACAATTTTATGGAAGCATATTGTGTTCAATTAAAAAATATATATATATTTTTTTCTTTTCATTTTTTCCGTGATTTACATTCTAATATTTTTAAGAACTACAAAGAAGCTGGGCACGAACCTCACCTGCTCATGAAAGCTATAAGATGACCTGTAACAATATGTCTGTGTCACATGATCCATGTCTGTCTGTCTTTTGTTTGTGTGTTTGTCACAATCTCGCCTGTCTGTTTTGTTCTTCCTACTTACTTTATCCACAAACTGTGGTCAACTTTGCTGTTTGTCTTTCGAGATATTTTTAATGACTTTTGGTGTAATTTTTTGTTCCTTGTGATATGTATTTTTTCTAACTTTTCAATATTTTTTTGTTGCTTTTCAAGAAAATGTTTTTGATAACATGTTTTTTTGTTTTCTGAAATAATGTATTTTATCAGTTTTTCAGTCAAATTTTTTTAGGACTACAACAGTTGTAGTCCCGAAGCAAGAAGATAAGGACACGCCTACAGCTTGCATTACTCGAACACTCTGATCCACTCAAAGACAGAGTAATGATAACAGGGATTTCAGAGGAGTTTTTTTTTTTTTTTTCTTTTTACAGTAATTAGTACCTGCAATGTTTTGAAATTATTTATAGGGAGTTACTGAAAATGTGATGTTTGTTTGAAGTGTTTTTGTGAACTTTATTGATAGTCCCTGCCTGCCTCTGCAGCTTCACATGCAAGAGCTGTAACTCGTCTTTTGCATCACCACAAACAAAAATAAACCTGTTTGTTTTTTTGTTTTTTCAATACATAAAATTTTTTTTTAACCAAAATCACCCGTTTATTTATTTATTTTTTTTTTAATGAACCCAATACACTTCCATACTATTGAAAGTATAAGGACCTAATATATCTTTTTCAAAGCCCAGGTGAAGCTAAACTTGAATTACTTTCCAACCTTTACCAAAAATGTTGCCGCACTGAAAAACTTTTTTTTTGGTGGCAACTGATCCCTGTAATAAATCAATGCAGAACATTCTGTGAGAACATGATCTTTTTCCCATTGAAGGAACACTTATCATCGGTGCTAATATATTGAGAAAAGAAATATTGCACAACAACATGATCACATTTGATCTACAATGCCCCCCAAAGTTATCTATAATTTTCGGGCAACATTGTAAATCCAAAATCCTGGTGCTTTAAAATTAAAACTCTTATCTTTAAGAAAGGATTTCATATATTCTCATATTTATGTGTAAATAAAAGAAAAACAGGATCAAATAGCAGTACTAAGGGGAACAATCTTCAGGTGAGTGAAGTGGTCTGAGAAATCTCTGAACGATTCTGTGATTGATCCCATGGCGTCCTTTAAATCTTACAGTCAGCTGACATATCTTTGAAGCCATGAATATTGTTTTACGGAAGAAAAACAATGCCTTTTTTTCAATTTGTTATGTCATTAAATCTGTTAGACTGTAAATAAGAATTGTATAGAAAGATATCTGTATTAATGTGCAATTTTGTCCTTTTTCTGAAGAATGTGAAATATTAAAAACATGAAAAAAAAGAATATTGTTATTTTTTGAATTATCCTGAGTTACATTGAAATAGTAACAACGCACTTTGTTATAACCCCAAAAAAATCAATCATGTTGTGTTTCCTAACCTTACTTTAATTTTTTTTTTTTTGCTTCAGACATAAAAACCCATTCACTTCATCATTATGAAGTACATAATCTGGTTAGGTGTTTTGTAAGGAGGATTCTTCATCCTCTCTCAATGAATTTTTGTTACTTTTTGTGTCCTTGAGATTTAAAAACTTTGCTCCCGTTTCCTTCTGTTCCTTCAATGTAACAATCTTTTCGACTGTATTGAGACACAACTCTTATACGACGTTCAGACAGGGCTTCTTCTTTTCTTTTTCTACTGTTTACTATTGCATGTCGGCCACGAACAGCAGAAAGAGGCTTGGTGCGAAATGCCGAAGCGGTGCAAATCTTGCGAATCTTGCTCCAGGTTTTTTCTTTCATTGTTCTGTTCCAATATAGAGAAGTCTTGGTGTCATAGAATTCCAGCCAAGAACAAACCTCAATTATTAATTCGCCCATCATGATCAATCTGATGATCAAAGGTTGGCACATCCAAAAATTAAAAGTGCTCACACACCCAATGTGATTCGCGTGGCGGAGGGTGCCAATTTCAATGTAAAGTCAAAGGTTTAGATGCAAATAGAGGTTCTGCCGCCAGTGCAGCGCAAAGGTCTGGAAACAGCCTGAATTGAGCGGCCGCTGGCCAGTGTTAGAAAAATCTGAACTCTGGGGAGGGGGCTGCGTCTCCTCAACCAATCAGGGACTCAACTTCAGGCACGTGACAGCAGGGAGAAAACATCCTAAATGGTGGATCCATCAAAAGTTCTCCTGAACTTCCATTCATTTTCTTAACCTTTTGGGCAGCGGGGTTTCCAGATCCCATCCCGGTTACTGTTGGGCGAAGTCGGGTACACTCTAGAGAGTCTGTCGCAGGACCCATGGAGCTATAGTGGACACGCTCACTATAACGGCTCCCGGGAGAGGAGCCTGCGGCCAGACAGAGGGCCGCTGCTGGATGGGAAAGCAGTCTGCTCAGGCCTCCTGAACTTTATGACGTTTTTCTTGTTTTCATTGAGACAGTAATAAAGAAAGGTCCCCGCATTTTATTCTTGTGTTTATTTTTGCCCTCTCGGGACAGAAAGCATTTGAATTCGGTCAGAAAGAGACAGAATCACCGCAGAAGCGGCTGTCAATCAGAAACGGCAGCTGAAGAGAAACTCGCTGGTGCAACTGGGAGACTCTAATTGTTTTCATGAACCCAAACATGGAGGGACACGCACATTGGACGTGCGAATCGCGTTCGGTGTGAATGAAGGGACTACCAAATCCAAGTCCCTGATTGGTCAAAGTTTGACCTGTTTTAACTTTCAATGCGTGTTCAGTGATCACACGTTTTGTACATGGAGCCCCAAAACTTGCGCAACAACTGGTATAGCAAGGGAATAAAAGACATTTGAACGTGGAAGCCTAAAAATGGGCACATACGTGCATTTACAAAGACTTTTCATTGAAAGTGCTCGCTTGCATACACGTTGCCGAGGGTGGTGTAAACAAAGCTTCGCTAATGTTATAAATTAAAAATGTTATAAAATTTGTGTTGCTCATAAACCAATTTTCAACATACAACACAGCATTTTATATTTTTTATTTAGAAAGTTTGGGTTTAAAAGTCATCAAGTTGCAGTTCAAACTTATTCTTTTTTCATTTTGAATATAATAATTTGTCTAAAGATGTTCATGTCCTTTGGAATAATAAAAGTATCAATGATGGGAAGAATGGCTTTATACCTTTGTCTAATGTAAGTATGAAGAACGTCTCCTCAATAAATGCAGCCATCGTCCATGAATACACAACATGTCAAACCTTAAGTCAAAGCTGTGTAACTTCTTTAGTGTTTTTATTCGTGATTGAAGACCCACTCTGATCATCTTTTTGATCTATATTCAAAGCGTTCCCAGCCATCTGTTAATTATCTTGTTTATAGACAAAACTTTTAAAACCTGTTGTTTTCTAGGACATATATTCTTCAGAACGTCAAGAGTTCATTTGAAATTTACCTCTGATGTTGGGTGGAACTGTTGGCACACCCAGCGTAATTTCTACATCACAAAAACGCTCTTTTTTAAACAGCATTTGTGCGTCTGCTACCTAATTCACCACAATTTGAATAAGAAATTATTTTTTAAGCTTAAGTTTCTTAATCCACGTCCTCCATTATCAGAAAATTGCCACAAGAACATGTTAAAAATACGATTTTCATCAGAATGGGTCTTTAAGATCGACCATGAAGGGTGATGACCAGACCACCAAGAGCAATGTGAAGTTCAGTATCTTGTCCGAGGATGCTTTGACTTGGACAAAGCAGGAAGTGAATCTGGAACCTTTTAATCAGGGATCACCTCTGCACCACAGCCACCCCTCAAAGCTGGAGACAATAGAATTCTGGGAATTGAATTCAAGTCCACATTTTTACATCAACATTGAAAACAAACATTTAATGTAAATACCAGACTCTTCATGTGTAATCCAGTGGAACTGAAAAAATAGGAAGTTGAAATTTTCCACAAGATGATGACTGCAGACACTGAGTATGAGAAAATACCACATTCATTTTTCTTTAATCTTGATTGCTGCCTTTGTGGTGTGCTGACGTCACATCAGACGAAACCAGAGGACGGGTTATTGTTGTTCAAACTTGAAAGTGTTAACACATGTTGAAACACCCACATCCAAAACCAATAGTATTCATGACTGGAAAATCAGCTATGTCTCGCACATAATGTTCACTTGTTAACTGAGAAAAAAAACAAAAAATTCAATAAAGTGTACCACTCAGTTAAAGCTGCAGCCGGTGATGCATCTCTTCCACAACCCTCCGCAGGTTTCTGTTTACTACGTGTTTTCTGCCAAGAAAAGCTGGGTCATTTCCATACGCTGGGATACATTGGGAATTTTGATAGTTCTGATATGTTTGTGGAATGAACCCCCATATTATGATCTAGTTCATTACAAACAATAACCTATTCACAAAAGTGACCTCAAACTTCTCAATAAGCCAATCTTAGAAGCAACACTGACGTTCGAAGAGTTCTAGTTTGCTTTGGAGCTCACCCTAACTTAATTAAAAGTGTTAAAATACCTCATATATGAACGTTTTTACTCGTAAAATAGTAATGTAAAGGATAGATAATTAAGGATGTTAAAGTTAAGTATTGGAAGTTTTTTAAATGTTTATATATCATTATGTTTTTAACTTGTGTTTTTGCTCAACTAATGTGATTTCCCAAACTGACTACAGAGAAATGCTACTTAGGTGCAAAACAATGACAATAAAATTAGGCAGTTCTAATCAATATTGGAATTTCAATAAAATTGCAAAAAGTCCAACAAATCTGAAAGAAGTTCATGGCAGTTTTTGGATCTATTGGACTTGATTTCAAACAAAATTGGGATTTCACACATAATTTGAACAATTTTATGAAAAGAAGGAAAATAATTTATCTTAACAACAAATGCATCCTCCATTCTCAAACTGATGTTGTTACCTGCAGGTGTGCATGTGAGCTGTCGGAAAACGTTTGCTTTTTACAACTCCCTTCCAAAACTATTTCTTCTAGTTCAGCTTTTTTCCAGTCACAAAACATTAAGTTACCAAGAGTTACAAAGGTATGTTTTTTAGATGTATGCCAGACATATCTAAAATCTATTGGCATCATTTTGAAAATGTTGTGTTTATTTATTTATTTTACCAGCTTTGCATATAAAAAAGTGTCGACACAAAATAAGTTTATGCTCACTTTAACCAGTGTTTTATTTGTACACAATAAATGACAGCAAAATGAACATGATACTCATTTTTATGACTCATTCTTATGAAAATATAATACACATCAGACATGATTTGCTATGTTTCAGAGCACCAAAAAAATAGATATATAGCTAGAACTGTGGAAACGGAGAGAAACACGGGCTGAAACACAAACGTCCGAACTGCTGTATATGTGCCTGAAAAAGTGCATACTGCATTAGAACCAAAGAGAGAGTAGGCGATTATCAGGGGCAGCTACTTAGTCTGATGGCTAACTTTTACAGTGTTGGTGAAATTCCCGGAAAACACAAACATGGATGGATAATACAGAACAATATACAGAACAGAGCAAGGAAGCTGTGTTATTTTTTTTTTTTGTTTTTTTTTTTTATGGCAGTCAATTCAGAACAGATTTTGAAATTGACCTTCTCAATGCAGAACAAATACAAGTCAAGTTGGATGGTAAAGATCCATTTCAGTGGACTCCCAAAGCCCAGAGATGACCTTTCTGATTTGACCAATCTTGACAACAAATAAATAATATATGACTCAATGGATAAAATCATGGTTTAGACAGCTGACAACAGTGCTTGCACTAAAGCCATTTTAAACAAATAATTGCTGACAACATAGTGGTGTAGAGTAAAGCATCACAGATTCTTTTTTTTTGTCTTGCAGGTGATACTTTGACACAATGCACAACATTTCACTGTTATTTGTATAATAGTTATGATAAAAATCAATCCGAGAGCCACGGCCAAACAGTTAGTACATGGTTTGCAAATACAATCATCATGAAATACTAATATTTACATCTTAAAATATATTTGTAGAGCAGTTGGTTACGAAACAATGCAATAATACCACTATATATATCCATGTAATATGCAAATCCTTTTTTTTTTGTTTGTTTTTATACCTCCTCACTTATAGTAAAAACACTACAGTTTGCCTTTTTATTATTATTATTGATCGGATGATTAAGAAACAGACATGATAGGACCATTCTATAACCAGAGGCCTATAAGAGGTACTTTATGTGTTACAACACATAAAGGAAATGTCTCACAACAGAATGGCACATCAGTTTTTTTTTTCTCACAAAATTCTGTGAATGAAACATAATAGAGCTGAAAGGCTCCTTCCTTACTTTCCCAAATGCTCTATTATGGACTGCAACTTTCTGCCATTTTTGCGCAAGAAGTATCTTTCGGTGGTAAACATGTAGAGGTATCCAAGTCTGTTTACAAAGAAAAAAAATAAAGAGACAATGGGACAGGATGACCATTGACTGCAGGTAAGAAGAACTGTTTTCTTTTAAATTCAAAAGGCCCTATAAGCTGGGGAAATGTCTTCTCCCGCTTTTGCGAGGCCAGGCTGATTCCAGTGGCCTCGCACAGGCATACCCAACAGTGACAGATGAGGCAGTGTGTCGAGCAGAAGGGAGGAGGTGGGAGTCCCAAGGAGGGATGGCTGCCACCCTCAGGGGGGAAACTCTGACTCACTTGGCCTCAGCTACTATTCAGGCTGGCTGCCCCCCCTCCAGTCCAGCAGCAGCAACCTCTGTGAGTACACACTTCCACAGCTGGACAAACAACTACACAAGCCAGGAAAAGTAGCCCACCCATCTCTAACTTCTCTTGCTACCCCCCTACCACCACTTCTACATCTGCCTCACCCAAGAACATTTGGATCAGCTGCCATCCCACCTCCAACACTGCTTTTTTTCCATTGTTCTCAACCCTTTTCCCTTCTCAGCAGCTGTACATTAAATCCACAAATTATACATTTATTTTGAAATATCATTTGCAGTTCTGTGCATACAAGCACTACATATTTGGTACTCTTTCAATGAATTCCTTGCATGTCTAATATGTGCGAGAAAACAAACACATTTAGATTTCTGATTTTTTTTTTTTTTTAAGATACTGTAGATAAAATGTCCAACCAACAATATTTTGTCTTTTTTTTCCCCAAGCACTGCCCGTCTGCACAGGATGACCATTTAATGACAGAGGAGCCTCAACTTTGATCAGCGCCTGAACGCAACCATGGCAAAAGATCTAGAGACGAGACTATAGTTTGACTAACAGAAGAAAATAACTTACATGGACATTAAATATAACTTAAAGTATAACACTCTTAATAAATAATTCCACTATTTACACCTTTGTTATGTGACTTAGTAAAAAAAATGACATGGAAGCAGCAAAAATTACAGGTATGAGGTACAGCAAGGGATCCTGTGATGACTAAGGTGACAACCACATCCAAGGAGGAATCATACTTTTCTTCCCTATTTTATGGAGTCCTTTGGGGAACTAAATATTGTTATTTTTTAAGATGACGATTAGCTGGGTTTAGATGCTTATTTTTGCACAAGAAGATGTGAGTAATTAAAGACCAGGATGGAAATTAGAGATAAGGAAAAAGTCTTATAATGTATGTTTAATGGAAGTCAGTCTTTCTCCCAGTTGTGAAAAGTCAAATCAGGGTTTGAGCAGGTGCTCATAGCATGTTTAACAAAGGTCAAAGATCAGGAGAAGAGCAATATAGATGACTTGCAGGTAAATCACAATTGCTTCACAACTTGGTACTGTGTTGTACTAGGAAGCTGCAGCGCAGCGGCCTGAAAAACAGGCATTTGCTGTAGCCTTGAGGGGAAATTTCTGACTTCTACATAAAGCAGAATTTTCTTTAGTATTTGGGCTGCAAGTGAGTGCATAACATCAACACAATGCAAGTCATCTTTAGTAGGGTTGTGTACTTTCCATTTGAAATAATCTACGTGATCTCTGAGGACATTGGTGCAAATGTTTCATCACAGTTCCATCAAAGAAGAAATCACTGGCAATCATTGAAATTGATTTAGTTCAGACTAAGTTGATGATTCAAAAAACATTTTTATACTATTATTGCTTACATTAATAAAACAAAAACACAGTGTTCCTATTAAGACATTTTTAAAAATTGATATGTTATTGTTTAAATAAAGGTAGATTCAAAATCTTTTAAGTGAAAATTGTTTACTTCAAAAGTAGAAGCCTCATTATTTCAACATTATTGGTAAAGATGAGTTTAAATTGGAGAGGAGAATTATGGGTGAAAAATGACTAAATATCACACGGTTTGCCTTACATCACCATATTAAGCAAATAGCAGCTTTAAAATACTTTTGAGACACAAACCTTCTTACAACACAACTACAAAAGTGCAGTAACTGAGGTTAAAAAATGCAAACACTAATTAAATATATTTTCTAGAAATGACAACAAATATTTTTTTAAAAAGTTGTACTTTGATAGTATTTTGAATTTCAAAAAATCTCACTTTCTTTTGAATTTCCGTTTCACAAACAAGTAAGCTTTGCCTCTCAGGGACACTCGTAAAATGTAAGATACTGAGAAGTGTTTGGATTAATGGAATAATGGGGGACCATTCCAAATGAAGCAAAAGGCCAGAGACAACCTGGAGCAGCAAACTGGACCAAACATGCAGCCTTCATTATCAAACGTGCATGGTGAAAATGCATTGAAGTGCATCATCTACTGTAGCAGCTTGGTAGACTACAGGGACAAAACGAGATGCAGAAAAGCACTGTTTGGAAGTCCACTTTGTGTTGAAGCAAGCAGGTAAAGAAAATGCTAAAGTAAATCAGGCAGAAAGTTTTATAAACCTTTGATCACACCGGGACTGCAATACCTGTGTTGAGCTATACATCCAAATGTCCTTTTTTTGTTTTTTTTGCTTTTTTTTTTTGTTTTTTTTACGCACACTCCCTTGTGTCACATACAACCACTTTAATCTTCATGAAACATTCTAAAGGGCTAAAAAAAGGTCCTGAAAAGCACTGACTACATTATGAACAAGACTGAGGTGCCTTCATTTTTGTCTGTTTAAAACTTTGATTTTTTTTTTCTTTTTTTAATTTATTTTTTTTTTTTTTTTTTTTTTTTTTTTTGTTTTTTTTTGGTGTTTGTTTGGGGGGGTGGGGGTGGGGTGTAGTAAGTTGATAAAGGAAAGAAAGTGCCAAATTGAGTCTGCATCTTCTTTATCCATTTACATTAATATATATATATATATATATATATATATATATATACATATATATATACATATATATATATGTATATATACATATATATATATGTATATACTCTGCTCTTGTGTAAGGAGAAAGTCTAAGCTGCCCTTTTTAAATTTGAAATGAAAAAAGCAGGAAAAAACGAGATTTTTCTTTATATATAGATTTCCAGGACAGTTTTCCTTGGGACAGATTTTTGTTGTTGTTGTCGTTGTTTTTGTTTTTCTGGGAATTTCCATTCGGCTTCTTGAATTGAACCTGTGACTTAAAAAATAACCAATATGGCTGTCTCATTCCCATCCAAGCTACTTTATAACCTCTGACACCTATTTCAATAAACACACATCATTAAAAGGATATACTGTATCTATGTCTATTTCAAAAAAGAAAACTTTTATAAACATATATCCCAGCTCCTCTGAAAAAGGGGCTGAACTTGCCTTCAATGTGAAAAAATGAACATTTTTTTCCATAATTTCCTTCATATTATTTTCAAAATGCAGCACCTACTTCCACACAAGCCCACCTTGCATGTTTGGAATTGACCTTTGGTTCAGTCATATGACTGTAAAGTGAGGTAACTAAAGCAGACACTAAAGCTGGCACAAAACTTGACAAAAGGGAAATTATCTAGGCTTGGTTAAATTTTTTTTTGTTTGTTTTTCAGAGTTCCAAAAATGTCTGTTTCATGTTATATATCTTTTTATGTTCTTTCATGTCTGTATGTGATTAAAGAATAGTGCTGCAAGGGCTACTTTCCTTCTAGCTGAAAACAATGTTTTTTCTGTGGAGTCTTATGAGTTACATCCTCTTCTCAAAATCTTTTTTTTTCTTTGCAGTACGGATGAGAGGTAAGCCATTGAAGCAGCGTGTGTAGGATGTTGGCGGCCAAATGGACAACGAAGGGAGGGGGGTATCTGCTTTGACCACTTTGTTGTGTTGGCATCAGGGTCCTGGGATGTTGAATGGGGGTCCCAACTCAGGCTGATCAACCCAGTGAGTTGACATTCTCCTCTTTCCGGTTCTCTATCGCGCTGGGATCCCGACAGGAGCACTCGTTCCGTGTGTCACAGGACATCGGAAATGGAATCACCTACAGACAAGATAAAAAAAAAAAAAACAATGTTGAGTTACTGATTTCTGTTTGATTGAAGTAATTAGGAACCTAAGAAATACAATAAAGACAAAAATTATCTAAATATTTGCAGATGGAATTTTCCCGTCGTTTACATTTTTGCTGTTTTTGCCTACATGAAAAGAAGTAAAAGAAATTTAGAAAAATAGTTACACTGTATAAAAATAATGTTTTCAATAAAATTAGAAGTTACATAACTTTTACATATTAAAATAAATTAGTCTAAAAAGTGTGCGATATCTGCACTATCGTGATTAAGAATAAATTGGGTAACATTTTTTTAGGTGAACAAGATAATACATGTAATGTAATAAGAAAAAAAAAAAAATAATATATATATATATATATATATATTTCTATCTAAGAGCATTTTATATTATTTTCTCAAATAAATATTTAGTTTTTAAAAATGCAATTACATCTACAAAAAAGCCTGAAACTATCAGCAAAACAACCAGGTTAAAAACAATACAAGTCCCATAAATATTAAACTCTAAAATTTGCAAAACTTGAACCAATTAAATGTTTTTTTTTTTCAAAATACTTCTGTAAACTATTAGTTTTTTTCTTTTTTTTACAAAATGCTTCCACATTTTATTTTGAAACTTCAAGACAACTAATGTAGATTTGAGTTGACTCAATAAGATTTGATCATGAATACCCACAAAAATGTAGCTAAACTTGTATTTTTAAATTTTTTTCAAGTCTGACTTTTTTTATTTAAAATATGAAATAAAGCAAACGTATGGACCTACTTAATGTATTTACAAAATATAACAGGTTGTTACTTGTTAAAACTAATGCTTGAATGTTGCTCTAAAAAAGGATAACACATTTTTATTTTAGATAAAGTTGCGATATTATCTTAATTATTCCACTGCCACTGCAAATTTGTTTTGGAAAAATATTCTGCAAATGAGTCCATCAAGAGAGAATAAGTCTTTGCAGTAGGAAGCCTCTAAAACTTAATTTAATTACAAACTTCAGACACAGAAAACAAAACCTAAAAAAAAAAAAAACAGGTTTAATCGTTGGTGTTGCTGTTTCTGAAAAGTTAAATTTCACAGAAGATCCATGCTGCGCCACAATATGGTAACACCTCAGTGACGGCTTTGTTCAAGGTCTGGGTCTGATTGTTTGTTTTTTAAACTGTGATACAGGTGAACTCAGAGGCTGAAGACGAGCGGCCGCTTCGTGTGTTTTTTGACGTCACTAGATAATGCTAAAATAGCGTTGTCTGCTCGCTCGCCTCCCAAGGGGATGGCTTCAGCTGTCTTGGTACACAGACTTTGCACTCTTCTCTGCAGGCCCAACAGAAAACACATGTGCTCCAAGTCATGTATGACAGGCAGCAGACCAAGGACTTGTTTGTGCTTTGGTGGACAATATTATCAGTTTGTGACGGCTGCAGTCCTTGATCCAAAAGCCCATGAGACTTGAGAGCTGCTCATGAGTCTTCATATTATTAAAACAATGACAAAAGCATGCCCAATGTGGCCGACATAAAACTGGCAGTACACCATATGTCAAAGACAGCTTTTAAGACAACTTTCTGGCTGCAGAATGGAATAGCTGTTGAGCAATTACTAATGCCTTAGTTGCAGCTGCCCCTACGGGTGGATATGGGCTATGTCTGCAGGCAAAACGTGTGATAGGTCATAGCAAACACTGGTGAAAACAGGTGAAGTAGGAGAGATGCAGGCACGTCATACTCTCGTACGAATCCTGCACACTGCACAAGATGCCCATTAGCACTGTTCAAGTGATAGGTGCGCGTCCCTTGTGTGCTACATGCTTGCAACCTGACTGTTACAAATGAGGAAATTGACAATCAGAGCGACGCTTGTGTGTGCATCCTACTGGCATAGACTCTTAGTATCACCTGCAGACCCTGTGCACGCAGCATTTGCAGTAAAGGGCATTACGCCCACTTTACTAATGACTGAAATGCAGCGTAAAAGGCACCCTACGACATCATCTGCACGTCTTAAGTTTATTTATTAAATGTTCAAGTTTCTGCCACCAAGCCTAGTCTGCTGCAAATTGGACCCTAAACCACCAGTTCCTGACAGCCGCACGCACAACAACCGAGCATTCCATTTTCATGACGTCCCTCAAGGTGGATGCACAAACCTCAAGGAAGGAACCAACAGCTACGCTCCCTTTAAGATAAGACCGCAGCTGTCTGAGTCCCCACACGGGCCCGGACAACCCAAAAACATGCAGCACCCGTATGAGTCAACCACCAAGGCATAAAACTGTTGAATAAACAATGTCATAAGCTAACTGTTTCTGGAAAGTTGGAGAGTTTAAATGCTGAATGCACCTGTAAATAATGACTTTGTACTATTGTTTTCTGACAGACATTAAAAACAAGTTCACTGCTAGGTTCACACTGGGCTTATTTTGAAGCTTATAAAATATTTGACTTTCCTAACTTACACTTGTGGTATTCTCCATTAAGGAGCTGCAGAGACATTTAAGCTTAAATGGTGCATTAAATTATTGTATAGTTTGAGTTTTCCTCACTAAAGCAGGTAGAACAAGCAATTAGTGGCATAAATAACGTTAAAGTTTGAAAGTAAAAAGGACACTTCAATCTGTGAGTTTTATATTTGGTTTCAGCTTGCAGTGTCAGGTTAAGAAAACATAAATGTGAAATGTCATCGTTGCCCATAAATGCGAGTCGGGGAAACGGCACACATAGTTGTGAAAAAAAGGAGAATTTATAGAAGGTAGATCTGTGGCCTGACACAGGGCAGCACGCTAGAGGAACAGTGACGCATGTTTCCCTTTGAAATGGGATACAAAAAAAGTTGTGTGTGTGTTAGGGTGGTGTTCCTAATGTGAGGGCCAGGTGGGCAGTGCCCAGACTCCACTGGGAAAATTAGGCCTACGTGTGACGAGTTTACAAGCCAAAGGCCGACACACTTGAGAAACAGCTGTCAACTGAATGACCAGTGTTTCCTTTGTGGCATGCTGAAGCCAAAAAATGTGAGGCTCCTTGCTCCCACCTGACTTCTGCTGTGTTTAGCTTTTATATTTGACACATTCATCTTGTTTCTGTTAAAATCTCTCCCTATCTGTCCTTTTTTTTATTACTCCCATCTCTTGCAGCAGACCTTCCCACCCCTCCAGACTCCCGTGCACGTCACTGCAACTTCAAGGCTAGTAGTGTTTATCTCTCTATCAAGAGGATGATGGTGGGTGCCAAATCTGACATGGTTTCCTTTGACCTTGACCTCCAGGGTGGCTGGGCCAGCTGCCACATCTGGCCTTGACTTAGGGTTCTCTCAGGGTGGCTGGGAAATGGGGCTGACAAGCCTTGTGGGCCTAGGGGCCCCTCCTGCTGCCCCGTGTCCCAGGGCTAGAGAGGGCAGGGCAAGGACACCCACTAACAGCAACATGAAAGCCGTTCTGAAGAACACAGACCTTGTAAGAGCCCCATCCTTCCATCTCGGGAACAGGTCAAAATAACACAGAGTTCCTCTCCTGATTTCTGTGTGAGCAGCCTGTGTAAGCTGGTGCTTAGAGGAGGGAAGGTGGGGTTAGGGGCACAGTGCGGGGGAAAGGGAAACAGCTCTAGATGTGCGTGCTGTTATAGTCAATGAATGAGAAAATGACATGATCAAAAATATTTTTTGTCTTGTCTAGTCAGTCTTTTTCAATTCAGAGGTGAACGTCAAACACATGGCAGCTCTCAGCACACTGTACTGCAAAACTAAGAACAATGACGTATATGAAGTTACAAATGTGAAAATTCCCATTCTTTGTAAAATAAGTAAATAATACATTTAAATAAATATATGCATTATTACTTTAACGTAAATACAATGTGTACTTTTGTCAAAAAATGACAGTTAGAGGCATTGGATTTGCATTAGCCAATAGTCCTCCAAAGTTTGACTATACTGAACATTTGGAAAACAGCGTCTTTCCCAAAATGTATTTAACATTTTATCTTTAATTATTTACTTTAAAATTACTATTTATTTTATTTAAAACCTTTTTAAAGAAGTCAACATTTGAACGATGAAGACATAAAATGTTACTAATCTTTGAAATCTGAATCCCAAAAAATGTTGTGAAATTGCACATTTTAATTTAGAGCACATTTTGCCAAAAGTAGAAAGAAAACAATGATGTACAATTTCCCATGAACTATTTCTTATGTCAAATAAAGTAACCTAACACTCTTTTTCTTTTTATTTTTTGCATGACTATGAATCCATACAAAAGTCTTTATTGTGGAATGCTAACTTTATATTAACATGCAGAACATGAAACAATCGTAGTAAAGAAAGGTGGCTGTTCACATGAATCTGCACAAATGAAATACAGCAAAACTACCAAATGGTTGGAGAATCAATCTTTTCATAGTTACGATTTTAAAGCTAAAAGAATAGTGGCTACGCTGTTCCCATTTTAGAAAAAAGCAGTTATGTACAAATGGGTAGAATCAGGTTCTCAGAGAGGATTTTCCTTAAAGCAAAGCTCAGGTTGACCAGAATGTTTGAGTTGTCCTGGTTGGTGGAAGGTTGTGTACAGGAACTGCTGCGTCTTAAGAGGCGTGCAGGTATATCATGATGTTCCCTGGAGGCTCGTACGCCCACCTTAAGGGACGTCATAAAAATGGTCCATACGAATGGTTCGTGTATCGTGAAGTATTTGTACGGATAATGTAAGTTGCGCAAAGTACGAGTGATGCTGTTGTACGGTGCTCTAACACCACACTTAAGTCATCAGTAAGGTGTGCAAATTTATTGCTAGAATAGCACTATCGGGTTCCCTGTAGGATTCGTGAGGTTGAAAATCTAAAAAAAAATCCATATGACATGCCTATGTTTCACCTACTACACCCTTTACAATATTTATCCTTGTGTGTTGTTAATGTGTTAACTACAACCTGTCGTGCACAGCACGCCTAAATAAAAACAATGTGCACAAACATTTTTGCTCTATGGGTTTACCAACTGGTCTAAGACTTGATATTTTGTGTGGGCCACCTGTGTACCCCATACAAATGGGCCCATTTTTTGCTTGCAGACAGCCTGAATTTTTACACACCTTCAATTGAACTAACTAATGGACAGTTTTCCATGTACAATTACACAAATATTGTAGAGAAATTCATTCATTCACCCCTCAAACAGGCTTGTCAGACTATTACACTCTATTACAGACATTACACCAAAGGCTCCTTCAAATCCATAGTTCACAGAGTCCTTAAATAATATTTAAGCTGGGAAATTGAATTTCCAAAAATGCTGGCAAAGAAGCATCAGTGTCTCTAACAGAAACTATCAATAAACATAACCAAACAGCACTTCTGTCCATATGTCTGCAAAGACTTCAGAAGTGGAGTGTAGCGATTTCAGTCACACATCTGAAAGGCACATAGGGCTTTTACTACGTGAGTCAACAACACAGAGGTTGGTGGTTAGGGACCATCAGCTTATATACAAACATCAATCATGATAAAAGCGAGTCACGTACTGGGCTTCCTTGTGCCAAAGTGAAAGCTGTATACAGAACTTGGGGCATGGAAGGATTTCAGCACTTAACAGAGACTCTAACTTATACAGAAAAACATACAGGCACATTCATAAAAAACTGTCTTGGTGAGGCCAAGAATATCCAAGAGAAGTATTCCTTCCAATCTATATGGAGGGGCTACAAAAAGGGTCTTGCACAGGGAACCCTCAGAAAGGAATACTCCGTATCTACCCCGCCCCCTGCTTCTCCAGATCCAGCCAACAGCTTGTAACCATTAAGGGGAGATCCTGTGGTGGTCCTTACGTGCAGCCAGTCCTTGCACCTTCAAAGCTCCTGGGGTGGAACAATACACAGCAAGTCATCCAGAACTCCTTAAATAACAGATCTTTGCCAAAGACAAAAAAGGCCAGAGAAGTATTTGCTGGAAGGTAAAGTAAAATAAATGTCCTGCGTTCCACTGCGTATTAACATCTTTTCTTCCTCTGCTGCAGTTACTCAGCTCTGACTGGACTGAAATTTAAAGACAAAAAAGAAGGAATTCAGAAATGTAAGTGTAATATTTCCTGAATGTCATCAAACAGGGTTTTAAACTGTTGTTTAAAGCCAAAGATTCATTGCTCCGTTTTTTTGTTGTTTTTTTTTTTTTTTTTGATCAACACAGTGATACCATATGTGTCTGCTGGTAAAAGTAACTTCAGCTAGAAGGCATGAACATATTTTTTGTCGAGTGGGTAATATTTCTTCCAAAGACATATTATTGGTATGAAAGTCTGGCTTTGAGAGAAAGTGAAGAATAAAAGGACACTGACAAAGATTTCCAACGAGTCACAAGACTACAGCACATCAACTAGCCAGTGTGTGCGCTCTTTTATGGCATGTCATAAACGCGCATACTTTATGAAGGGGAAATTTTCAAAAAAATGAGTTACTTGAAAGTGACAAAGGAAAAAAAGAAAAACGAAAACCTGATGTCTTGTGTTCTTTTAGAAATAAAATGTCAATCTTAAGCCCCCCAACCTGTTTATAGACAAAGTAGGAAAATTTTAACCAACTACCATCCAATTTTACCTTTTTTTTTTTTTTTATGTGTGGTCGATTACATAACAAAGAATTACCCTGAAGTGAATCAGATTGCTTATCCCTATTTTTTACATTTTCTTTCTTTATTGCAACATTATACACTGACCAATCAGATGCTCAATAAAAGTATGTGGTGCCTGCTGACCTCCACGTTGAACCTTAAAATAATGTGACTGACAGATTCTCTTGAGCCTGCTTTCAAGTGGAAGGAGCGTGAACTTCCGATTTGGACCAAGCACTAATTACTGGCGCCATCTGGTTCCAACATGGTGTTGTCCATTTCACCAAAAATGTGTTACTAAATTGACTTGATTTTGTTGGAGCAGAAATATAAGCAATGTCACACTCACTCAGTCCAGTTTTCATATACAGTCAACGGTGGAACCTGACAGAAGACATCATGAGGTCCATTGTTTGACAATACATTACAAGATATGATCAATCAGTCCATGGCTGTAAAACTTTTCAAATTGCATAAAAAAACATGAATATATATAGTCTGGATTCTGTCTGTTGGACTATATAAATGGCATAAACAGAAAGTTTACTGCTTATTTTCAAATAGTCAAAATTGGATGGTGCAGGCAAGTTATGAATCGTCATATGGCAAGGAGAAGGAGTAAACACTCATATGCTGCATACCCACATACTGTACCGTTACACGTTACTTTTCCCAGGCACAACTGGTCACAAATGGTGGCCAAATAAGTACAAGCAATTACCTGTATGTTTTATTATTACATGCATAATGATTAAATGCAAACATCAACGATCTAGTGGTTCTCTGAATAGTGAGCTCCTGTCCTGTTATTTGATGTAGATCAGAGGTGGTAGCATCTGCAAGTGCGACTGTGAACAGGATCCTAGTCTCCAAAAAACACCAAGAC
Source organism: Adrianichthys oophorus (assembly GCA_036245035.1). Lineage (NCBI taxonomy): Eukaryota > Metazoa > Chordata > Actinopteri > Beloniformes > Adrianichthyidae > Adrianichthys > Adrianichthys oophorus. The sequence goes on from BSAI01000108.1 coordinate 11,508,789, forward strand.
AGGATTCTACACAGGAGACAAAGTATCTCAAACCCCCACCTCAGTTGAGAGAAGGTTTTTCTATTTTGGCATTGATGGCTTTCTTGATGCCTTTCTCAAAATGTTTTCACCCTCCCAGACCAGAATATGTACATTGCAATCTTCAAAGGGGCATCCACTCACTGTCCTTCAGGTGCAGGGTAACTGGTTGATCCTGGCCTGGTGTTACAGTTCTTTGCTGTGCCAGTCTTTTGTACAGATCAGTACTGGACTACTTTGCGTGGGATAAACCACACTGCTCTACTTGTTCCTCTATGTTTGGTCTGTAGGGTGGACCAGATTTTGTCTAAGTGCCTTGATGGGTTTGAAATCAACAGGGATGTCATGTGTGTTGACGATGTGTGTTGGCATTAAGCTTCAAAGACACATTTGACACAGAAGGGATGACAATGCTATTTCTCCATTGCTCTCCTACTTTCCTGGACTCTGTCCTACAAATGCTCTTTTGCTTGGCTTTCACCAAAGTCCAGCTGGGACAACCACAGTTTCTGAGGGCAGTGTTGATGTGGCTATTTCCTTTGTTGGTTCATTGTGAGTTTGGAGGCTTGATTTCTGCCCGGTGCTGTCTACCCCAAGGGCAAACCACAGAGAGGGAAGCAGAGCATTTTGGTCTATGCTAACCAGTCCAGTGATCTGTAGATTGATTAAACTGAAAACCTCCAAAAAAACATGTCACATTACAGAAGAGCTCCAACGCCAATCCGTTTTTTCAATTTTTTATGTACCTGACATCAAAAATATAAATGTAAAGCATTTTTTTTGTTTAAAGCAATAAAAAACTAAGGGATTTTTGCCTAACAACAAACTACAAACGCTAAGAACACAAATTATCGAAAATTTGTGTTAAGATCAAACAAACTCAGCTGCAACATAGAAAACAAAGTCTTAATCAAAAAATATGTGTTCAGAAAAACTTTCGCAATATTCTCCATTTGAAGTCTGGACAACTACTGCTCCCCACAAGCAGGGAAAGCACTTCCTTTAGTTGTCACCCAGCATGTATGTGACTCATCCGTTCAGAAAGGAGGGGATTGTCAGTAATGACTTACAGGATCCTTATGTCATACACTGCATCTTGTTTTTCTTCTTTTTGTGTACGCTCGTCACGGGTTGCGTGTGTGGCATACATGTGTTTGGTTTTATGGAAATAATAACATTTATAGTGCCATGTTTTTGATTTAATGATTTGAGTTGATCAAATATGCATGGTAAATAAACAAGTCACATCTATTGCCTGATAAATGGCAGAGTCAATCAATTGCTTTTGGGTTTAGTGGACAGAAATAGTATTTTTCAGGCTTAAAAAAACCCAACCAGGGCATGTATACAAACAATAATAACTTTGATAATAGACCTACCATAATTAAACTAAATCAATCAAAAGCCCCTGTTTCTAATTTTAATATTATCAAGTATTAAATATAAATAAAATATATAAATAAATAGTAAATATTACCTCCATTAAAAAAGCCTTCTTGTACTTGTATCCTCTGCAAGACCCTTTCTTTCAGACAAACTGAATAAGTCAGTATTTGTCATTTCAAGACAGATTTTTTTTTTTCCTGTCTCGGTTGTTTTTTTCCCTTCTTTTTTGGGTTGGGGACAGGGGCGGAGCTATGAGGGGGGGGCATCCCCCTTTAAAAAAAATGACCCCCTCCATACACACTTAATTTTTGAGTCGATATTAGTATCATCAAAATCAAATCATCAATAGAAGCTTCTTTAAGCATTAGTATTCTCACCTCAGCTAAAAGAACTGCTGTTTTAATATTAGTAACAGTAACGAAATGAAAAATGTTTGAAATATGTATTTTTGATCCTTTCATTTGCAATAGTCTTCCACTCTGCTGCTCTTTTTTGCCACCCTTCTTTGGAAAAGACTTTGCTCCCCCACTGGCTGGTGACCGAAAAGTTTTTAAAAATTACAGCCAGCTTTTGTTGTTTCCCAATAATTAATTGCAGGAATTTCTACAAGTAGCTGGAATTCTTTCAAACCAAAACGAACCTCCTCTGTACAAAAAAATAAATAAATACAAAACAGAGCAATAAAACAAATTATTTTGTTTGTTTATGGTTTGCTCCTTTGTGTAGATAATTAAAGAAAATCCCTGGTTTATTTGTTGACTTTGTTTTTTTTTTTTTTAGTAAAACCATGTTTGACAATTGTCACACCTGCTGACAGTAGAAGCCTGAACTAATTGAAAATATTTTGTTGTTGTTGTTGTTGTTTTTTAATTTTGCAAGTATTCTTATTCATATTTTACATTCTGAGACATCATCGGGAGCACTTTTTTTTTAGAACGTTTTGATTATCAGCAGCTGGTAGGCTGAGCTCCTACAGGGAACAGAGAGCAAAAACAAACTCAAAGCAGCTTAGCAGCTGCAGACAGACACAGAAGACTCAGAATTAAGGATCAACCAAGCATCCAAATTTGAGTGACTGAGCAGACTTCAAGTTAACAGTGCATCGTGTGTTTAAAATCATAGATGTTTTGACAAAAGTACTGTTTTGGTAAAGGGTGATTGTAGATTCTCTATACAGACTGTTTTTTCAACCTTCGGCAGAATAAAATGCTTTAATGTTTACAAAACAGCAGGTATAAACATAAGGCTTCTTTAGTACTGATTTAAATTTTCCTTTCGTTATATTTTAAACAACAATTTTTGCCAAAAGTAGAATGTTACAGCACTGCCTGTAATTTTCTCACTAAACAGCATTTTTTCTAATAAAATGAAGAAAGTAAATATGTCAAGTTTTGAAATCAATTTCTGCTTTCAGGTTTTTTTTTTTGTTTCTTTTTTTGGTTAACTGGTTGTTGGTTTGATCCACCTACATTTAAGTTTAAGTTTTTTTCCCCACTAGTTTTCTATTACTGCAGTCTGGTTAAGTTTTAATTTACGAAAGACCCATTTAGAAAAAACACTAACAATTATCAGTATCATAGAAGGTAGGCCATTAAAGTTCAAGTCCTATAATAAAAGTGCTAAAAGCAGTAGTCTTTTAATTAAAATTGTATCAATTTTAGCCACATAAAAAAACGGTATGGTTTTCAAGGACATAGTTTCTGCAGAGCGGCAGAAATTCAGTAGAAATTTGCCTCTGAGTTGTGGGCAGGACTGTTGATGTGAAGCAACCCCGCCACCCTTCCCCTCCCCATTGCTGAGAGCTCAGACGAGGGAGCTTAGGGCCCAACTAGTGTTTTTTCTATATCTCAAATAAACGTTTTTAAAACATTTTCTTGTATGCTCCAAGCATTTTAAATAAATAAATATTCAGAAATGCAAATTTGAGCTTAATTTGCCTCATATATATTTTTTAAAAAATAACGTAAAAAATCCTATTTTTAATCAGAGTGGGACTTTACAAAAATTGGCATCATGCATGCAATCATTTCTGCTCTTATTTATGTCTGTATCTTTTTGAGCAAAAAAAAAGTGTTCTAAAATGTAGTGACAATTGTCATAAGGTACTTGCTAATGCAGTATTAGACAGTAAGTGCTATTTACATGATTATGCCTGGCCTTCCCTGTTAGTTTTCAAATTCAAATTCACATCACTAGGTTTTTTTCAACATTTTAGCAACTCAGCCTTGAATCCTTTTTTGACCCTTCAGGCAATGCTTAAGGCAGAAGTTCAACAGTTGACATCTTTACAAGTTTAAAGATAAAAACATTGAACTTTATTTTAGGGAATTTTACACAAACACATATTTCTTTACAACTTAGCATTAAATGCAGAAGATGTCTTCTTCATTTATAGCATTAACAAATGGTATTGTGTGTTTCACACACGCCATGGCCAGCTTTATTCTTACCCAGTTCTGTCACTCATTGCCGCTGCTGTTTAATGGAGTCTATTCTCCCACTGTGGTCTGTCTGTAAAAGTGAGTTATGCGAGCTCTGCCAAAGTCCCTGTACTAGAACGGGGTCAGAAGATGTAGAGGTGAGATAGCATCAATCAGCGGCAGCAAAACCCACTTTAAGGGTGAGGTCACTTCCCCACAGGGTTGCTCCTTGACTTTCAGCTTCTATCTACACTACAATTTTGACAGTGAAGTTATGAATACTGTGTCAATACAAATCACAGACCTCTGGCGCTCTTTGTAGTATGAAATAAGCTATACACAGGGAAGATTTTCACTTTAAAACTAAAGGGTTTTTCCCAGTTTGTAACTTTTTTTATTCATCTCTGCATAAATCACTGCTAAATCACATTAGTTTGTAAGGAAATCAGGCGACCTAATTATACATTATAATGTATTATGACCACAAATATAGAATGATTGAAAAAATTCTTAGATTCAGATTGTGCAACTAACAGTACGGAGAAAAAACATGATATTATGGAAACGATGTGAGATGTTTTTGTGTAACTGAAGAGGTTCTGCAGGAAGGCACGCTGACATAGTCAATGAGATACATACTTAAAAATGATCCAGGCCGGAACACATGAATTCACCAGGACAACTGGGGTCCATTGCCAGATTTGTATGAACAGGTCAGGCTACAAAAACGGCTGCAGCACAACAGACACTACAGCTGCTTTCACATCTCTTGCCAGCAGCAGGATGGAAGGAGTCACAAAAAGCAACCCTCCAAATTAAGACGACTGTTACCACAGAAACTGACTTTGTGTGGCTTTTGACAAACCCAACCTCATGTCGAGTTTTTTTAAGTAATTTTTTTAATTAGATAGAAAGCTAATTATTTCATGTAAGAATCTTAGAACGAACACACATAACATCAAGACACATAATATCCTTAAAATCATTACAAAAAAGACTGCAAATGAATTCGTTAAAACTCCAACTTAATTGAACACTGAATCTTGAATCAATTTACTCCTGATTTACAGTTAAAAACTGGTTTACAAGAAAATATTCCTTTTAAAATGTGTTTCAAATGTTAACTAGTTAGAAAAAATAAGCCAAAATTTGGCTTCTATCTACTTCTATCCTACTCAAGTGTATTGACTTACCCTGACTGGTAGATCCGTGTCACTAAAATTACAAAACTGTCCTTTACTTGTATTCAAAGCTGTTCAGAAGGAGCGAACGTCATAAAATTAGCATAACTTTAGTAAAGTTGGTGTGTTTGTGGCAAGGATAAAAAAAGGCGCAAAGCAACCTCAACTGTACATCAGAGACCATTTGTTAGCAGTTTGCTGGTTGATTTAACGACGTTCTCTCCTAAATTGTTTAATGACATTTGTGTATATAAGTTATTTTGCAGGATTAAATCTCTCAGAGATGCAAAGTTTTAAAAAAATAATCTGATAGTAACAGGACATTTTCATTTTTTGTTTTTTTTAAGGTGTTTTTACAACATGCTGGCACCATACTGCCACCTTGTGGCTCCTACCTCATTAATAGAAAGATTTCAAGTCAACTCAAAACTACTGCAATCAATAAAAATTAATTGGCTAAACAAAATTATCAGATTAATCATACTTTTGGGTTGTGATTAATCACTATGTATTACTAGGTACATTTTATTTGACAATTTGCAGCTTTTGAACAAAGACAGGCCAGAGAAAAAAGTTTTTCTTCATTTTTGTTTTCGGAAACTTTTAAATTTACAAAGCAAAGAAAGTAAAGATATCCCAGAAGTATAACTTGTGTGAACAAAACAGATCGACAGTAAGATACTCAGAACTCCAAAGAACTGTAAAGACTTTACTGTCTGCAGTATCACTCCAAGAAAACAAAGATGGTGACATGCATAAGAAACATTGTATTTCTGCATTTTAAATTAACTTATACCACAGTCTGAGTAAATGCTCAATTCTGATTGGCTGCTGGGTGTGGATGCACATCTAAAAGAGAAGTTTTGGTCACAAAGCCCAAATGTTCTGTATCACTGCACTGGTTTCTTTAAAACAAACTTTTGCTTCATCTTCTGGACAAAAACAAGTGGCAAGAGGTGAACTTTCTCTCTGAACTGATGCTTTATCTAACCTATCATGACAATCAGCATATTGCTTTCCTTTGTCGCTGAATTTGGTGTTGGCTCAGCGACGCATAGCTATGTTGCCGTGACAACAGGCCAGTCCTCTTATGAAATGGAAGCCTGAACTGTCTGATGCGGAAGATGATGCTTTGCGATATGTAGTGAATTAGCATTATTAAATATTAGCGCAATCATTTTTTTGTTTTTTATTAATCACATGCTTTAACGCGTTAATGTTGACAGCCCTTCTCAAAACACAACTGAGTGTCATCCTTGCTAGCAGCAAAGCTGCAGCATAGTCTAGTAGTTGTTGAAAAACAAATAACATTCCATTAGTTTGATAGTTCCTGTAAAACAGCTATGAAGGGCTGATTTATGGAAGGCAAAGTTTTTTTTTCAAAAATTTTGATAAGCCTGAAAAATCTTGGAATACTGTATTTTCAACAGTGTGGTGTACCGTCAACAAATTGCCTTTTTTATTACTTATGTTAAATATAAGGTGCACTATAATGTGGATTCAGTAATTCTAGTTCTTGTAAGTGACACGCTACAGGTTAGCTAAAAGCATTAGCCATGTTAGAGTATTCACAATCACACTCAACATTAGTTGCAATACATAAAAAACATACTGATACCACTACAGCAAAGGTTAGCCTACTGTGACAAGGCAAACTCCCAACCTTATTTGTAACACGTAGATAAAAAACAGACTGATACCACTAAAGCAAACATCACTGTGACTACGCTAACGCCCAACCTTGTTACTAGCAATTAAAACACAGTCCAACACTGCAAAATTTTAGCTCTGCTAGCATATTCACAATGACACACAGTCTTGTTTGGAACACATGAGAAAACAAAATCTTAAAATCACCTCAACTTCAGTAAACACAACCAGAATTAATTAATTCATTCATTAATGCGCTTCAGATTATAAAGAGCACTGTCATTAAAAAAAAAAAAAAAAAAAAGTGGCTTTTAAGTGTGCCTTTTAGAAATACGGTAATTCATGCAAAGTGGCATAGTTTTTGTCAGAATTTACTTAAACTCAAAACATTTTTTTGGCATCTTTTAGTTGCATAACATTTAGTTTTTTTTAGTCAGAAGTTCAGGAAAGCTGCTGAAAAGTTTTCAACTGACTTGATCAAAATTTCAGATTTCCAGCTTTTTAATTTACTCCAGACATTTTCTGTTAATTGAGGCTTCTCTAACAGGAAAAAAATCTCCCTACAACAGAGCCTTGCCTACTGTGACAGGTATTTACAACTGTGCCATTAAAAGTGGAGCAGGGACTGCCAAAAGGGCAATTCACAATTAAACTTCATGATTTTGCTTTAACTCAAGAAAGTTACAAATCTAAACAACTGCATCACATTTTACTGTTCTAGTATGCAACCTCAAATAATGGGGTATTTCTCGCCAAATCAGAAGCAGGCCTCCTACCTTCTTGGTCTTGACAGTGGATTGGCAGCAGTCTCCTCCATCATAGCTGCAGAAGGCTCTGTTGTTGAAAGGATCACAGTAGTTGTCTCCTTTGAAAGGCTATAAAAATGAAAGAAAAACCAGCAATAAAGCAAAAACTTTTACCCATGTATACAAACCCCCCTCTGAGCTGCTATTGACATTCGAAAGCCTTAGTTCTGGATTCCACTTTAGCATTTCAAGGCCTTTGGAAGTCTTCAAATGAATTTGCTGATTAATATGATACATTAAGTTTTCCTCATTCTTCAATGTCACTTGTTAAGCCCTTAGTCAGGCCAGACCTGTAAATCAAACTGACAACACCATAAACTATTCACAACACAAAATGCTCCAGTAAGGTGATTTATTAGGAAGGCCCAGCCTTCACCGCTTTGGTTACCAATCAGGTTATCCAACTGGCCTTAACTGAGTACATGACATCATTCTTCCATGAACTCTCCCTTGTGTCGAATTCACTTGTAAGTGGACCAGTTTAAGACGAAAGACAGATTTGGCTAATGTTGACACAGTCACACTTGTGGAATATTGCAGGAGCTAAAACAACTGTGATTACATCAGATTACTGAATTAGTTGTCCATGACTATTAGTCTGATGGGAGACACCCATGTAGAGCAGCGGCAGCAGCTCTGTTAACTGGCTCGTGGATGTCTAAATGCCTACTGTAAACAGTACTGAAATCTGGGAGGGAAATAACTTTATATTCTCATTTCAACACAGCATGGGACCCTGATAAGGCTCGGAATTGCCCGATGCGACTAGAAATCTGTCATCACTTATGTTTTGAGTGCTTTACTTGCACCGCATTTTCCAGTTTATAGTCTGTCTGCAGCCATTTGGCCAAGTACAGCTCATAAAATTTTATATTTCGCATTTCACATATCAAAGGTCAAACAAGGTCAAAGAATTAAAGTATATTAGATCACCATGTGGTGGAGGAAAGCATTACTCCATGAATGCATTTCTAATTTAGGGCAGAATTCTTACCTCACATTCCCTGATGCAATGGAGCAGCTCAGGAGGTGGATACCATTTCCGGCCCATCGTACAAATTATACTCTGTAAGATTAAAAATACAACAAATTTTGATTATTTGAATTGTTGGTAAACAAACACACTTCAGACATGGAATAACATGGATGTTACCAAAGGGAATTAATGAGAAATTCAAGGGGTATTTATTTTCCAAAGCCTTCTTTAAAGCCTACTAAAACTTTTTTACACCTCAGAGCAAATATTAATACATTTAGACAATTTAAATGGTTGACATTTCGGTGAATTAAAGGCGGGGTCATCCATTTGTCACAACACAGCCTATGAAGACAACAGAGAGATGTGGGAGTAAGATTTCTGTTGTTGTGATGTAATACTGCCAAGTAAAACGTGGGCTCGTCTCTGGTTGGTACACCTCTTTGTCCAAAATTAAGCAGATGGATCATAGAATAGGAGGAATATTTTACTTTTGTGGTTACTTTTTTGGCAGCTCTTGTTACTTTTTCTCTCTCTTGCCTTTGTTCTGCCATGATGTCATCCAGAATCTCTTTTTCCTTCCCCCTTTTTGTCTCTACTTTTCTCTTTTTTTTCCCTCTACCCTCTCAACAAGGCCGTAAATCATGATAATCCATGATTGTGGCCTAGTCTCACCCCCAACTACGTATGGGATCCTCACCCTCCGATGTCTCCCTGGGGCACTCATATGGCATAAAAATAGATCTCTATCTCAGCACCACTGCAGATGAGGTCATGTCATATAGAAATGACTAATTCTGCAGCAAGCCGACAGGGTAATTTTGCTGATAAAGAGGGGGGAGGGGCTTTGCGGTACAGAATCATTAGAGACAAGGAGACGAGGGGAGGAAAAGGAGGAAGTGGAGGTGGTGGGATAAAGAATAGAATTCTCAGTGGGTCATTCTAGGAACCAAAATGCAACTAGTTTAAAGGTAATTAATCAGCATAATTTATCAAGGTGAGCAAAACCAACACTTCTTCTTGTAAAGCAGAACAAGGAAGGTCATTTGAAAACAGAAATTTCCCTCTGTGCACAGCTGAAAATGTATCATATCTTTGCATTATTATTGAAAACATTTTTCATTTAGTTTCAAAACTAAAGAGAACTTTATGGCAAAATAACAACAAGCTGTGGCCTCGTAAAATGTATACAAATGTTTAGCTTTTTTCTGAAATTGATTAAAGAAGTGCATAAAGAGTCAATTACAAACACTTATAGAATAAGACTTCATTATTTCTAGATAAACAAATTATTACAAATGATCCTCTCAACCGAGGACACACTATATCAGCTCTACAAATCCATTAGAAAATGATCTGTCCACCTAATCCTGCCAATGCCCAACCCCCATAATAAAAAAGGCTGACTCAGCAGGACACTGAAATAAAAACAATACAAAAACAAAGGGTGTACTTTTACTTGCCAGTGTCTTGTCTTTGTATCTAGTTATAAAAGAGCATTTTTTTTACAATTTGCTGACAATGGTTTACTGAAATTGGATGAATTAAATTAAAAGGATGATGCTACAAAGTTCTCTTCATTTCTTAAATGTGCTCATCTCAACACACACACACACCCACTAACAAATATTACCAGCACAAATGACACCTCATTTACTATTTATATTTATGTAAAAATACGTCTTAAAAGTTTATTTATGGCATTTGAACCCTGGAGGAGACAGGGCCATCAATTATTAATTCTTTTTAAAGACGCACTCCAATGAAAATCATGTTTTTGATGTTTTTAACATGCTCTTCTAGTAATTTTCTCATAATGGAGCACATATATAAAATAATTTAAGATTAAAACTGGGTTTCCGAGTATGTCTCTATTTAAATTAAGATGAATCAGGAGCAGATGAAAAAAAGGACATTTGCAAAAGGTCTTATTTGGGGCGTAGAAACAGAAGTGGGAGGGTCTCCCTCCACTTCTGATGCATCTACTTGTGTGGGGTTATGGACCCAGGACATTTGTTGGTTTTGTGTTTGGTGTCCACTTCCTGTTTTATTTTGTTGTTGGTTGTACTTCCTGTGTTTCTCCTCTGTTTTTTTCAGGTCTCTTGAGACTGCCCTCCTAGTATGTGTTCTCTCCCTCCTTAATTGGCACACCTGTTTTCACTTACCTCATCCCCTCCTCCTGGTTATAAGTCTTCGTCTCCCCTGCACTGATTGTTGGGTGGTTTTTGTACCTTCATGGATTTGTGTTCTGATTTCGAGTACTGATTCAAAGAAATGAAAGACTTTTCATTTATTAATACAGTCTGCTTCTGTGTTCGCACGTCAACCCTGACAACTTGCAGACAGATACATTGATGTCTTCTTTTTCCTCTTTTGAGCATCTGACTCAAAACTGTACGGCTGGATAGCTTCAATCTTACACGACACTAATACTAGGGTTGTGAGGGGCTGTAAGGTAGCTGGAGAGGGTGCAAACAAAGGGATGATGGGATGTCAGTGGAGGCTTACTTCCGTGTCAGCAGTCCCGCCCACAAGCCAGGAGCGAGTTTCTAGTGAAGTCCTGTCGCTCTGTAGAAACTATGTTCTAGAAAACAAGTTTTTTTTTTTTTTGGCTAAAAATGGCAAAATCGTAATTAAAAGTTCACTGGGAATGCTTTTCCAATTGATCAAAATATAATTGGAGTGGGACTTTAAGAATTAAAAAATACTTTGTAGAGTTGCCTTCAAAGACAAATTAAGTACATTGGGTTTTCTAAATTGGCATTAAGAAAAGCATGTTTGCTGTGGAGTTGGGATGAAGGTGCAGCACATGAATGTCTTTACAGGAGTGATGCAAAACTTTGTGAAATACGTTCGACAGACTCACTTTTACTTTCTGCGGGTTCCTCCAGTGCTCTTTCAGGACACTCTCAGCCGTCATGTTGCTTGGGAGAATCACCACTGCATTGTTAACCTCCCTGCATGTCAGCTCACAGTCCTCCCCTGCGTGTTTTGTGTAAGACAAGCAGAAATCACAGAAATTCTCATTACTGTATTCAGCAGCACTTGCATTTCTTAAGTCTTTTCTTAACAGGAAATTAAAACAAGGCAAGAGTGGAAAGAAGAGCAGTGGAATGACTGTAAAAAATACCACAAAATAAAGTTGACTTTTGGAAAAAACAACTGTGTGCACAGACCTATGCTGTGTCCCCGCTTGCACGTGTACTGCAGACTATGATGGAGGTTCTGAGGTAAAGAGCATTGGCCCCTGCTGTTAGGACACAGTCGGAATGACCCTGTCCAGTTGCCATCCTTCCTACAGCGGATTGCGTTGGACCCTCCACCCTGAAAACCAAACGGCGAGACAGAAACACAATTACTCAACCACAAACAAACGCATACACAGGTACACAAACAGTCCCTAGTCTAGAACAGTGAGGGGGGAATCAAATTGCATATGGAGAGACACAATACAATTTTTATCAACCATCCAACCCAAAGCACCTGAGAGGCAGAATAGATTAAAAGGTGTATACATTTCAAAGGTCTGTGGCTGCAGTTCTACTCTGTAAATCAATAACAATCTAACTAGCATGGCATCAAAATGAGTCAGCTAAGGGGAGACAGGAAGAGTGGTGTGTGTGTGCTTGTGTGTGGTAAGATAAGTATCAGATTCAAGCGTGATTTTGGAAAACACGCTTTCCTACACATTCGTTTTTTTTTTCAATCCGCATTTTGAGCTCAAACATCTACTACTTAAAAGTACACCATTTAATTTCTACATTTTTAAAAATATAAATATACAAATATTTTTAACTTTTAGATATTTTAAAATTAAGAAAACCTAACCCAACATGAAAAGCAACACATACATAGTTTTGATTCATTTACCCTAAAACAAGGCAGTAAGAGCAGAGGTTTTGTTTTGCCCTTTTCATGGTCCGACTCTTAGCTGCACAACAAAACAAACATTGAATTGCCAGAAATTTTAATTCAGTATTGGAATTTACCTGAAGTGGACAAACACTTCTCTAAATAATAAATTAAAAATATAATAAAATAATAATTTAAAAAATGAAGCAATACTATGTGTTGGTTTTCATCCAATGTTTACCCACTATTAATGCACATTCAAATATGTATTTATTATAATTATATGGTCATGCTTAGTGTTAAGCTACGTTCACACCGCCCTTGTTGACGTGCGTTCAAGTGGTCACTTTCAGTAAAAAGTCTATTTTAACACACGTAAATGCGAGTTTCAGGTTTCACATAGCTCCACAGATTTTTGAAGACAAAATTTGGGCTCTACTTACAAAACGCACGGCCATTGAACGGCTGCTGAAAATTTAAGGCAGGTTGAACTTTGACCAATTAGGGACTTGGGTTTGGTTGTGACGTGTGGATGACGGCCGCTTTAAACCATGGAACAGTCAACGATTTGAAAATTGATCTGAGAAGTTATTAACAGCGATTTTGCAAGATTTGCACCACCAACATTTCACACCAAGCTTCTTCCAACTGTAGGTTGTGGACTTGCTCTAGTAAACAGCAGAAAAAGAAAAAGCCCCTCCCTGCTTGCCCAGTGTGAACACCATGGGCTAAATGAGCACTTCCTTGAACGCGCATCACATGCCTGGTGTGTCCGTAGCTTTACGGTGACGTGAGCTGCAGCTTTAGTTACAAAAAAATCAATGGCTAAGAAAATATTTGGAAAAAAGGAGAAAAAAAAGGGGGGACGTGCAGTTCACGACTAAAGAAATTCTGGTAAAGCAAAAACAGTAAGAGAGGGAAGAGATGGACAGACCTGCTTGCATTGAGCGTGCAGCAGCCTCACCGTATGGGCAGAGCCTCCTTTAGCCGCGATAGCAGTATCACCCGCAGGATCAGAACAGTTCAGTCTGCAGACGCTGTCAAAGCGGAAGCCATCAGTACAGTAATAAGAGCCGTGGAAAATGGCCGGTGGAGGATCACAGGTCACCGGCTCACACGCTCCCTCCAGCCAGCTGCCATCTTCAGTGCACTGACGCTTAAATGCACGTCTGATAGGAACAGAAAAGCTGACTTGATATTTGTTTTTTTTGGGAAAACTACATAAAATATCCCAACAATAAATTATGTAATTTTTTTTTTTTTTTTTACCTCTTGGGTCTTTTAGCGACATGATAGCCTGGCTTGCACTTATACTTGCAAAGAGTGCCAACTTTAAGGCCTGTAATATTGCAATGCTTTGTCTGCAGCACTGCATTAGGCACAGGAGGAGGGGCAGGGCATCGAAGCTCACAAAGAGCCTCTGGAAAGGACCACAAACCATCTTCTAGGCAGGTTAGAGTGTTGTTTGTGCCTGTGGAGACAAAAACAAAACACATTTTTAGCTCTTTAGCTACTGATCTGGCAAATGAAAAATCAAAATACACTTCACAGCACATATATCATATAGTTGTTTGACATGCAATACATGTTAGTTTGTGTGTCTGTGTAAGAGCAGGAATGAGTAAAAGCTCTCCAACCCGCACCTCACCTAGAAGCTGTGCAGGTTCTCGACACTGAAAAGTGCTCTTCTTTCCATAGGTAGTGCCCTCTGGGAAACTAAAATGGGCAGGATACACGTGGTATTTGTCTGGCAGACCGCAGTCCACGGGCTCACACGACACCTGCTTGTTCCACTTCCCATTTGCACAGGTTATAGTCACTGAAGAATCCGACTAGAAAACAAGAAAAACACAGATTGAGTGAGGTTTTGGAGGAATAGATGTACACAGTTAAAAATTCTTTTATCCATTTTGTTTTTGCACACTATATGTATAAGTGAGCACTGACGCAGCTTTGATTTGCATGTTGATTTGAGAGGTGAATGTGCATGCATTTCTATAAATGCTTCCCTAATTAAAACGATTATAGCAATTCAGTACTCAATCCAATCAACAAAGCTTGATGTTACTTCGCTCACTGCAAACTCACAAGCCACTCAGCAGCTCCAGTAACGGCTGATAGCATTTGTAAGGTCAAGTCATGCCACACAGACAACTGATATCCGACAACTGCACAATCAGCTCTGACCCAAAACAGATTGTCCTCGAAGGTAGTGTGACAGGGAGCATGTCTTCCAGGCCTGGATTACTCAACCAGATAGATTTTCCTTTCATCCGTAATTTATTGTCCCTGGCTTTCTGGGGAGTCATGATACTAACACAGCAAAAGATATTTTCAGCATTTCAAGTATGTCACTACTACTACTACTAACAGTGATGTTAATAATAGTGCAAGTTTCTCAGGTCGAAGGCGTTATCTGTAACAGTTGCAAAGCAACATGAAGCATCCAACTGTCCACATTTTGACAGTACTGGGTGCAAAGGAAAGACAGACAGCCTCAGAGCTGCAGAGACTATAGAGGTTTTTAAGAAGAGGCTCAAGACCCACCTTCTGAATTTAGCTTTTTTATGTTTTTATATTTTATTTGATCTTTTCCTCTCTTTTTATTTATTTATTAACTTTTATTGAATCATTTTATAGTTAATTCATATACACAATTATTCTTTTAATATACGAACCATGTTTTATTATTATGATTCTTTTCACATTATTTAAGTGTTTGTTCAATTGTTGCTTTTTATTCATTTATTCTTTAACTCCAGTGCTTCCTCACAGGGATCCGCTGTTCTGGGGCCTCACTGGCTCTGCCTATGGGTGAGCTGGTGCTGCAGTGCCCATTCTCATTGGAGCAGCTGGGGTACCACCATGTAGAGTGGGCTCTGTGCTGCCCTGTGTTAGGTGGGCATTGCGGTGATGACCACTGTGGCTGGACCTTGGAATAAATGGATACCCGTAATACCGTTTCTGCACAGCAGTACCGAGCCAGACGTTTTCCTTAGAGCTGCAGTTTTTAGTCTTTGTTCAGTTTTCCTGTGTGTTTGTGGGTGGGTGGGGGGGGTCATGTATTGTGGGGGCTGGGTGGATGGAGGGAGGAGCTTAGGGAGGGAAGGGTGGTTCTTTTGCCTTTACGTTGTGTGTATTTGGTTGAACCCTCTAAGTATATACTGGTATTTTTTTTTTATATAGAGCGCTGTACATCTAAATAAAGTTTGAATTTAAATTTGATAAGAGCAGGCAAAATATCCAAAAGGTAATCCATCTGCAATTAAAAAAAACAACTTATGTTAAAAATAGAGTGACTCTAAGGATGGTTTTCAGTTGGAAAAATCAAGAGAAATGCTCCTAAAATTCTTCATATCATCAAAAACATGATCTAGTATTAAACCTATGTGTGTGTGCTCTAAATTGATCATTTATGATGTCAATTTTTGAATTCTGAACAGCAGAAATGAAGTCTTAAGTGAGAGGCACACATTTCAGCTACTGGGCGGAACAAAGTAAAGGTTAAAGCCCCTTTATTTTCACCCATTAGTCAACCCACCTGACAATTAAAACCACTCCACTAAATACGTGTTATAACAAGATCTAATAAAACAAAAATGGGCAATTTTGGTTCAGATTCATACTCCCTAGAACCTTTAAGAAGGGGCAGTGCCACAGGGGGGCAAGCTGCTCCTCCAGCAAGAAGCTTTGCCACTCCACTTTCGCATTAACTTTGAGTCAAAATCAGTATGATCATTGACAAAGATTGAAAAAAATGATCAGTATAAGCATTAACTTGTTGGATCATTATATTTTTAATGGTCTTTCACTATGCTGTTCTCATTTGCCACATTTCCAAAGGACCCTCCTCATAATAAATGTTCTAGCTCCACTACCTTTATGATGAACAAAAAGGTCAGAAACATTGAAAAAGCTTCAGTATCTAGGCTAATTCAAGTTGGACTTTTTAAACATCAAAGGCAGTAGAGCTTTGCTCCATTGGACAACCTGCCTCAGGTTTAAAGGATCAGCAACATTTGGTGCCTCCTGGTTTGCATCAAATTTGGGAACAGAAGGTGCAGGCTCGTTTCATATTTTCAATTGTTCCATTACCTGTAAATTATTCGTGTTGTGCCGCGGAACAAAATGGGAAGCCACTGCATTTCCCCGACCACAGCTGTTTTCATCCACTTCCATTAAACTGTACTGTGTAATGCAGCAGGAATGCTGTAATTAATAGCTGTGCCAAGAAATCTCACAACAAAGCTGTTACAGCTCAATCATTTTGACTTTTCTTTCAAAGTATATGAAAAAACAGAAAAATCACAAAAGGAAAACCTGTGTTTTCACCACCACTTACATCACACATCTTTTCAGAGGAGAAGCCAAAGTTTAGGGTCGAACAAGATGGACTCACTTAACATTACAAGTCTATTGCCTCATAACCTTCTCCCTCTTCCAGTGTATAACAATCTTTCATCTTGATCCCATCATATGAAACTGAATAACAGTATCAGGTTCCCTCAAAGTAAATAAGCGTCTTTCATATTTGGATATCCGACAAAGTACCATATGTAGTGCAGATGAGTACCTTCTCAAAAATAAATGAGAGAAGAATTGGTCATGATGGGAGGTTGTAGACAAAGTCTGGATTAAAGAAACAGAAGATTCTATTTGGTGTTTGAATGCTGACTTCAAAATAAAGGCATAAATCATGAGTGCATATGTGTAGTCTTGTGTGGATTAAGTTACAAACTGAAACAAGCTTGTGCAAAGATTTTGGTCAACACAATGTACATATAACAGATTATGCACTAACACGGTAAATTTACATCCATCTGCAATAAACTTCTATCAAATTCAAGCGTGCATGTGCTTGTCATGCTGTGGTTCTGGATATTGAGACATATCTCGAATGTTGGATCGTTTTAAGATATCATTCTATACACAGTCAGCTACGTAGATATATTTTTACTACCCTAAAATGTATTGAAAATCCCCCTCACCAAGATCATTTACAACATTATTGTTTATAGTACTATTTAGCTGTTCTAAGTTTGGAATGTGTGAAAAAAATATTATTTAAAATATTACACAACTAAGAATCTGTTAAATATGTTCCTAACAGATGTGAGCTGAGACTGGGACGCCATTTAACCAAAGGTTCCTGCTAAAAAATTGTGGAATCCTTTCTCCAATTGGATCATACAAAAGACTCCAAAGTTGAGGTGCATTTTGGCAGATGTTATTAAGGTAGGGGAAGAATCAAATAGCTCCCCAGTATGGCTGCAACTCTGTCCATCCATGAGTTTGAACCAAAGTAGAGAACAAATGAATCCTTCAAACGAAGGGCGTGGATCTGGCTTCACTGGTAGGGGAAGTCAGGAAGTGACAGTTCAAACTTGGCCTTGATGGCCTATTGTCAATAAGGATGAAGCACTTAATCCTTGGTAGTTGGGGGGCTTTTTGACCTTTTTTCTACTTTACAATTTACTCGGTTTATCTTTAAAACGTTTTTTTGTGGCAATATTTGACATCCATCTTTTTAGTACAACCAAACTTTTTTAACAGTTTTATTTTTAATGAAATAACACAATAATTCCACATTTAATTAGAAAATGTCCCAAAAAATCTGATTGGTTGTCTTTTTTACGGCAAAAATTAACCCAACAGTTTTTGTGTTGAATAACAATGTAGAGACAAAATAAAAATGTATAAATACACAAACAAAGAAAAGAAAAGGTCGAAACAAAGCGAAAATTGTCTAAAAAACCATGCAAACCTCTACTTCCAACAACTGAATCAACAATTTCAAAGCCAAAACTTTTTCAAAACCTTCACATTAAGTTTTGCTGGGGAGTGCCATTCCTGCAACACTGCAAACAGCCAATGTATTTTCCAAGTGTCAGTGATTTCAGACACTAGTGAGGGTTAAGCTTATGTTGTCCCCTAAATTAGTTATAGGTGTCAGGTTGGTGTTTTGGATATGGAAAAACAGTTTTGGTTCGAAACTGCTTCCAGTAGTCACCCCATATCAGAGAAGATTGTAAATTTAGCCCAAAAACAGCTGGAGAATAATGCCGGATTTTCACTGGTCCCTCTGCGGTGCATCTCCGCTATGTTGACAAAAAATTTTGAACGTTTATTAATCAATCGATACTTAACATTGCTTCCATCGTGTTTACGTCTGACATTCGTCCCAACGCAACACAAGCTTTATGCAGGAGTTCTATTTCCGGTTTGTTGATGCATCGATTTTGCGGCAAAAATCTGGATAAATGGAAAAATAGATATGGGTTTCAAAATAAAAACGTCTGTTGTACTTTCAAAATAAACATTTATAAAAATGTGTTTTTATAATGTTATAATGCACGTTAACACCACAGGTAACACTGGCGTCCATTTTCAGCACGTATTACATAAGGTCAATTCTTGAATTACATAACATAATTTATGACACTCAAACATGCATTTTACAAAGACTGAGTGAAGAAGGAGAGGGCATGGGGCCTGATTGCCACAGTTTTGGATGTTGATGACATGGGGATGGCAGGAAAAGCCACTCCTAAGGAAACCAGAGGGGGGGGGGACAGACGGGACACACAGAGACGCTGTATACTAACTGATAGTCGTGACATGGACATCTCATGCAACTCAAGAGAGACGCACCGCAGACAGAGCACAGTAAATTCAGAGTAAGACCAAATTCACTCTGAAAAAGTCAGTGCTGTGAACTTGTAATACAACTGCTTCCCGCTCAACTACTGAACTTTAAGGAGAAGGCAGCTATCAAAGACACATTGTTGTAATGCCAGGGATATTCCTAAAAGTACTAAACTCAGGATTACCTGAACAAAGACATTATTGCTTTTTGATTTTATTTTGACAACAAATCTAATGTGATTTGCTTGTCTGCTTGTTTGCTTGTTTTTTTTTTTGTTTGCTAAAAAAACGTCTTTTCCCAAAGTTCTGTATGCATTTCCGTGAACGATTTCCCAGATGTGGGGCATGGCACAACACAGAAAAGATTAGCTTTTGATGTCAACGTGCATCCACATCTGGATCCAGGGTTTTTTCTATTCAACCTTGGCAGAAGTATGCAGTCTCAGACTGCTGTTGTTATCGAGAGCTTCTTTTTTTCCAACGCTGATTGATGGCAGGGGGGGAACGACAGTTTAATTCATTTACTTTTAAATCTAAATCATACACCAATTTTTAAATAATATGTATTCCCATTAATTATTTCTTTGACTGTCAGTTAGCTTACATTGTCTCCATTGTGTCTCAGCCCGTCCCGCTCCCCCCTGGCTCCTGGAGAAGTGGTTTGTCCTGCCACCCCCTCATCGAGGAGCTTGTCCTGCACTCTTCGCTCATCCAAACTTAAGCAATCAGGCACCATGCCCTCTCCTTCCTTACAGAATCCTTATAAAACGCATGTTCTATCAAACTACATACTATTAAATATAAACATTTGTCATCTATAGTGACATTGATGCTGGTGTTATCTGCGGTGTTGACATGCATTGTCGCATAGGCATGTCACCTTAAATATACAATCACATTTTTAGAAAGTTTTATTTTGAAAATACAACGGGAAGTTTTTATTTTGAAACCTGGACCTGTTTCTAGTTTCCCGCCTTTTCACCGCAACATTGACACGTCGACAGACTCAAAATATAACTCCTGCATAAAGCTTGTGCTGCGGTGCAGAGAGATGGATGTCAGGCACAGACATGACAGAGACGATGTGTATTTTCCGATTGATTAATAAACGTTTTATTTTTTTGTGTCAATCAGCCTTGAGTGTCAAGCGTGGAGGCAGTGAGACCCACTTTTAGAGTCCAGTATGACTTGACCATGGACTGAATCCCCGACCTAACACAAGGCCACTGACTTTGTTCTTTGTACTCCTCAACGTTGCTGCTCATTTCTCTCTTCAAAATGAGGCTTTGGGCAACAAAAGGGCACAACTCAGACAAACTTGTAAAAAACAAAATTGGCATCAGATCAGGTTACTAAGTCAATGTTTCCCAACTGAGGTCTTCAAGTACCCTGTTTTGAATGCTTTACTTTTTTCGCCATGTCTAACACATCTGATTCGGCCCTGCAGGGACTTGATAATGAGTCACACTTATTTGATTTAGGTAAAAACCTCTTTCTTTGATGCAGGAACCAACTTCCAATTTACAGCTTTCACTTCTATTAACAAAAACCATGTGGAGGGAAAAAGCACCAAACTGAAAACAGGATGCTACTCTGCTAAAGGGATGCAATTCCAATGGGGTGGTCCTTCGCTTGCCATCAATCGCCCATAGTTAGGTCAAGGAAAAAACACAAAAAAAACAAAACAAATAACTTGATGTTCCCAAAGTTCTGTGCTTGGTATGTGGAAATCGGTGAGGTGTTCTACACTAATCAAGAGCAACCCGCACATGCTTTGAACTAAAATGACTTTAAAAAGATGCAAACACTTCAAACCTATTGGTTATTTTTTAGTAACTTGTTTGTAAATGCGGTCTAATAGTACTTTATCAGAAAAGGATATGACTATAGTCAAACTTGCACTTTAGGATCTTCTTCTATGACAAAGACTGAACAGAAAAACAATAATAAAATGTCATAATTTCTCAAATTATAGAAGAATTGCTGAAGATTTCTAGGCCTATTTGTCCCAACTTTTATGTCTCATCAGGTCCCTCGGTTTAGTTTAAATTTAGATTCACAAGTGCTGTTGATGTCAGACAATGTGCAGGCGTAAAGAGCACATAAAAAGGAAACGATGTGTGAAAATGGCGTGCCTTGATCAGCGCCAGCACTCAGTGTTGCCTTATCACTTCAAAGAGAGCCAGTGACAGGGTAAATTGCAGAGCAATAAAAAACACGTATAGAATTCAGAACGTGTGACCTCGGGCTCACACTGCATGCGGTCCAGTTCCGGCATATGACTCACTGGCTACGGACGGTTTGCGGTTCTGCTGCAGCCACAAGCTCTGATGCCAAGCTTGCGGACCTTCAAACTCACATAGGTTCACGCAATAAGCTGCCATTTATATAGAAGGTACTAGTAAACAAACTCTCATTCCGCCGTGATTTTGGATTATATTCACAACACTTCTTTTTCTGCATGACCCATCTTCATACAATGGGTAAACACGGAACTTGTATTTACATTTTTGTCTTATATAAGGCTTAAATGTACATATTTGACTGTGTTACTCGGAAAACAGATTTTCTTTTGAAAAATGCACCAAATGCACTTTACACTCGCTCGCGTGATTTCCAGTTTAGGTCGTTTCGTTTGCCCCAAACTTCATAAAAAGTGTTTCGGCTCGCTGCAGCGTCCAGTTTCCGTATCCTTGTCTTTGGCTTCCAACAAAATGGATACGGAAACTGGAAACAAATCCAGAGTGCTGGAGAGGCCGGACCGGACTGGATGCAGTGTGAGTGCATCTCGCACTTTTCAAATTACGTAAATACTCCGGCACTATTGAAACTATTGCAGATTTCTGTCTTGTAGACATCCAGGAGAACATTGGTGGCAAAAAAAAAAAAAAACTGAGATGCACAATCTGCTTGTAACACATACATTTTTCTATTGTTTTATTTTTAAAATTCAGCTTAAATCAATGGTGAATTGGTATTAAAAATGTAATATATTTGCTGTTTTTTTATATGTAAAGATTTCCACAAAAAACTCATAAAGCATTCATCGTACTCTTAAATTGTTGGGACTGTCTTTAGTGTTTTTCTAATCGTTGACAACTTTCGTATTCAATCAAAATCACCTTCTTTCCCCCATATTTTTTCTATTTTTTCCCCCCAATACGATTTCAATTTTTTCTATATTGTTTTCCATTTAGGGAAAGTGCATGGTGGAGTAGTGGTTAACCATCTCGCATCGCAGCGGCTTGAATCCTGGCTGGCACCTTTCTGCGTGGAACTTGCATGTTCTCCCCATGCATATGTGGGGTCACTCAGAGAACTCCCTTTCCCTCCCACCGTCCAAAAACATGCTTCATAAGTTGATTGGTGACTCACATACACCCTTAGGTGAGCAAGTGTGACCCTACTACAGTATTTGCCCAACCGTAGCTGGGATAGGCTCCAGCAACCATGTGACCCAGAAAGGAATTAAGTAGGTCAAGAAGATGGATGGATGGTTTCTAATCAATAATCGTGACAATATTGAAGAAACTAGTATCAGTCAAATTTAAAAGCCTTCCACTTCTGTTAAAAAAGAGTATTTTAGCTTTTCCATTTTACTCTTTCTACTACATCTTTGTTTTTTACTTCTTCTTCGCCTTTTTTTTTCCTGGTTTGGTTTGTACACTGATGTACTATCTTCTCCTCCTCTCTGCAGTAGTAAAAGGCCTGCTCCCCTTCAGCAGATCCAGCCGATTGTTTTGACACTCTCAGTGATAACAATGTCTCAGTCACCTGTCTTATGTGGTGTTTGACTTTTTTTTTTGTGATGTGGTTGTGACTAACTCCCTGCACCTTTCCCCCAGCTCCAGTCTCTGAAAAACCAAACTCTGTTTCTGATTGTTGGATTTCCGTGACTTCCAAGGAAGTCTCCCAGATTGTCACATTTAGATCATTTTCTATAACTTTACAAAACACGGAAATGGCATTAAATCGCATTCCTTTGCTTCTTGTCTGCATTAACCGTTATCATGTTAGCATGTTCTATCAACGTTGCCTCTGCTTTGGAGGTTCATAAATAATGAGTCCTCTAAATACCTTTGAACTGTCAGTTACCATTTGAGGCAAGCATCTGCAGAGCAAAGAAAATCCAGTTTGGCATGGCTCTACCTCTTTCTTTGTTACTTCCTATACCCACTACACATTTTTTCCTGCCCCTTACTCACTGGGAAGCCTGATTTATTATTATTTAAATTGACACTGATGAATAGCCACATGGCACGCTGTCAATCAAATTCCTGCAATTAGAAAATCTGTCAAGACCCATAAAGGAACTTTTCCCAAAATAATTGTCCTGTGCATGTGCTAACTCGCAATGTGCTTATCAGTGGAAAAAAAATAAAGTTTTTGGTTTTGAAAGTACCACATGTCAGTAAAGCTGCATTCATCTTTTTCCCATTTTAACCTCATTCACACAGGATCCTTGTTGTGTCTGTGTGAGCTCTTTGTTCTGCTTGACTCACACACCAGCACGAACTGGTTTACGCCTCTGTTGCACCTCCATGATGTCAATCAAGGAGGTAACAGGGTAACCAGTGATGTGCTAAAGCACAAACAGGACTTCCCTGGACAATGGGGTATAGCTGCCAGTCAGCCGAATACCCCCAGCTTACACATCAGAATACACATTTTCTTGGAGTGGTGGATGGGGCGCTCTCCTTCGTCTGCCTAAATTGTTTTAAGGTAACAATGGCGGTTAATTTGCTGTGTCTTTTACCAGTGAAGCATATGTGGGAACAACAGCTGATTGTCTCGTTTCTCTCTGCTTCTCAGTACTCATTGTAACCAAACACAACAAACCCACTAAGCTTCTTATCCTTTTAAATGCAACTAAAAATACTCATATATTTTTCTTTTAAACGTTCAAAGAAAGCATTAAATGAGTACACTGCAAACTGTTGATCCTTACAAAGATTTTAAACCTTGTTTTATAGACATTCAAGATATTATAACAGGCTTTATGTTGTTTTAACTTATATTTTCTCAACACCTTTAAAAATTCTTTCAAAAGCTGCGCAGTTGAGATTTTTTTTTGGTCTCAGTAAGAGTTTAGATCTAAAAATTAGGAGATTATTATAAGAATGACTCAAAATCCTTTAAAAAAAATCTTGATTCTAGACTCAAAAAAACTATTTGCACTCTAATGTTTGGCTCAATTTGAAGTGTGTTGTTTTAAAGTTCAATAAATGTTGAAAAGTTGGATTTCCTTGTCATCCTTTTTAAACTAAAATGTAGACTTTTATGAGGATTTCATAAGATGGGGTATCTATTCTCATTTTGTTTTCATTTTGTTCTAAAATGAATCATTTCCACTAACTGCACTAGTTTTTTTATCACTGTGATCAAACTGAACTACAATTAAGTACATAAAAATAAAAAAAAAATACAAACCATTTGCTTAGAACTAGCAAAAAGTAGCAAAAAGTATTGTTGGGCTGTATCATTTAGTTTGAATGTGTGGAACTCCTTGTTTCTAGATTTTGATTTCTTATTATAATACTTCTTGTCAAGTAAAAAATGATTTGCTGCATGGACAGACTATTTACTAGTTTCTAGTGATTTTCTTCTGAAGATTAGTGCTTTTTTTCCCCCTTATTTCTAGGCTCTCTCTTTTCATGAAGGAAACATGCGTTTTGATGATGGCAGCTCTTCTGTTTTATTTTTGGGCTGTACACACAATTGGATGCAGAAGACAGCTTTTTAATGTCTACTTATATCATGTCTACATGGGATGTGCACGCTTTTTTTTTTTTTATAGGAAATCTCTGCCCTTAAACAGAGACTTCAACGTGTGCAAAAAATGAGCAGGGATGGAGTGAGGGAGAGGGATGATGTCATTGTCCCAGCGGAGTAGCACCACGAAGTGACTGTTTGAGGTGTTGGTGCAGCGTGCTCAGCAAGAGACTAAACACTTTTATGTGCGCTTGCAAAGAAGAAACACACGCACGCACGCAAAAGTGCTGCCATTTGTCCGCTCGCGTGCATTTGCACGTGTGGCATGTTAGCAAATGCGTGGCGAGCCAACGAGAGAAGGGGGACTGAGGCGCCACTTTTTGATGCAGCACTGATCTACCTGGATGGTTATGATGTCATCCTCTCTGGAGGCTTGCTGTGCCAAGCCTAGTTTTCACAGGTGACAAAATAAATGCAGAGAGGGAGAGAAAGGAGGCTTGTTTGCAGCTACTTGTTTTTTTGTTTGTGCATGCTCAGCTCTGGACTTACACCCACATTTCATATTCCTGCTCCACATTCTGCATTAATGCATTCACGATCAATGGTGTGCATGTTGACATGTGTGCATTTTTGTGTGATGAGCTCTTGCGTTTGTGTAGCTGTGCATTTGTGTGTTCACCTGGCTCTTGATGATGTCGTCATCCTGGTGGACTTGCAGGACGTATCCAGAGTCGCAGGAGATGGTACAGCGGTCTCCGTTGTTGAAGTGGCGGCCAGGGCTACTGCACTTTAGCTCTGCATTGCGGATTAATGGTTCCTGGCAGTCAATGGCTTCGCACGAATAATGTACGCAACTATCAGGGATTTTGTGTGTGTGTGTGGGGGGGGGGGGGGGTAAAAGAAAACAGAAGAAACAGAGTGGAGAAAGAAAAAGAGAAGCTTACAACCGCATTCTAAATCACAACCAACAGTAATGTTGAGAAAAAAAACAATGCAGACTCACACATAGAACAGTTCTCACTTTTGCTCGCAAACTACGCAGTGAGTCAACCACATCCATCCATCAATGACTGCCCAACATATCAAATCAATAAACCACATGGAGAACAGATTGCCATGTGCATGTGAAACGGGTGTCTGTGTGCACATAGTTCGTGAATTTAAGAGCAACAGGATAGATTGTGCGCAGGCTATGATGACAGAGTTTGGTCTCAGCACTGTGTCAGTAGCCTGATGGAGAAGGCATTTAATCATCTTGGAAAGCTTGGATGCCCTAGGCACCTTCTTAAAACAGCCCACATTGTACGGTCTAGAGTTCCCCTACGAAGTCAAAGGGAAAAGAGGAGTAAAGCGGGACGAAAGGAATCGGGTGGGGGGGGGCACGAAGAAATAACAAGTCTGGCCAAACATTGTTAAAGTCATTTATGCAACAGTGGAATTTGTTTTTGTACTTTGTCTTTTTTCTCACTTCTAATGCAAACATACAGGAAGAAGAAAAGAAAGGAATCCTTTTGTTTCTGACAAATGTTTTCTGGACGACATTATAAGTCCTTTCTGTGGAAGACCAGTTCCTCTCTTCCTCTCAGTGTTGCTTCACTTCATTTAGCTTTGCGTGCCTTTATTTATCCACGGCTCTCTTAAGATTTTGCCACAGTGTTTCGGTAATGTTCAGGTCTAGACTTTGACTGGCCCGTTGCAAAACTTTAATTCTTTCCCCCAACAGGCACTCTCCTGACAATTTGCCAGCGTTCTTGGAATCACTGTCTTGCTGTATTTCCCGTCTCTTTTGAACTGGGCTCCCTAAAGTCAGGACGATCATGAAACTCTGACTTTAAGATTTTAATTCTTATATACTGGACTGATGGACTTAAGATTTATTCTCTGACGTTTGTGGCAGATTCATTGATTACAAAATGCCAGCATTCTGTTGCTACACAACAGCCCAAATCATAAACCCTCCACCGTCATGCTCAATAGTTCATTTGAAGTGTCTGGGTTTTTTTTTTTTTTTTTTTTTACTTTTTTTGGATTTTACCTTTTACCACTGAAGCTCCAGTGCTGACATTCTTCCAACCAGCATAACTCTTCGACCAGTTGAAGTTTGTTAGTTGAATAAATTCATTAACGCAATTCATAATACAGCAGTGAAGTGCTTGTGAAAATAACATAAATCCAGTGATTCTGCTGCAGAGAAAAGTGGCTTTGCACCATGACCAGAGTGTTGCAAATTGGTCCAAAGCTGATATGAAAAGCCGCTATTCTCCACATTAGAGTCCATAGACTAATGTTGATCACATAAACAGTCGAAAAGTTACCTTATGCCTTAAAGAGCGTGTGTTATTTAGGCGCCCCTGGTGACATCTCTGGTCCTCAACAGCTAAATAAAAGTTGTTTATTTATTATGGATTGATAAATTATATATATATATATATATTTTCACTTTTGCTTATTGTTCAGTTGAAAGACCTACTATGAACATTGTGACTCAGGCTTGTAGAATCTGAGATGTACCATTCTGAACATTAGAGATTCTGACCAGTGGATATTGGGACATTAGCTATAGGGGGGTTGGTAACTTGTTTGAAATGAAAAAAAGTTACTTTGAAATTACTAACAAATAATCAAGCATTTGATCAAGGAAAACCTTTCAGACACCCACCTAGCTCCCTAGAATCTTTAAAACTAGAGGGGATTGTTCTGTTTTAAACAAGGCTCTTCTTAATATTTACTTATAATTTTAAATCAAGCCTATTTGTATCATGTTATACATTTTTTTTCGATTAGCAGTTAGGAAACTACATTTATTTGTTATATTTGTAAACCCTCAAGAAGAAAAAGAATTAACTTTTCTCACCAAACTATGATCTTTTGTGTTCTTTTTTTTCCAAAGACGTAGCACAAAAACACAACTGTAGAACCTCAGATCCTTCATTTTCTTCACATCTGCCCCCTCATCTCGATTTAATTAGATCAGCTCATGTTGGTCACAAAGCTGATTACCAAAAGATTGTTTCGAAAGGTTTCATTAGCAGCCCTTTACTGCTTGAAGACAAAGTGAGAAGGCCTGGAATCCTTCCCTGTGGAACAAAATCTTTTAGTGGTTTTCTGCAAGTCATCCTGGAATTTATGACAGGAATTGCAATTAAATATTTGAAAAACTATTCTTCTCTAAGTAGGCTATTGTAAAATAAAGCATTAACAAAAGACTACATGACAGTTAGGCTTTTAGGAGACTAAGACAGATAACTTTGTTGGATCCCTTGGATAAAATTTTAACAAATAAAACTTGTTTTAAGTAGCATAAAGGAAATGACTAAAGGAAAAAGTAAACAAATAAACTTTGAAAACAAGTTAAAGCATACATGTGCTTGTAGACAAGCAACGAACATAAAACTGAGTCATGTTGATATTTCCTGTTTTCAACAACTCAGAAAAAAAGAGGGATGTGGTGTTTAGTAGGGGCAGAAGTATTACGGGAAATGTGCAGCTTGGTCCAGGACAGTGAGAGGAGGCAAGTGGGAGCTAGAGGCACAAAAAAGGGGAGAAGTAAGGATTGCAGCAAAGCAGTCAGGAGGGAAAAATCCAAGGATAGGAAGGTGAAAAACAAAAAGGCACCACAGAATGAAAGTTTTGCCTAATGTGAGGAGCACACCGTGTGCAAAAAAGCCTGGGAAGCAGATGGGAACATTGGAAACTGATGAGGAACTTGGTGAAATTAAACAAACCAACAACCTGAAAGGTCAACAACAAAAAGGCAGATGAGGAATGGAAGCTGGTTGTGTGCAAAGATCCAAATTAATGACGTCAGGACACATAAGGGAAAGATGCACAGCAATAGCACTGATTAGTATTGAATCCAAGGGATGGCTGGTGACTTGTCATCACCTTAAGTAAAAGAAAATGGCTTCTGGGACTTTTATAAAGATGACAACAAAATAATATGCTGTGAGGAAGCAGATATGTAAGTCCTCTAAATCAGTGGTCCCCAACCCCGCGGACTGGTTCTGGTCCAGTCAGTGCAGTTTTTCAGTTTTTTTTTAATAATATGATTCTAAGAGAAGTGTCATTCTAAAAAAAAACTTCTAATTTCTCCCCACCACTTTCAACTAATTTGAGATGCGTGTAAAGTCAGTCACATGTCGAAAACACATCCTCTAAAACTGAAACTCCTCAGCGAACAAAATGAACCAAAAAAAGACGTATTTGGAAAGTTTGTTTTTGTAGAAAAGAGCCAGAGAGGAGACAAAAGAAGAGCCTTTGACTTCAAAATAAATAACTCTTCACTGAACAGACAAAAAAACAGGAGTCTTTACCTGAAATATGGATTCATCACAACAGCTGTTTCCATACATCATAAAAATAAAGCATAATATTCAACAATCTGTCTAATATTACGAGGATGCTGCTCATAAAGTTGCTTGAATGATGGATTCATATTTTTTGCTATTATATTTAGGAAATACCAGTTTTAATCTCAGTTTTCTTTTTAAATGTATTTATAGATCGCACCTAAAAAGTCTGTGTCAGATTTTTTTGGCTTCCTCTTTATGATTTAGGAAAACATCTGCATCACATTTTAATGGTTCCTACACAAAACCTAGTGTACAAATAAAGTTAAAAGAGATAATTTTGACTGTCAAAAGTTAAGAAAAAAATTCGGACTTCCGCTCCAGCCTCCTACAGGTCAGTGTGTGAAAATATTTTCTGGCATTAAAATTTGGTCTTTCACATCTGTTTTGCAAACATTTCAACCTGACAGCATCTTGTTGAGGGGGCACTTTACTGCGTGAGGGTCTTCTAGACCTCATAAACAATTGGAATGATAAGAAAAAATAAGACATCAAGTAAAAATTCTAAATAAAAACATCCAAATGTAAGTCTAATGCAAACTTCAATCATTATCAATAGTCAAATTTTGCTGCGACGTGTCTCGAAGACTATTGATGAAAAGTGTTGGAGTTGCCATTGCAAAGCCTAAGTCCAAATAAAAAATTGTGGGTGGCACAGAAAATGCATGTGAGAGCAAGAATGCACACAAACTTGACTCAGCACCATCAGTTCTGTCAGGAGGAATGGGCCAAATTTCCAGCAAGATACTGTCAGAAGCTTGTGGAGGGCTACCCAACACACTTGAGCCAAGTTAAACAGTTTAAAGGCAATTCTACCAAATCCTAACCAGCTGCATGTAAACTTTAGAAAAAAGTTATACAAATTATCTTAACTGTCAGGCATTCCAAAAAAAACAACTACTTTGTCTTTTTCATAAACAAAAACTGTTGTTGCCTAGATGTAAGACTTTTTAAAGACATTTAAGTCAATTTGTTTGTTTTTGGGTTCGTTGACTAAAAAGCAAGTAAATACTACACAAAATGATCTGATACATTGATAAAAAGGTTTACTAAAGTCTGCAAAAACATAAAAGTCGAAGTAATCAGCAAATCCCCCTTTTTTTTTTTTTTTTTTTGAAAGACCCACTCTGACCATTTTTGATCTATTTTTAAAGCGGTCAGTGTTTTTTTTTTTTTTTTTTATTGTGATGATGGCGTTTTTAGCCAAATTAATAAAAAAAAAAACCTTGCAACGTATTTTCAGACATAGTTTCTGCATAGCAGCACTAATTCATTAGAAATCTGAGTTGTGGGTGTGCCCATTGGCGCAAAGAAACCTCGCCCCCTTTTCTCTCCTCCGTATTGGTGAACCTGGAAAACCTGGCCCCAAACTCCAACACCGTAGGCTCGTACTGGTCCATGAGACAAATGCTCGTTATTTTAGATTTTTGTGATGTATGATGCTAAGCAACCCCGCCCCCCTTCCTCTTTCCTTTGCTGAGTGCTCGGAGGATGGAGCTTGTGGCCACTCACTGTATTGTCTACGTCAAAAAATAAGCTTTATTTAAATGGTATTTTGGTCCTGATTCACAATGAAATGAGCAAAGAAATATGCAAAAATGCAATTTTACGCTTAATTTTCCAAAAGCATATGCTCCAGAAAAATACCACAAGAACATGTTAAAAACACAGTTTTTAACTGAGTTGAGTCTGAAAGATTATTTTTCTGCACGGTATTGACTCTCCCAATGGTTTTCTAATGTGGGGTCTGTTTTGTTAGGACTTGTTTCCGTATGATGATCTTGTATTTGTCAATTATAGTTTTCATTTTGGTCTCAAAAATAATGGTGTGGCTCAACTAGAATGGGTCTGATGATGAAACACAGATCTGAGGCATGTGATATGATGTTTTCATGAGTTCTCTCCATTCACACAAATGTACGATGAGTTCGAGTCAACCGCAGTCTTTCATTTTCCGTTTTTAGACTCACCTCTGTCCTGTGGGGTTGTAGATCTCATTACTCTGGCACCCACTTATTGTGATGGGATCAAAGGACTGAAAGGATCGCAGGCCTACGCCAGAGATAGCCACAAGGCGAGAGGAAAACATGACCAGGATAGCCTTGGTGTGGTAAAAGGCCACTGACAGGTCATGGCTCACGGGGATCACCAAAGGGTTTGTGCGGCAGCTCAGACGCCACTCACCTGTGGAGAGAATATGTGAGGCCAAAGTGCCAAAGAGAAAACAAAATTACCTTAGACTAAATGAAGAAGGGGGGTAGGTTGTGTTGCTATCCCCGGGGAGGAAAGAAAATAAGTGTAAGCAAAGACTATGTTCTAACTAAAACCCTGACAAGATGTCAAAAGTGGGACGAGTGTGATGCATGAGTTTTCACATACTCCGTTCTAGAGTACATAAGAAAGTTCTCACCTAGATTATGGATCCCTTCCTTGGTGTCCACCAACTGAACAGTGATATTGCACTGGGTCTGATCAGTCAGGGCGGTTCCTTCAGCTGCCAGATGGATAATTACAGCTGCCGCCACCATGGGATGAGAATAATGGGCCTACAGAGAGAAAAACAAAATGATCAAAGTTCAGCTTCTTGCCAGAAACTAAATATGGCTGGATAAAAAATTATCAATTAAAAGCAAGTTCTAGGCCTTGTTCAAAGGAAATTATGCACCCTTTATGCCAAAATATTATGTTTAGTCAATAAAATGTGGCCTTATTTTAAAGTTCTAAAAATAATTTAAACCTAAATTTAGTTTTTCAGAACTTCTACTTCAGTTTCAAATTTCTGACTTTAATCATGGAAAGCTGACCTTACAATTCAGATGCTTTTTAAGAGTTCTTACTTATTTTTTATTTTTTTTATCTAAAATGAAAAATTCTGACTTCAGTCAAAGACAAGCTTTTTTGAACAAAGTTCAGACTTAATCAAAACTTTAACACAATTTCATTCATTCATTCATTTTCTTTTCCCGTTTTGTCCCTTTTGGAATATAGCAGGTTAAGACAATGGATGGATGGATAGATAAAATCTAAGAATCTTTTTCCTTTCTACTCTGGAATAGATTTTAAATCCAAGCCTAGAACTTTGACTTACTTCCCGTAATGACAAGAGAAAGAAAAATCTATTTTTTTCTTATTTTTTATTTTTTATAATTTTTGCTTCAAAAGGTAACATTTTTGGTCCCTAACTATCTTTTTATATCACAAACAACCGTTCTGAATGCTTGCTCTTGAGGTGAAGTGAAATATGTTATGTCAAAACTGTGTTTCAAGATCTCTTCGGCCAATTTTAAAATTGTTTGGCAAACGGTAACAGCAAAATAATGAAAATTAATGTTTTTTTTCCCTGGAAAATTTGTTTCCTCTCAGAATAATGGACGACTTTACTGTCCCAAAAGATGGAAGTCTAAAGAAACACTAGATAAAAATAATGATTCAAGTCTCTAAACTTTTATTCAAAATTATCAAAAAAATGAACCTCCTATATTAAGTAATGGAAGTGAAGGGATGAAAAAGATGCAAGAAGACAGATTCCTTACAGAGGCTCTTTTTCTCTGAAACTGGACAACTACTTTTATGTTATGTCTTGAACTAGAACACTATGTTGCTCATTTGGAAATACTTCAACATTTTGGTTAAAACAGATTACATCAAAGCATTTTACAAAAATGCAAAAACTCACAGAAGAAAGTCAGCAGCTGTCAAAGTGGAGTTTGCATAGAGAGAAAGTTTTGTGAGCACTGATCTCGTGTTTTTGAAAAAAAAAAAAAAGGAGTTACACCATTTTTGCAACTTTGCCCAAATATTGTCTTAAAAATGATCTTCAGGAGTCTCAGAAGAAAAAAAAACTCAATAAGACCTGCTGTAAGGTGAATAGAAACAAATTAGTCTTAACCATAATTTAAATAAAAAGTTTATTAACATTTTTCTCACCTTTAGCCAATAGGTAGAATATCCCCATTCTGGGTTGGCCTGCTCACAAGGGAACCATG
Source organism: Adrianichthys oophorus (assembly GCA_036245035.1). NCBI lineage: Eukaryota > Metazoa > Chordata > Actinopteri > Beloniformes > Adrianichthyidae > Adrianichthys > Adrianichthys oophorus. Next base: position 11,541,770 of record BSAI01000108.1, read on the forward strand.
CATACTGGGACACCCCATCAGACAGGTCATAGACTTTGGACTGGCATGTCTGGAGAAACGAAACAAGACAACAAAAACAAAAAAAACAGAATAATTAAAATATATCTTTCTTTCTTTCTTTCTTTTAGCTTTTTCCTGTTTGATAACATTTTGGCAGTAAACAATAGAAACAAATTTAAAGAAAAAGTGACTTAAAAATGCAAATTAATGTAATCAATGATAAACTTGTATTATTATGATTAAAAAAAGGCATTTGGGAACTTTAAAATGAATTCAAATTCAAAAACACTGATTTTCAGTACAAATTTTTGTCTAAATTTAGCTCAGAAAAATGTCGTACATAGTAACTTTTAAAGACTTACAACAAAACTGTACACTTTTGAAAAAAATGTCGTGTTTATTAACTCTCATTTGGCACTGCTTCGAACCCCACTTTTTCACAACAGTCAGCGGACTCATGGCAGCTTGGGTGCACACGCAGCTGACGTACACGCCACTGTTTGTTAGCGATTGTCAATAAACTTAGCACCCTGTGTCATGTGTCGCATCTGTTTTATCCCTGTTTTCTTTCTGGATAAGTGCATGGGAGACAAAAACGTTGATGCCGTAAACAGTGCCTGAAAAATGAAATCTTTTTCTCAAACAAAACACCCACCCATAGCCGCACCAGACTTAATGAAGTCATTTTTTTGTGTTTCTGAACATAGCTTGTGATTAAACATAGCATAAGCTGCACCAACGCTGTGCTTAATAGCAACTACAGTACATTATGGAAATCTACCTTAAAGGTTTCTCCTGCAGTTTTCTGTCACATTGAAAGTCACAGCCATCAATAATAATGATGTGGCCAGAATTTAATTACCTTGTTCACATGCTCTCTTAAGTCATAGCCAGCAGTGACTGATCATGTGGCTAAACATTACCAGCTTGTGGCTTTGCATCACTAAATTGTGGGAATGCAATAATATTTTTTCCGCCAATGTCACCAGTGAAGCGCCATAATAATGAGACTCAACCTCATATATTATATTTAAGAGGGGTTATATATGACCTTAGGAAACCACTGGGTGTTGCACTTGAGCAGCAGCCGCTTCATTTCAAACAGAACAAAAGCCAGAAAAGTGTCCTGGCACTTCACTTGGCTGTCTAAACATTGAACTCTATCTTTGAAAAGGTGTTTGGATCTGGTTCTTATCTTTGTTCTTCTAAAAAAAAACAAAAAAAAAACAAAAAACAATTTGCTCTTTTAAAATTTGAAATGTTGTGGAGTATGTTTGCAAAGCTTATTAAGTTGGATGACTTCAAAGAACATGCTAAAATGCAAATACCGTCAAATTTAGGAAAGCTGTCAAGTTGGCAAAAAATCTGATAAAATAGATTGTTTGTATTCTGATAGAATGTGTTAGGTTAAAAGTCCAAAATCCTTGGACTATAATTTCCTAAATGCTCCTTGAGCTTTAGCTTCGATCTAGATATTAATTAGGAAATGTAAGAAAAAACAACAGGTTTGTAAAAGGTGAATTAATGGGATGATAGATGGGATATGTCAATCTTTTCATAGGTAGTATACCTAAATCAGATGCTGCTTTTTTATGACAAATGCACTTTATCTGAAAGCAATCTAATTTTAATTTCCTGATTTAGTGACATAGTGATTCACCTTTTTAAATATATGTTTATGAATCATTTATTATTGTTAGTTGTTGACTTGAATGTATGCCTGTTGCATGAACCAGGAAGCACTTTTTTGAATTTCATTGTTATAGTCCCAATGACAATAAGTATTTATCTGTCCATCAGTTAGGCAAATAACAAGGAAGGAACGTCTAGGACAGGATTCCCACTGGGTGCGCATGCTCCCACACATCTCTAAGGCCATTTTAAAAATAATACCTCATAAATATAGCCCTACAGTATATATTTTCCTTTCTACAAAACTAGAAATGTTTAAATTTGTTAACTGCTTTTTTACTTTTCAGATGATGACCATGGAGATGTCCATATCAACAAAGCCTTTATCTGCTCTTACTTCAAAAATCCATGTTACTACATTACTCACAATAAAAATGTTTAAATTGATCCACAATGTCCACTCTCTGATACTAAGCGTTTACACCAACACGCATGAGATATTTAGCTAAACTAATCCAGTCTCCTAAAACAAGAGGATGAACTGGATTATCCACCAACTGATGCCAAAATCAGTGTTATGCTTTTATAAAAAAGACCACAGCAAAAATGTGTGATTTCTAACAACTCATTAGCCTGGTGAACCATGTTTGGAGAAGTGAGGTAGGACACAAATATGGGACATATGTGGAGAAAGTGTGTTTGAGAATCTTAAGGAACAATACTTATGAAAAGTAGCCTCAAAAGGCAAAAATGTTTCGGATAAACTACAGCAGAAAAGTGAGCAATAGATAAACAACTATAAAGGAGGAGGGAGGACACACAACCAAGGTCGGTGAGTTTCGCCTACCGTCCTGAGCTGGTGAAATGAGACACCAGTAACATGAGAGTTTTGCTAGAGAAGCTACTGTAGGATCCTACCACCGTGGAAAACTGGCCAGACCAGCTATATGTCCTTATATCTGTCCCCGAAATCTGTTGACATGACCTTTCTGCTTAGAGCTGAAAAAACAAGAAAGGCAGGTGACCCAACAGCGTGAGGAAGGATGAGGTGACAAGTGTGAGAAAGTGAGGAGGTTGTTGTTTTGATCTGCATCTAGAATACACTTCAAGGACCCTCTTGAACAATGATCAGGATTGAGGGTCTAAGATGAAGGAACCACACCAGCACCGGTCTTACAGCCCAAAATATCCTAATATGTTTTTACCTTGTTTATAAAAATAAAAATGAGACAAATTGTTTGGAAGGAGTACCTCAAAATATGTTCACTAGCACATTAACAAAGAGGTATAAAGGTAAGGGTTTCCTTCACACTAACACAAGTCAGACAAAATAACTTTTCCAAGAAAACCTTCCTCCATTCATCCTTTCTTTCCTTCCCAGAGTGAATCAATTTGTTTGTGACCTGAAGGTCGTTAAACATAAACAAACTATTACACATTCATACACCAGCAAGTATAATATATATTTATCTGTTGTGTTAGTGTAGCATAGCGGTAAAATTTTTCACTCAAGAAATCCAAGTTTGAATCCCAGTTAGGGCAAACTTCCAGTAGGAGTTCTTAGGCAAGACCCCATGAAGCCTCACCATCACTGCCTACCTCTAATATGAGCAAAACTCACAATGAAGGAGTCATGCTGGCTCAGATGACCCATGGATTACTAAACTCTGCAGCAGCTGTTGGGGAACCAGGACATGCTGGAGAGTTTATGAATAGAATGTGGAAACCATGGCTATGTTGAAACTCAACACATCTAGAGCAGCATTGAAACAACTAGTGGGTCAGCATTGCGCCATCCGCAACAAGCAACTGCTCACACAACTAGAGATTGAAGAGATACAGCACACATGCTAATGGAAGGAAGAGCAAAGATGACAGCTCAGAGTAGAGATATCATCATTGCCAAACTCCAAGATTAGGTACCAATCCCCAGAAACCAGCACAAAAGCATCTGACCCGAGATTAACCAACATGGGCACAAGACCCTCCTTACCTGACAAAATTAAGTGAAGTGACATCTACAGTAAAAGTCTACAAGAGGGTATGAAATGCAACACCACATTAAATTCCACTACAACTATCGTTGAGATAAATGAGCTGATAGACACGGCAGCAACAGTAATCCTTGAAATGCTTGATTGTGAGCCAAACACTTCCCATAACAAGCACCATCCTCCTTGAAAACAAAGGCTGAGACAAGGATCAAGCTAACACGCGTAGAAGAAGTACAAGTAAGAAGTCCAACCAATTGTCCACATCTGAGGCAATGAAAGCTGCCAAAGAAAGAATTACAGACCACCTGAAGAGGAACACTAGAGAGATAGAGCTCAAGAAGATAAGCGGGACATTCTCCACAAACCCATTAAAGATGTAGTCTATGTGGATGACATCGAGCTCTACATCAAGAGCTGTGATTTTTTTTTAGAATGTCCTTTGGACTGGACAAATGTCCCAGATTGGAATAAAGATGATCAAAACTAAAGAAATTGTGCAACATTGTTGATACTGAAGACAGCTACAGGCACATAGGCCACAAGGAATACAGAAATTGCCAAATCCCTGCCTGATACGGTAAGTTCTGAGAAGTCAGCTGAATGGCAAGAAAAAAATCTCAATAATAATCAACATTTATTCCTTGCCAGTTATAAAATATCCTGTTGGCATGATAAGATGACTAAAAGAGTTGTTGGAAACCACTGACATCAAGATAGGGAAACTCTTTACAATGCATGGACGGTTTCACCACAAATCCTTTATCCATGAGAAATAGTGAATGCCAATGTTATTGGTTAAGTTTGATTTCTGTAAAGACTATATTTTTAATTTTTAACATTTAGGTTGATAAAAAAAACTCAAATTTATGTGACTATGACCGCTTGCATATATGTAAGTGGTATTTAACCATGCATAATTGTGTGTTATATGTATGCATAGATGTGTATGCATGTCAGCCTATTCAATTCTTCACTTTTATGTGTTAAATGCTTGAGTGGAACAACACTATTTCCTGACTTCCCCTGAAAAAAACAATCACAGTGACACGCTGGAGATGAGTTTAGCTCCGTAACTGCAAAACACACATAAACACACAGAGTCAAACACATGGTCTTAATATTTAACAGCTGGCCAGCCAGTCAAGCTGGCAACAGCCAAACCTGGGTCTGTAGACACAAACTGGTGTTTGTAAATCACCACTTCAGATAAAAGGACGGCAAAGTGTTTTAAGCCAAGGAGAAACCAATGGGAGAGAAAGCGAGAGTCCAAATGTCAGACTTGCAGCCCCTTAAAATTATGTCTGTATTGTAGGAACGCTCACTATGAACATAAAGCAAAAACTGTAACTTAAAAAAAGGAGGAAGCACAGACGGAAGCTGTTAGCAGCAGAGTAATGACAATAATAATGGTTGTAATAGCATAATGTAACACCTTATCCTACCGGAGCCAGGGTGACACAAGTTCACGTCCATTAAGAAATGTCTGCACATCCACATACAGGCCTGTACAAAGCTCATTTACAAACATACACGTCTTACACATGCTGCAACCATCTTGGCTCAGATGCTGACGTTGACGGCTACAGATTTTCAAGATGCCCTGGCTTGGATACAATTAAATAAAACTTGCACACACAGCCACAAACATTGGCCATATGTTTCTGAAAGACCCAGACATTAAGGAGGCCCTGCAAAGGTTTTTACTTATCTTCCAAAAGCTGCAGCATCCGGAAAATGATCCACAAACAGATTTTTTCTTTATAGCCGATGACTTTTTTAAATAATTTTTTAAGTAAAAGGTAGTAAATGTCAAACTTTACGTGTCAAGTACAGATGGAGGTGCTTTTGAAGCAACTTTCCCCCCACATTGCAAAGTTTAGAGTGATGACATTTTCTTTTACTCTGGAATATCCTGGATCAATTTTATAAGAAAATAGTATGTGTTAAAATAAAACTAAACCCTTCCTGGCATTTTGCATTGTTTTATACATTTTGTTTTTGCTTATTTCTGCTTTGCCGTGTCCCCTTGTCAAAGTCATACATACAAATCAAAACCCAAGTCTGGTAAGGAGTGAGCATCTGTGAGGCATTTGTGGCCAGGAGGAGAGAGTAACACAAACTGAGAGAAACTAAGTTTCCAAGCATCATCCAATGGTTTACTGGAATGCTGATGAACGCCTGGTGTGTGAGGTAATGTCATGTTAACCAGACCCACCCATACCTACTCAATCTCACCCTCTCATTGGTCTAAGACGAGTGATGGGTGATTTCCTTGACCTACTGAGAATGAAGCTGTAAAAGTCTTTAAGTGGGTGCAGTTATGCAGTTTGCCTTTGCTGATGTTATCAGAATAAAAGAAAGTACTAAAGTATGGACAGGTTTCCTCAAAATAAACAGAAAGGGGGGAAAATAAAAGAGAAAGCCATCCCTTGTTTTTTTTATTTTTATGTAGCCACACGTTTTATGTCAATGGCACTACGCCTGACGACGACCATGTGGTTTGTTGGGAATGTTGGTGGGAAGAACGGTGCTAGCGGAGCTGCTCTTCTTTCACTCCAGAAAGCAACAGCTCAGCTACTGTATGAGGCTTTGATTTTTGTGTGGAAGTGTGTACTCAGTGTGTTTGCATGTCTATCTAGAGAGGTAAAAAATGGATGCATGCTCTGCATTGGCCTGTTTACAGTATGCATGTGTTTCCCACTTAAGTCCACAAACACACGGGGAATGCTTTTTCAAAAGGTGGGATAGATCTGGGCCAGCCAGGTTTTTTTTTTTTTTTTTGTTTTACTGACCAGCATAATTTCCTCATCCTTTTTTTTTCTAGACGACTGTTTTGCTAAAATGAATGGGGTAGCGATTGCTTAATTCACACCTCATGCATATATGTTTGTTTTAAATCCCAGGGTGACTGACCTTTACATTTCGCTGACTTTTTGCAGCACGAGAGGACTAAGACGTTATCCCTTCTGTTGCTTATGTATAATTAAGGTTAGTGTTCTCCAGGGACGGCTAGGGGTTGCATCCAAAATTGCCTGAGCAGCAACCCTCTCTGGAGAAATCACCTGGTTTGCTGTTTGATCTTTAAGTTTGAATGCAAAGACAACCTCCCCCACAACGACAGATGGAGCAAGACATCATCAACATAAAGCAAAGGCAGAAAAGTAAGACATCCTCATGCATTTTTGCATGATGAATAATCTAGCTCCTTTACCTGATTGTAACTTGTGGAGGTTTAAGATCATTCTAACATGTAGACCATGTCACCTTTTGGTTCCTATAAATGTGACCAACTCATTAATGCGGTATATTCCAGGTTTATGGACTACAGAAAAATAACATGTATGCGTACACTGATTAGTTATTCGCGCCGCTTCCATCAAAAGCTTATTGAGTTAGCTTTTTGTGCTCCACAGTAAGTACACTCAAAAAAATCATTTGTTGGATGAACACAACATTAATTAATTATATTGCACCAACATAAATACATTCAGATCTCCCAACACAAATGTTTATTGCTGTACTAACACATTTGGTTTATGTGGAAATACTTTCCACAGTTATATTATGTTCACCCAACAAATGATTTTTTTGAGTGTAGCAAGGCAAGATTATTTTCTGCTTAAGGAGCAACCCATTTCTTCTGGTTTGAGGCAGGTTGGGAAATGGCTCTAACTGAAGCCAGGTCAGTTCACCAAGTACCGGTTGGTGGTTTGTTATACAAGCAAGTCAGACTCCATTTACTCCAATTTAAAACAGTCCAGCCTCTCAACAGAGAAACACACATTCTGGTTCCAAAAACGGTTCTTTCATCTCTGTGTTTAAATTTTACATGCATAACAAGTGTACTCGGGGTGAAATTTGTATGAACCTCATAATTCTGCTTTGCATTTAACTTTAAAATTGGGAAGGAATAACCTTAAGATCTGCTAGTGATGTGGAATCTTCTACTCTACCTGATATTTTTCAACAAATACTAGATTATTGGGGCTGCACGGTGGCGCAGTGGTTAGCGCTCCTGCCTCACAGCAAGAAGGTTCCCAGTTCAAGCCCTGGCTGGGGGACCTTTCTGTGTGGAGTTTGCATGTTCTCCCCGTGCATGCGTGGGTTTTCTCCGGGGACTCCGGCTTCCTCCCACCGTCCAAAAACATGCTTCATTGGTTAATTGGTCACTCTAAATTGTCCCTAGGTGTGAATGTGAGTGTGTATGGGTGTGTGATTGTGGCCCCTGCGACAGACTGGCGACCAGTCCAGGGGTGTACCCTGCCTTCGCCCATGAGTAGCCGGGTTAGGCTCCGGCAACCCCGTGACCCCAAAAGGGATAAAGCGGATTGGAAAATGACTGAATGAACTAGATTATTGGTTCCACCTATTCACCCATTGCCTGAAATGCTGGTGTTCTGTGATGTCATATTCAGCCACAATGGAGCTCAAAGATTATTTTCAATCAATCCAATCAAATCATGGGTAAAATCACCACATGTTTTGGCTATCTTTTCATACAGTCGTCAGTTCTGCTTTACAGTGACAGCACTACTACATTTAAGTCATATTCAGGTCTACCAAATAGTTATTTTTGCAGATCTCCAGTTTGGAGTAATTGTGTGTAACCAATGCTTTCAGAGCAGCGAGAAAGTGGATGCCCTTCGTGCCTGAATTTATTTCCAATTATATTAGAAAAAATATTTTCAAGTGTATATTTTTTTCCATCAATGTCATGCAAATATCAGAGGACTCCTGGACAAAACTGTATGTTGGGAATTAGCAACATGCATCATGAACGGGGTAAAATTTAGTAAAATGAGACAAAAAAAATTTCTTTATAAGTACGACCTGTTCATTGCAGCACATTTTGTGCTATAGTGCAGAGGTCGAACTGTTGACCTCTGATTGGAAGATCGCAAGTTTGGTCTCCACCTTGCCCACCCATGTGTTGATGTACCCTAGGGTACAACACTGAATCCCACATTGCCCCTGGTGGTTAGAGGCTGGCATCTGAGTGAGGCAGTGGAGCTGTCATCAGTGTGTGAATGTGTGTGTGCATGAGTGAATGAGACTACGGCTGTAAAGTGCTTTGGGCTTTTATAAGTACGTACCATTTAGCATTTATTTAAAATTAAATTACCAAAAAAAGGAAACGCTTCATGTCTGAAAAACAGGAGCAATATTTGTTGCTAATTTTGAGAATATTCAACAGTTACGGCAGAAAGACAGAAAGTTGCTCACTTCCATGCAAGCATTTTGATCCAGATTCAGGCAGCATGCACTGACACAACAGCCCCTTATATACAATAACCATGGCCACTTTGAACTTCTGACCAATCAAACAACAGTTCTTAAGACAAAAACTAAGAAAAAAAATTGAGCAAGTGATGTGTTAAGAACAAAAATAACTTTTTTTCTGCTTTTCTGGCAGCGTCTAGACAGAAAACAAATTTCTGTCTGTTCCAAAGTCTTGTAACATAATTTAGAACCATTTAACTCCTTCATGGCATATGCCACTATTTTGCACTGAATTTATGATAACCTTAAAAGGAAAACAAATAGTGGATGATATTATGTAACTGAAAAACAAAGTTAGGCGTGAAGGAGTTTAATGTTGGTGGTTTTTCAAATGTTTTTTTTTAAAGAAACTTTTCTTACTTTGAAATGCAGTGAACTTATTGCAATACACATATAATGTACTAATCCATATCTATTGAAATTGACCAAGAATAATCTATCTTTTTGTGCTCCATTCTTTTGCATTAGTCTGCAGATATTAGAAAAAAAAAACACTTTTTATTTCTGTTCTGCTCTAAAAAATGTTGTAGAAACCTTCATACTTTACAAGAATAGGTGAATATTTACCTCCTACAACAGGTCACAAATGTTTAAAAGCAAATACTAGATAGGTTATACAATATTATTCTTTTGTTTTGGGTTCTCCCTCAGCTTTAAATTGGAATGCAGGTTCATTCTACTCATTTCTGCCATTTCCTTCATTCATGAAGATGAGCTGCTTTTGTTGCTGATTTTGATTGAAATATTGTAATGTCTTTTTAATTCGTTGTATTGTAATGCCTTCTTAATGTCTTCTTGACTCCTCGCTGGGGCCTTCTTGTGGTTGTAGGTTCGCTTTGGCTAACATCTTCTGCTAAATGACCAAACGTAAATATGTCAAAAGAATTAGCTTCTTAGGCAATTTAAAGAGTTGCAGCACGGATAAAACAAAACAAATTGGAGGTAATCTCTTTGTTCAAGGATGTTTTACCTATCTAGGCTGGATATCAAGCCATTTGCTAATGTTCCACCAGGGCCTTCTAATTTATTTTAGGGCATCAATATGCATATTGCATTCTCATATGCATAAGCACATACACTTGAGATCTTGTGCATCTCTTTTTGTTCAAGTCCCTTTTATTACTGCTCTTGTTTTTGTGCACTTTTAAAGATCTATATCACTGCCTCACATTCTCTCAGACACACACACAGTCAGTGCATTCTTTACTGTAGATATCAAATGAAACTGATACACCACGTCAATAGAAAAGTTGTTTACTAGATCAAAGGAAAATGATTTGACTCCATTTTTTTTGACAGGGTTTCTTGTCGTATGCCAGTGAGGAAATGCTGCAGATAACTTGAGTCTTTGAGGCCTTTATTCAACCAAATGGTGTTTTTTTTGTCTTTCCAGAACATTGTGGTAAAAATGAAAAAATAAAAATGTGTGCCCGCTATGTCTCTGTCACTTAACACCATTAGGATTTTTTGTGTTCTTATGCAGCACCATGGTCCTTGTAAATTTATTTAACTTTAGTAGAGAAATCCAGGGTGAGTGACAGAAAGATAATATGCAAGCTGCGACCCAGTACTCTGAATAGCGGCAGCATCAAGCTGAAGATTATTTTTGCATGGCCACTAAACGATCTGAACAGATGTTTCTTAAGAAAATAGACTCAACCACACACAAACCTCACTGACTTCAAGGAAAAAGATGACGGACATCATTTAAGGGCCTTTCTTTTTTTTTTCTTTAAATTCTTCTTCTTGATCAGGACTCATTTATAGAACTGCCTCTTGCTGGGGTAATTTGATTAAAGTATATTCGTATTTAAACCAAATAGCTTTAAAGTGAGAGTTTAGGGGACCTGGAGTGACTTTTTCTAACATTACAGAAGCAGCAAATACAAACTATTTTTCATTTGTTTTCTCAAAGTTGCTTGCTATTAATTTGCTAACAGTAAGAAAATGTTCAAAGCTATGGTGACATTGCTGATTAGATGATGACGTTTGAGTTTTTATATTTAAGACGCATTTTTAAAAAACTTTAAAGTCTAGATACTTAAAAAAGTTATATGAATTATACGGAGCTCATCCAGTATTGCTTCATGCCAAATAACTTAAAGTTAAAATAATGGACACTATTATAGCATAATAGTACCTATTGTTTCTTGCTGTGTTTCTTTTTGTAACATTTTATGATGATTTCTGGAAATTACTTTATTTTTCTGAAATGTTTCATTTTTATTTCCATTAATTTTTTGGAATGGTCTTTTGGTTTCTAGAATATTACGTTGTTTTTTTATCATTTGTTTTTCTTTTTTAATTACCATTGTGATCTTTAATGTATTTTTGTGTTTTGTGTTGACTTCAGGGCCACTGTAGTAACATGCAAGGAAACGAGAACTAAATCGAAAATCAAGTTTAAGTGACAGACTGTCATACAGACTGTCATACAATGCAGACAAATAAAAATGAAAAAGGAAACCGACTAGTGCAAATTCTTCTTTCGATCCATATTCTATCCATCCAGGGGCGATCATGGTGCAACAGTAAAGCATTCAACTTCTGATTGGAAAATTGCAGGAGCAAGACCCAGGATATTAAACAGTTACAAACTGCCAGTCATCAAATTCTCTGCAGGAATAATCAGATGGCCAGAGGAAGAGATACAGACCACAGATGTTAAGACATGAAAGCTCCTCACCATACATGGACGGTTTCATCCCAAATCCAGCCCCTGAGACTGTATGCTAGCTGCAAGAAAGGAGGCCGAGGACTAGTGAGCGTGGAAGCCATTATCCAGGATGAAACATTCAAGATCCATGAAAACATCAAGATCAAAGTCCCAACTAACAGTGTGTTCAGTGAATGTCTGAGACAATGGACAGGAGAGGAGGACAGATCCTCATTTGAGGACAAGCCCCTGCATGGGATGTACCAGCAAACCATAACTGAAGTGTCTGATATCAAGAAGTTCTACCAATGGCTAGAAAGGGCCGGTCTACAGGACAGCACAGAAGCGCTCATCCTGGTAGCTGGAACAAGCCCTGAACACCAGAACGATAGAGGCTCAGATCTACCACACCAGACAAGACCCAAGGTGTAGGCTGTGCAAAGAGGCGCCTGAAACAATCCAGGACATAACTGCAGGGTGTAAGATGCTGGTCGGGAAAGCATACATGGAGCGCCACAACCAAGTGGCTGGAAAAGTATAAAGGAACATGTGTGCAGAATATGGACTGGAAACCCCAAAGTCAAAATGGTAAACACCTCTGAAAGTGGTAGAGAATGAGAGAGCAAAGATCCTGTGGGACTTTCAGATACAGACGGACAGGATGGTAATGATGAACTAACTAGACATTGTAGTGGTGGATAAAGAACAGAGGAAAGCTGTTGTGGTGGATGTGGCAGTACCAAGTGATGGTAAGATCAAGAATAAGGAACATGAGAAACTGGAGAAATACCAGGAACTCAGAGAGAAACTTGAGAAAACTTGGAAGGTGAAGATGACAGTGGTGCCCGTGGTAATTGGAGCACTCGGGGCTGTAACCCCCAAACTGGAGGAGTGGCTACAGCAGATCTCCGGAAAGACCTCAGACATCTCAGTCCGGAAAAGTGCAGTGCTAGGAACAGTCATGGTCAGCAACAATACTCAGGTATGCTGTAGCACTGTAATCATGCTCAGTTGTTACTAAGGGGCCCAAAGTTTTCCAAGAAAATATCCAGAACACCATGAATGTATGAACCATTACACCATCTGCCTGAACTGTCAATACAAGGCAGGTTGGATCCATGCTTTCATGTTGTTTATGACACAAACTGACCCTACCATCCGAATGTTGCAGCAGAAATTGAGACTCATCAGACCAGGCAACGTTTTTCTAATCTTCTATTGTCCAATTCTGGTGAGCCTGTGTGAATTGTAACCTCAGTTTCCTGTTCTTAGCTGACAAGAGGGACACCCAGTGTGGTCTTCTGCTGCTGTAGTCCATCTGCCTCAAGGTTGAATGTGTTGTGTGTTCAGAGATGCTCTTCTCCAGACCTCAGTTTTAACCAGTGGTTATTAGAGTTCCTGTCCTGTGCCTTTCTATCAGTTTCTATCAGGAACCAGTCTGGCCATTCTCCTCTGACCTTTGACTTTTCTGCTCACTGGATATTTTCTCTTTTCTTGACTATTTTCTGTAAAACCCTGGAGAGTTGTTCTGGTGAAAATCCCAGTTGATCAGCAGTTTCTGAAATACTCAGACCAGTCCGTCTGGCACCAACAATCATGCCACGTTCAAAGTCACTTCATTAACCTTTCTTCCTCATTCCGATTCTTGATTTGAACTGCAATAGATCTTATTGACAATGTCTATACGCCTACATGCATTGAGCTGCTGCCAAATGATTGGGTGATTAGAAAATTGCATTGACAAGCAGTTGGACAGGTGTACCTAATAAAAGTGTCCAGTGAATATTCAGGCTGCGTTACACTAATGTAAAGTGAAGTTTGCTTAAAGAAACAAGTTTAAGTTAGCTTCCATGCTTGCCAAATAAAAACAACTATTAAAGACTTTTCTTAGGGATTCAATAGCTCAGTAAAAGTATCAAAAAACATCAAACTTGAACTTTCATTGAAGATATTGATGTGACAATTCTGTGCTATTTCACCTGTTTAACTAACTCCAGTCAACCTTATTGGAATTTAATGCAAGAGCTTAAAAGAAGGATTATTTAATCAAAGAAGAAAAACCTTGAGAAACTTCAAACAGGGGCAGGCTGACCTTCACAGTCATGGCTTTCTGTCTCGGTATATGAATGACGTAACCCAAGAGGGTACCTTTTTTTCTTAAAGTGCAGTATAAAGAGCAGCATGTAATGCATGTTGACTGGCCGCAAAGTGAAATGAAAATGCACTTCAGATGGATGAATTTCAGCTAAGTGAGTTTAGCCATATGCCCACAAAAGAGAAAAAAGCATCTTTAAACAAAACAAATGAATCCCGTCTTTAAAAAATGAAGGAGGTCTAGCTGGTTAATGTGGTTCTTTGCTTTTTGGAAAAAAAAAAAAAATCATCTGAGTGGGTTGAAACAAATCTGCCTTCTTCACACCGCATTTTAGCTTTTGACAACAAGCTACCAATAGAATAAAAATACATTCAGTACAATTATAAAGCACCAATTAAATGTGAAATAGTTGCATATCTGCTAGGTTCTCGTCAGAGGTGGGCACTTTTTCAAAAGTGCTCCTTTTTTTCTTGCTGCATTTTGCTTTGAAAATAATGCACATAAACATCAACCAATGGCAAACCTCCTGCCAGGTTTTCCTTCCCATAAAATGCCCCATCAAAATGCCCCATCTGTGGCATGAGCTTCCAGGAGCTTTGCCATACCCACAAGGACCATGTTGCACAACCGTTTCAAAAAAATTGGTAGAAAAAAAAAAGGACTAAAAAGGTTGCTTTTGTTTCAAATACATTTTGCAAGCAAACAGTTGTGTACAAAAAAAGTTAACATCTGGGGACATGAGTATCTACTTAGGAATAAATGGAATTTCAGAACATGCTAAAAAGTGGAGGTTCTTTAGAAAAAAATGTTTCATGTATGGTCAAACATGCTTTTATGTGAAAATTGACCTCTGCTATAGAGAGTGGAACTATCAAAAGTCCATCCATCCATCCATGTGTTTGAAAACCCTCAGTTTAGGTTCTGCTCTTATTTTCCACTTGTTCCGCCCCACTTCGGCCCTCGAGGCCTGGAGTTGCCTGTCCCTGGTATAGGCCCTTTAACCTCTTAGGACCTGGCGTACATCATACTTGGACATCACATTTTGGGTTATATTTCCACAGCAGTTTATTCTGCTTAACTGGGGCCCTGTTACTACATGTTTAGATGAGTAGGTCAAAAGTTAGCTCGGGTCCAAAGTGGTTAAGTCAACAGATTAATTCAAAAATCTCATGTTATAATTTTTATGAGTAGATTTTAGCCTAGAGAAAGATCAGAGGTGAGCCATCAGAGACCATATAATGCTTTATTACTTTCACTGATAAAAGAGATTTTTTTTTTTAAATCAGTACATCTAGTTTCAGGATCTGCTTAATGATTTTTAAATTGATTACGACTAGTAAGCAGATCTCATGCTATCTTGGATGTTTGTTCGTGTAAGACACGAAAGAAGGAAAAGTCCCTGTTTCTCGAATTCTGACAGGGAAAGCCATACTGATGTAACACTGTTATCTAACTGGATATATGAGCATGTGAGGAGGTCAGTGAGGAACTCTCAGCGAGAGGGAAACGGCAACAGGACTGTTAACCTGTGTTAGCAAATTTTCCACTTGCGTTTCACTGGCCTTGTAATGAGATGATCTCATTACATATGACCCCTGGGGGGAACAGTGTGTTCTCCACCATCAAAGTGCCTCTTTTTTTAATGAACAATGTGTCCTTCAAAGCAGAAATCTTCTGTTGGGTTTTGCAAATGTGTGCCACCAGAAAACAAAATATCTGAATACATCGCTGGCTGAAACACACTTCCTTTTTTTTTTCAATGGCTGTTCATGGATGCTTAAATGACATTTATAACATTTTTTCTTTTTTTTTTTTTTGTTTTTGGTACCACTTTCTGATACCGACACCTGACTACAGCTTTTCCACCCATTCGCTGGCCTTGTAAAACGCACCATCAGCAGCTGGAGCAAATGCGGTCAACAACACACACTTTCAGCATCACAATCACCTCCCACCACACAACAGTGTCAGTGTGGGAGGTTTTCAAGTCTCACTGTTTCAACACAAACCCTTTCATTTATGTGGTTAAGCAAAGAGCGTGAAATCAAACAATAAACGAATGCCAAAGCAACCTCCAAGACACACACTGAGGTGTGTTTCTTTTAACGCTTCTTTATATGAATATATTTCTTCACAAAATAAAAGAATACCTTAAAACTCAGTGATTTAAAAAAAAAAATACAATAAACGTTTTGAGATACGGAGAGTGCCATTTTTTAACCAACTGTATACGCAAATAGAATGGAGGCTAACCATTTTTAGCGCTTTAAAAAACACCAAACATCTTTAAAAAGTGGCCAAAAACGATACCATCTTGATTTGTTTTTTTGTCACTATTGAAGACAAATAATTTCTTGTTTGCCTCAAAGTTTAGCTGTAGGATCAGGTTTATGATTAGATTACGTATTTCTGCACTAAAAGGCGCACTTAAAAGCCTTTTTTTTCCAAAAAGTGCACCTCATAACCCGGAGAACTAATATGGGTTAATTCTGATGTGTTTACTGATGTTGAAGTGCTTCTGAGAGGTCTGTCAACGTTAGTCTTTTTTTTTATGAGCTGCAACCAAAGTTGAGTGTTATTGTGAATTCACTAATACTGCTCACATATAGCATTGTCAGACTGTTTTTTTTAAATATTTTTTTACATTGCTAAGACGGTTGGGAGCGTAGTTGGTAATGTTTATTTTAGCTATATCAGTCTTTTTTCTTATGTGTTGCAATGCGTTTTAGAATTACGGAGAACGCAGTTAATAAAGTCTGACAAATTTCTAACTCTTTTGTCCTAATGCTGCTATGTTCACACTGGCCTTGGTAACCCGAGTTAAAGCAACCACTTCCATTTCCATTGCATTGCCATTGAATACGAGTTTAAAGTTGAACCAGTGTAACTTTGACCAATCAGGGACTCGGACATGGTATTGATGTATGGGTGATGTCCCCTTTAATTGATGGAAGTGCCAACTGTTGGAAAAGTGATCATCAAGAAGAAATAATCATTGTGGTTTGTGCCTGGATGGAATTATATGACAGAATCTTTTATATATCGGAATAGAGCTGTGACAGAAAAAAGTCTGGGGCAAGGTTTGTGGGATTTGCACCGCTTCCACATTTTTCACCAAGGCTTTTTTGACTGTGAGTACATGCACTAGTATCGGGTAGCAACAGTCAGTGCTAACAACAAATGCTAAAAGTGCATTCAAGAACCCGCATTCAGCGCACATGTGAGTCCATAGCCCAGTGGGTACATAGCATTATAGCTTGGTGCGCCGCATATATGACATAGGTTCTAAAATAGACCATTCATTGACTCCTTATAGTGGGGAAAATAAAGTATTGTTTGGAGGAGGTCATGTGATCAGTGTAGGTCCAAAATTATGGCCAGTAATAAGATCTGCTGAAACTCATGGTTTTTCATGGAGCTTTTTCTCTTGTAGCCCTACGGTGTCTCGCACCACAGAGTTCCAACTCATTGTTCTTAAGAACAGCTGGTGGAGGCGGTTAAAAACTATAAACACTTGAAGACCACAAAGACAGACAGCATCGTTTGTGAAAAGGAAATGCCCAAAAGTTCTCTGCTAATGAAAAACTTGAGTCTTGTATTATTGCACTGCTTTTCTGTTCACTCAGGACCGTGTTGTGTTATTTAGTGCCATGGCCGCATGCAAGACTTGTCTTGTGGAGCACCAACCAGGAGCAAGGAAATGAATTATTGTGACACAAAAAAGCATAGATCTAAAATACAAAGGCAATAATGTGTGTATGTGTTTAACCTGCACCTGATTGTGTGTGTGTGTGTGTGTCTGTGTGTGTTTTGCCAATGTTTTGGGCCCTCTGCATCTTTCTGCATTTCAACAGATCGATACAAGCCTCGGGCTTTGGAGGAATCGATGGCTTCTTCTGATGTCAATTAAGACAATTAACATTACTTTAATGAAAGCAGCAAACTTCAGCTCCAGCCCTAAGACACATCAAATAAACCTCTCGTTCCTACTCAATGGGGAGATGAGCAGGAAATGCTGCAAATGAAACACTCAAATGCTTTACAAAACCATGCGGGTTTCTCCAATACAAAGCTGCTAAGATGACAGTTGAGTAAAAAAGGGGAACACATTAAAAGTGGTGTTCAAAAAAAGACTATTTAACATTGTTTAATGTCTATATTCCACTAGCTGCAGGTGAAGCTATGTACAGACTGACCTTAGTAACAGCAGGATACCCACTAGCCACCTCACCGGAGCAGTAGGGCTTTGCTTCATGGGAAACGTCAACTGAGGAAGCCCACTGATCCAAGAAACCGCTGGGTGTGTACAAGCCGCAGTCTCTCACACCTGTCTCGCGTTCAAAGTCCTCGCACACCCCGTCCCCATCGTAGTAGTAACACATGCTTGGCTCCTCTGCACAAGAGAAAGAAATAGTAAAGTTCACATTTGAGGAAAAATGTGTTTTTACACTGGATTGTGTTGTCCTCATGAAACGATTTTGTGCACTCCTTTCTACTTGTGCTCACTCCATCAACTGTTTATTTATTTCTTAAGCATTTTAATCATTTTTTTCTGTTCTCATCAATGTTTTAGAGGAAGGTTTAGTTACGCACATTGGGATCTAGCTGTTTATGTTATGCACAAAGGCAAAAGACAATGAATGGGTGAACATGGCAAAATGAGAATACAAGAACAGAATGGAAAGCAGGAGACAGACTGAGTCAAGACATAACGAGAGATACAGCAGCAATTTTTCTAGACATCCCACCCAGAGTTTAGATCTGAAACTGTAAAAGCGTATGTGAAGGAGAGAGGAGTAGACCGGAGAGGTTGCCTGGGGCTCTCTGGTCCCTGATCTCAGCTAAAGCAGCGTCAGCCGGTGGGGATCCAGTAGGGGGAAAGGCGGCATTTTGTGCCAAGTTGGCTGCGGCCTCCTCCTCAAAATTCCAGCCATCCCCAACACTGCCAAAAGCTCAAGTCAGTTCTGTGCTCTGGCAACAGTAAAACAAGGGGGCTACCAAGGGGGCATATAGCATGGGCCCCCACCGCTCACTCAACAGGAAAAAAGGCAAACGAGAAAGATAAAAGTGGGAGACAAAACTTCAAAAAGTACCTCATGAAAGGAGCAGAACAATACAATGTTACTTGAAGAGAAAAGGAGAAAAGAAAGACAAAATATAAATATAACAGTTTTAGGAAGATTATTTGTTAAATTACCAAACACTTGAAGGGAGGTGAAAGACTGATGGAAAAAAAGTTATGGAATTTAGCTTTTATTTTGAAAATATATTGGCATGCTGTTCCAATAAATAATAAAGAACATTCTGGTAAAGATGAGATGAGAAATTCAACATTCTTTCTACTGTGCAAATACTTACTTTGTTCATTAAAATTTAAAAATTTTATCTCTACTTTTTAGTTAAGATGGAGGATTTTTCATTGGAATTCTAAATTCTAATATATTATGGTTTTTTTTAATATACACTTCCTACTTTATCTAAAAATTATGACTAAACTCAGACGTTCTAAAAATCGTCTCGAATCCTGACTTTGTAAATTAATTTTTAACCTGTATTTTAAACAAAATTCTGAATTTAATCTTAAACGCCCTCTTTGTTTATCCTACCTAATGCATGCTGTAGAAAAAAAGCTTACATAAACTTTTTTTTTTCACAAAGATGATTACAGTACACAGTTAATCGCAAAAATGAGTCCTTTGCTCTACTAAGAAAAAACAAAGTGAAGTTGTTAAAACACGCTTTCCATCACACCTCTTTAATTGTAAAGTCTGAGGGTGGAAGTATCATGTTAGAAGAGTGCTTATCTTTAGGCTAGCTAAGGAAGAATTGCACTTAAGAAAAACTAAAGCAAATCCCAAAAACAATATAAAGTCCATTGTCTAGAAATGTCAAATTTTGGATCAGTATCTTTCAAACAGGCAAATGAGCCGATACATTAGATTCCGATTTTAATTAGTAAGGCTCGAAAATAAAGAATTGGAGATGGCCCAGCCCTTTTTTAAACTTTAAGAAAAATTGTGGCAAGCTCTAAAAAGGCACGTCTAAGCAAAAAGGCCCACAAGCTTCACTCATCTCCACTCGTTCTGTCAAGAGGAATGCACTGAAATTCCAGCAAAATATTGAGAATGGCTTAAGTAGAAGGCTGCCCAAAAATAAAGCCAAGTTAAACAAATTAAAAGGAAATTCTACCGAATACTTACCAATTGTATGTAAACGGAAAAATTACCCAGAAAAAAGTTTTCTCTCGGCATTATGACATTTTTATTTGACATAAAGCAAAAAAAGGTTCCGCAACTTTACTGTAAACTTGTGCTCCAAGCTCTTTCTGCACTTGTATTTGTTATGGCACTGATTCATATTGAGAAATAGTCATGAACGGTGGAATTTTCAATTTCATCAGCTTTAAATACAATCTGGCTCAAGAGAAAAGGCTATAAAGCTCATCAGAACTGTTTGATACAGAGCTGCTGTTCTTTCCTGTGTTTTTCCCTGTACTATCCTGACAAACAGTGGCTCTCCCACCTACAGAAAAGGCAGAAGTTCTCCTCATTATTATAGTAGTAGATTACTACCAAACGTGAGCCATGTTGTCAGATATGAACACAAACGTCCCCACACTCAGGAGGACTGCAACATAGGACATAGGACATAACATAGGAAAGTCAATATAGGCACCTGTTAATGCAAAAGAGATTTAATACCACACTTAACATGTGTGCCAATGCTTACATGTGCACACGCACAAAACAATGTTCAAAAGTCTTGACAAAAATGATTATCAGTCTGCAGGAAATTGGCCCAATGAACCACTCATAAAATGAATCAACTGACTTTCAATCTATTCATTCAACAACAAAAACCAAGATTACTCTTTTTTTTTTTTTTTACGTAGAATTAATTAATGCATCTTCTGGCTTTCATTACTTTAAGGAAAGAGCAGTATAAAGAAGGGGCACAGACGATTAAAACGTCTTTGTAGCGAGTTCTTCCATTGGAATCTTTTGAAGATCTTATGTTGTTTATTAAATGCATAACATTTCAAGCCAAAAGCTTTTATGTGCAAATTAGGCCAGAGATATTGAGTTTGGCCCTTAACAACCATGACATGAAAAATGATTTTCTAAGTGATGCACCACAAATTTTATCTTTAATTTTATTTGTCCCTGGTAATTCATGTAAAACAAAAAGCCCCTTTAAAAATTTGTAATCAGTTATATTTCATTTCTAAAAAGACTGTTTGATTTCATTTTTTTAAGCTAAGAGCATAACTTAAATCCCTATCACCAAACTTTTTTTGTATAATTGTTGTGCACTTTAAGGGGCTGACTATGTATAATTCATTACTCATTTATTATACGATTGAAAAACAAAAGACCATTATAAAAATATATAGCTTCAGAAGGGACATTTGGAGATTTTTTTATGCAGCCTGAGACCTGTTTCCACTTACATTTGGGTGTGAAATATTGTCTGACTCAAAACGCCTTGCATATAGACCTGTGCTGAATGAAAGGGCCATGACCTGCAACCACTAAACGACTGCAATCAAACATTAAAAGGGCAATTTAATGTGGGCAAAATAAGTCGGGAAGTAAAGGTGCATGCATTTGCAACTGACAGCATCAGCTTGTTATTGCAAGTGTCTGAAAAGATTATGGAAAGTATTTTACTTAAGTCTTACTAAAGAAAAAGCCTTGGGCTAAAGCCTACCGGGACGTGAGTTATTGCAGGAAAACAACAATTTACATATGAGAGAGGGCAGGAGAAGAACAGAGTGGTTTGGGTTCATACTTTTCCCCAATTGAGGTAGCAAAATGCTGAGCCACACCTTATAAAGCTTTCAAAAAGTACCTTTGGGAAATGGGATGGTTGAAGTTTTGGCTAATTGTGCTGTAAAGTGTGAGCACTTTTGCAATGACTAATGCCCAGCAACATTTTTAATTTAATCAAAGACTAATGCAATTGTTTGTAAAAGCAGTATAAAATAAAACTGAAAAGCTCCTCCCTAAAGACAGAACACCAACCAAATAGGCTAACGCTAATTACCCTCTGGTTGTTTCTTTTTTCTTTCCTTTTACCCTCTTCCCTTTTTTAAGCTATTTTGCTTCTTTTTGGAACAAAAAGTAATAGGGGTCTTTGACCCTTTAACACTGGAACTATAGTCTGAGTGTTGACAGTCTTTCGACTACCGTTTACGTACGGGGGTTGACCCGTACGGCTGCTGCAGAATTTTGGGTTGTTCCGGGCCTGTGCCGGGTCGTTTACAGGAGGGGCTGCATCACAAGGGGAGCGCAGGTGTAGAAGTCTTGCAGTTCCCTTGAGCTTGTGCGGAAACCTAAAGGCATGTCATGAAATTGGAACGTACCATTGTCGTGTCGTAAGTGTATCGTCAAGTATTTGTAAGGATAATATAAGTAACACCCACTTATGATGTATGAGCGATGAGGGCCTTTCCGCTGCTTTTTAGTCGTTAGTAATGTGGGAACACCGGATACTTACTAGCCTTGCTCAAATGCTGATATGTAAGTGCCCGTAGGATACCCACAAAAGCCACACTTTGATTGTCTAATTTCCTCATTTGTAACAGCCAGGCTGCTGGCTGCGCAGTAGCGGGGTCCCTGCCACCGAGCATTGTTTTTGGGGGGTGGGGGTGGGGGAGTGGTTACAAATGAAAAATCTGTAGGATGTGCTAAAGTCCCACCTACTTCACCCTTACTTACCCTTGTATACTCTTTAACCTCTTAGAACCCAAACTAGTATGTGAGCTAACCCTCTAAAGACGTTGTCACAGGGCCCTAGTTAGGCAGTTTTAACTACTGGGGTAATCGGGGGCGGAGCTGGGGGGGGGAGCTAAACACCACCCCACCCTCCTCACCAATTTTTGAGTCAGTGTTAGTATAATTATTGACAAATATTTAAGATACTTTTAATGGTTTTTAAATGTCTTAACGGTCTTGCGCCTTCTTATCTGTCAGATCTTTTAGTTAAATATGAACCCTCGCGGACCCTGAGATCCTCTGGCACTGGTCTTCTAACCATTCCAGTTGTGAAAACCAAAACTTACGGAGAGGCATCTTTTCAGTATTATGGCCCTCGTTTGTGGAACGGTCTGCCAGAGGATCTAAGAGCTGCAGAGAGCATAGATGTTTTTAAGAAAAGGCTCAAGACCCACCTTTTTAACCTGGCTTTCATATAATTTTTACTTTGTATCTCTTTACCTATTTATCTATTATCTATTTTATAATGTTTACAATAAATTATTTATTTATTTTAAATTCCTCATTACAATGTTTTATTGTTGTTTTTTTTTTTTTGCTTTTATCAATATGTTTACTTTTTAATTTAATTTTATTTTGTTTCCGGTGCTTCCTCAGTTGGGTTCTCTCTCTCTGGGTCGGCTGCCGTTCAGCCGCGGCGGCTCTGGATGGAGAACTGCATCGCTCCCTAGCTGTGGTGAGGCGGGTCCCTGCTTGTGTCGCTGCGTTTGGTTGGCTGTGCCGCTACTCACAGAGAGAGAGGTCCCAACTATTTGCGTTTCTAAAAACAAACTGTCATGCTCAGCCTGTTTCTTATTGCCAATTTCCATCAGTTAGGGGGTGGGAGCTCTGACAGGGGTGGGGGTTGTGTACGGATCTGGGGGAGGGCACTTTATGTTAATTTATGCTTATTTTTATATTATTATTTGTTTTTTATTTGCTTATTTAGTATCATTATTATTTTTGTTTTATTTATTTTTATTTTGTGTAAAGCACTTTGTGTTATGTTTTATATGAAAAGTGCTCTATAAATAAAGATTGATTGATTGATTGATTGATATAACCTTATTTAAGCATTTGTAATAGCGCCTCAGCTAAACGAACTGGTGTTCTAACATTAATGACAAATCAACAGTAAAAGTTTGAAACACGTATTTAAGATCTTTTCATTTGTGATGGCCTTCTAATCTGCTGTTTTCATTTACCACTCTTCCCAAGTCTTCTCTTTTGCACATTTTTTTGCCCCCAAACAGTCCTTATCCACCCGTAAGCACACTTGTGTCTAAGGCATGATGTGCTGCACATTGGTGCACAGCCAATATGAAAAGTCACTTTTCTCCGTTTCTGAATCAGCTGATTTACACTTATCGCATAAATGGTCAGAGTTACGACCGCCGTGTGTTATTTAGGTGTCACCGGCAACATCTCCAGTATTGACGGGTTAGAGATGGAGCCAATTTCAAAACATAAAGTCATCTTTGTCTAGCATTTTTAGTACATTTTAATAATGTGAAATTATTGACTTTTGTCCATTCATTTCAGTCCCAGTGCAAAATATAGTGCCAGGATTCAGTAGTCTAATTTCAAATCAAAGGGTCTTAGAAAATAACACATTTTTACTGTCTAACTACAGCCTATCCATTTACTTGTGGTTAGCCTAAAACTACACTTCCTCTCTCTGATGCAATCCATCTATTAGGCAATAAAATATAAGATGTTGTTTAATATTGTACTTATACGAGCACTCGTGGTTATTTTCAGCATTTTCCTATCCAGTCGCTGAAAGACATTGAGCAGCAATTGCTAACATTACTATTATGACAACTTAATCCACATGACTTACCAACGCAGTTGAAGAAGGGCTCCTTTTTGCACTGACTGGAACAACCATCTCCATTCATCAAGTTCATATCGTCACACTCCTCTCCTCTGGAGCTAAATACAGGGGATACGACTTTGAAAGCATGCAAACACGCCAACATAATAAATGTCCTTTAAAAATACAGTAAAATTGAATTATTACAAATCTTTATGTGTTTCTACTTTTCTTCAGCACTTGTGGTTGGGTGGTGGTTACCTTTGAACATGTCCGTCCCCACAGTAGGATGCACCAAGTTCGTGCACCAGAGGTGGAGAGGGCTCGCTCTCACCCAAGCCCGAGACTGTTTGGATCTGGTAGGTATATGCAATGTGTGGGACCACTTCCCTACATAGAAATAAAAAAATAAAAAAAAGGGAAAAATGACAATTAGTTCCAAATTATTATTCAAATGATATGTTTCTAGGATTTTTCAAAATACTCTATGCAAATGACAGCCAGCGTAATTTTCAAGTCACTAACCAGTAAATTACATATTAAGTGTTATTGAACACTCCTATATTTAACAGCATTTTTTTCAAAAATAAAAACCAAAAAATGCACAGTTCCACTCACAACACAGTTCCACAACATTTGATAGATTCTAAGGAACTGAAAATGGTCATTTGATGGATTTGCTGCATTTGGAGGTCATATTTATTGAAATCAAAAGATATTCCAATCAAAAACATCTTAATAAGTCAAGTTGCATTTGAAGATAGAAATTATTATTTTGTTGCAGCTTCACAATTCTTGCTTCCCTTGAATTTGTGAGTTTTTGGAGAGTTTCTGCTTGAATTTTTTTTTTTTTTACAGGATGTCAGAATATCCTCCCAGAGCTGCTGTTTGGATGTGAACTGCCTCCAACCCTCATAGATATTTTGCTTGAGGATGCTCCAAAGGTTCTCAAAAGGGTTGTGGATAGGGGTCACACCATCAGTTTATATCCTTTTACGCTCATAGCAGCCAATGATGCAGGAGATGGTGCATTGTCATGCACGAAGATGACTTTGTTACAGAAAGCACCACGGAAGAAAGTGGTCAGTCAGAAACTCCACATGCTTTTCAGAGTTCATTTTCACACCTTCTGGGACATTTAAGGGGCCAACCAGCTCATGATTCCAGCCCAAACCATGACTCCACCATCTCCTTGCTAATGTGGGACATTATGGCCATCCACCAACCACAAACTGCTCCATCCATCTGGACCATCCGGGGTTGCACGGCCCTCATCAGTGAACAAGACTGTTTGAAAATGAATTTTCATGTATTTCTGGGTCCACTGCAGCCGTTTCTGCTTGTGAGAGTTGTTTAGGGATGGCCGAATAGAAGGTTTACGTAGAACTGCTGGTGTTGGTGGGACTCCAGAGACACTAACAGCTTCAAATGTGTGCTTGCTGCTTTGTAAGTTATTGTAAGTTTTTGTTTATTGTGAGTTATTTTGAAAAATAATTATCTTTATCTTTTGACAATTAAATACAATTTGCATGATAATTTGGAATGCACTGTATATTTTGGGGGTAGGTTAGAGGGGAATAAAGGTATTGTCGCTGCATTTATTGGTGGTTGTACATGCGTTTCCCTTCTTTATTTTTAGTTCACACAAATATATTAATATCCCTCCTGATTCACACGTCCACGTCTCTACTTATCTGGTCAAGGGCTGATATGGCTCCGTGTACAAAGGATCCATCTTAGTTTTGCTTCCTTATCATAGTAATTCAAGGAACCATTGTGATGAAATCGCAGTGGAGAGGAGAAATACCAGCGAACTACTCACTTTGCTGCTGTAAGTCGCCACAATGGTTTCTTGAGTCACCATGCTAAGGAAGTCTGAAAAAAAATAGTCTGAAAGGGGAAAAAAAAGTTCAAATGAGAAAATCAAAACCATAAGAAAAACAAAAGAAAATTAAAATCAAAGTTACTTTTGAGAAAAATAAAGCTTATCCTATTTTATTTTATACTCAAATATTATTTGCTTAAGTTGCCCGTATGCCCTTTTTTTTCCAAAACAAGCTGAATGCTGAATTGTAAAGCTCCTAAACAAACAACATACAAGCTGTTCCTTGTGGGGTTTTTTTTCTGCTTTTGCCAGCATTTCCTTTATGTCAAAGTCAAAGTCCAGGATGAGAAGTGTGGTGCATGCCAAAAACTGCTTTGTGTCCACTTGAACAGATACATGGTGGCGTATTTTGACTTTTTACTACATGATCGAGGGCTGCAGGGTGGCGCAGTGGTTAGCGCTCCTGCCTCACAGCAAGAAGGTTCCCGGTTCAAGTCCTGGCTGGGGGACCTTTCTGCGTGGAGTTTGCATGTTCTCCCCGTGCATGCGTGGGTTTTCTCCGGGTACTCCGGCTTCCTCCCACCGTCCAAAAACATGCTTCACAGGTTAATTGGTCACTCTAAATTGTCCGTAGGTGTGAATCTTAGTGTGTGTGATTGTGGCCCCTGCGACAGACTGGCGACCAGTCCAGGGGTGGACCCTGCCTTCGCCCATGAGGAGCTGGGTTAGGCTCCGGCAACCCCGTGACCCCGAAAGGGATAAAGCGGATTGGAAAATGAATGAATGAATGAATGAACTACATGATCGAGGTGAATGGAAAAAGTTCTCCTTATTGATTACCTGCAGGTTTTTTTTTTTTGCAGTCAAACAAAAGCAGCCACCTAATTTTTTCCTCATGTATTATGCAAAATATATTTCATCTTTACCATTTGGGAGCAAAACAAGTCACAGAACTCAACAGCCAAAACACTTGAAGATTTTATATTTGCACACTAAATAAAATGTGAATGTAGAAAACTTTTTTATCTACACTGAACAAATATGCAAATGCAACACTTGTGTTTTTGCTCCCATTTGTCATTAAATGATCAAAAAATCAGAAACACTTTTTCCATACACAAAATAACCATTTCTCTAAAATATTGTTTTGCGAAACAATCTAAATCTGTGATAGCTAGCACTTCTCCTTTGCTGAGATATTCATCCCACCTCACAGGTGTGCCATATCAAGATGCCGATTAGACAGAATTATAGCAAAAAAGGTCAAAGCATGCCACTTTTTAGGGCAAATCCAACTGAACTAAGTTGAAATTGGTTTTAGAATATATTGCAAATATAAACTTACTTTTTAAAAATGTATTTAAACTAATGTGATTAGTAGTTGAGAGTATTTATTTAAAAGGAAAACATAAGGTTATTTTAGGAGCAATTTTCAGTTCAGTATTTATTTACTTATTTGAAAAAAATCATGACAAAATAAAATGTTAAAAATATTTATCTGAGGTAATTTTTCTGAGTTTTTATCTTTTTTTATTTTAAATCTGTACATCAACTGTTGTCTTACAGCTCTAAGAAAGCTGCAACATTTTTCATTCACTTATTGTTTTGAGATACAGCTGCTGTTTTAGCATTTAATTAAGGTTGATGATCAAAACAGGGCATTTGCTATTAATGAATAAGATGAATTAGGTGACCTTTCATAAATATGACACTGGCTCACACAGAAAAACCTAAAACTTTGAGGGAACGGTTGCATCAGAATTGCTCTAATTATGTAAACACAGGAGTTTATATTGACATAACATATTAATGGAAACTGTATCAACACTAAATATATATATATATATATATATATATATATATATATATATATATTAACACATTTTGAATAACTCTGTTTTGTGTTATTACAGTGAGATTAAGGTGACGTCATGGGGAAAAAAACCAAAGTACGCTCATGTGTTCTTGAAAGGATAAAGGGATGGGAGAGCGTATTTGCCTGCTCTAGTCATGGCTGTGAACGTGGCATTAAGAATATGAATGGAGGATGAGATCAGCTAATCAGGGGAAATTGGGATGATAGGTTAGCCATAGATGATTTCATATAGACCATCAAGTGTGTCTGACCTGGTTTTTAAACACGCTCTGCAGTACTATTAACACAGGCAGACACACGCTCTGCCAGCTCAAAGAAGCAACATACAAAAGGCATATGGACACATACAGGCACACGCCATACAATTTGGCACACCAACAAACACACAAACTCTTTGTGTCACTCACTGAGAGAAGCATAGACAACATTGTCCATGCCAGGTTTGGCCTTCAAACCTTAACAAAAGCACACAGGCAAGAAAACCACTATTCCCAGTGCAGAGATTTAAGTCTTGAAGTGAAAGCGATGCTCCACCAGGAACAGAAGCTCTTGCCAACTTGTTTTAGTCCCGCAAACCCCAAGCCAAAGTCAGCAATTAAGCCAAGGAAGTTTTTGAGTGATGTTCAGTAAAGCCACAACTTTTGATGAGCTCTCAGTTGGAAATTTTTGATTTTGAGCAACTCATAAAACCAGAGACTTTTCATTAAAATTTTCAAAAAAGGACAGGTATTCTCAAAATCCTGTATGGGTTTTCACATTACACACTGTGGCAACCTGAAGTATCAGTTTTATTCTTTTAAAATTAATGTCCAACATGACCAGACGTGCTGATAATACAAACAGGGGGTGGAGTCCAAAACCAACATGGAGGAGAATAAATAAACCTGATCTCTCAACGTCATCCGTGTCTTCCGTGATTTATAAATGAGATATGCGTTCAATGATCCCATGTAGGCTAAAATATTTAGGCAGTAGCTCCTCCCACATGCATGTGGAGCCTGAAGTTTTTTGGACAAAGGTCGTGCAGTAGATTTAATGCATGAATCACATTTTATGTGAACGTAGCTTAATGATCTACTGCCACTCTGCTGAAACTATGTCCATATCTAGAACACCATACAAGTTTTTTTTTTACCTAAAAATGGCATAATCATAATTAAAAGTTCACTAGGAATGCTTAAATAGCTCAAAAGAAGATTGAAGTAGGTCTTTAATGACATTTTATCCTAACTAGCAGAGAACACTACTGTATTATATAGAAATATTCAGAGATCAAAAAGTAAAATGGCGAACATGGTCCATTGTGGTTTGTAGATTCGAGGTTGGAAGAGAACATGTGTTCATGAGTTGAGTGTCATAATGCTCCCAGTGTTCTCAAAGGGTCAGCAGTGCTGCTCCTCGCAGTGTGATAACAACTGTTTAAAGCCAGCTTTAAAGCTGTTTGCAATTAGATGCGTGCTCGATTCCTGCCGACCTCACTGCAACTGGTCGTGTTAGGTGCTGCCACCGGCAGCAGGGGAGAGTGAAACAGAGACAGCAGTGCAGATGCAGAACAGGTCCAACAATTTCCATGGAAATCGATGGGTACAGCTTCTGCCTTTGTAGGTAAGAGATGTGTGAACTTTATTTAAAACCATTATCATAAAAAAAAAAAACATATACCATTACCTTTAGATCTAAAAAAAATCAAATGCATTTTTACAGCTGAATATCCAACTGACTTCACACAAAATTCCCTGAAACGGGCATTTCTCCTGTCACTTTCAGATTGTCACATGAAAAGATTCCATTATTGGTCCGGCTTTCTTCCTCCTGACATTCTTCTCAAGACCCCAGTGGGAATGGGGGGTTTTATCTTAGCTCCCCTTTTTAAAGACTGGCAGAAGGCTTGGTAATATGCCTTTCAAAAAGCATATTTGATAGCACCAGGTGATAACATTTGAGAGTGAATACGCCTGCTACTAAGACGAAAGGGAACATGGCTGTGTGTCGGTCTTCATCCCGCCTGTTTCCATCTTTGCAGACGTGTGCTCTATGTTTATGTGTGAGCATGCATATGGATGTGCTTCTTTGTTGTTTTTGGCTGAAAAATCCCAGATGAGGAAAACAGATAAATAGAAGTAGTAACATTTTACACTGACCATGCAAGCGCAACAAACAAGGAAAAACACATTTGCACAGCTGCAAGAAGACTACAGGTTTAGATCTGTAAGAACTTCCACCAATTTATAGCAAAATGCTATTGATTTAAATATCTGGCAGAACCTAAGGCTGCATCATTGTTGTTGCTTCAGCACAGAGAAGTGAGGATGTGCACAATTTGAGATGCTCTATCTGGTTTCAAGAAGCCTGATAGAAGAAACAGAGATTCTGATCAACCACATTTAGTAATGTCACAAAAGTTACTCAACCAAAAGAAACAACAAATGTCAGTTAATATTAGAAAAGTCTGTCAAAGAACAGTTACAGAACCCAGCTTCCGGAGAGATGTTCATTGAGGCTCTTAAAACCATTCTTTGGTCTCTTTTGCATGGGAGGTCTCCTTTCATACTTTCTTGACCCCCTCCCTATATCCTTCATCACCACTGCCAGCGACCCCCATCCCCCTCACAGAGCCATGTAATAATTTACCCCCAACTGATACAAACATACCACTCTGCGTCTCCTCTTCACGCTTCTTGCGCTCCTCCATAAGTTACTCTGACACCCTGACCTCTGAGCCGTTAGCCATTCCAAACAAACCACCACTCATGGGTGAAGCCAAAAGGAGCTAGCGTGTCAGCCATTCCTCTTGTTGTTTGCCCCAGCTTAGATGAAGGCCAGTGAGTTGACAGGGAGAGGTCAATCACCCCCACCCCCCACCCCGACCTCTCCATCCAAGCCCATGAAAGCATATAGTAAGAATAAGTAACTTTCTGTGTGGTCAACAAAAGCTATTCAGCAGCTGGACCCCAGCGATCAAACGGGTCACTTTATTTTGGATTCAAGGCAGGCCGCAAGATTTTTCTATATGTCAAGGCATTTAATCAAGGAAATGTGAACTTTGTTTTTCATTCTTGCAGTTTGATTAGGTGGCAGTTTACAAACATGAGGTTTGCTTCGCTGCACTGGCTTCTTATGCCTGCATATTAGTGGTAGCAGGGTTTTCTTTTTGTAGGAGAATGCCTCTGAAACAGCTTTCTGTAATTAAAAAAATATCCAAAATTGTGTTAAAAATGTTCGTACTTCTTTTCTACCTTTCTCTAACAGAGATGAGATCGCATGTGGTCTGATAACATACACACACACGACAGCTATTGCCACTGACCACTACCACCGGAATGCAACCACAGCTAGTGAAATACACCACAGCAGTAAAACTACCAAGAGCACACCAACAGTCACTAAAGTGTGCCAAACCCTCCAAATAAATACATCTCTACTGTGGGCATCCTTCCACAGATAATGCCGTTCAACCAGGAAACTGTGCACTGACACTTTATGGCACTTGGATGTCATCGCTCCAACTCGCGCAGCACAAACACACCCTTATCAAGCGCTTTCCTTCTCATGTTAACCACCCTGACGGCACGACAGCGAGATGGTATGACAGTCAATGGTGCCGTGTATAGCCCGATTTCAGAAACTCAGCACATTCCGTGAAAGGAAAGCACTAAATTCTCACCACAGTGTGCAGATAATCCCCTCGACATGTCATCTATTTGCCCTTGCTTCATGAACAGGGGAAAAAACAGATGTGGGCAAGAACTGACCTGTGACTTAGGAAACAAATGTTGGGCAACAGATCTAAAGGTGCAGAAACGGCAGTGGCTGCAAGTGGTCCAGGGAGCATTGAAAAGGATATCTGGCATTACACTGATGTGTGTTTTGGGAAGGTTGTTGGAGATAAAAAAAAAACACACCTTTCATCAGTGTGTCTAAAGTTTCTAAATTACCTCATACTAGAGCAGGAAGTTTATTCAGAAGTGTTCAGCAAGCCTAAAGCACGTTTGGGCCCAATTTGATGACCCAAATGCATTCAATGTGATTGTGCCAAAGATATTTTTTCTACATCAGCACAAAAATACTACCGAATATGAATGGAGAAACGAAGCAAAGATTGATTATGATTAAGGCAAGGATGTAAGGCTCCAGTCAGTGTGGATCCTTAAATAACTTTGAAGACATGGTTTAGGGCCATAATCATCGGTTACACCAGGACCAGAGGTGTCAACAACAGGATCTCCGCAGCTGCCTGGAGCTTTGGAGCGGGTCTCCCGTGGGGGGCCCGGGCTCGTACCCGGGGCTGGGGTGGGGGGATGCCCAGAACTCCTGGGTGGTGGTGGGCGGCTTGTCTGGGGTGGTGGGGCTCTCGGGGGTGGGGCCCCGCGCTGGGCCACCTGGTGCGGTGGGAGGGCTGCTCTCCTAACTGGGCTGGGCCTTGCGCTCTGCGCTTCCGTAACTCACTGCGCTCGGGTGTTGGGGGCCCATGTGGTGGTCCTGCGGGCCCTGGTCTGGGTGCTTGGCCGGGCTGCCTGGCGGGTGGATCTCCTCCGTTGACCCCACAGTATGGGTGCGGGGGCGGGCCCTGGTCGGCGCTGCCGCCTCGGCGGGTGTCTTGGTGTGGGGATGGCTGGGGGTTCTCCCTCCTTTTTTGTGCATTCCATCATCCACTTCAGCTTAACATAACATTCACCTGAGCACAGGCGTCGGCTCACCTTTGCACCTTCAAATAGTGTGCGTGACAGAATGTAATGCTTTACATGTGTTGGTTGGTATGCACAAGTGTGCGTGTGAACTGGATGTGGACAAGTTTGTGAACACTCTTGGAGCCGGCAGGTATGTAACAGCTGAGTGTGTGGACAGGCCCCGCCCATTTTAGACCAACACTCACTATTGCAATGGGTATAAGCTCCAGCATTTTGTTGCCTGTAGATTAACAACTCTACCTTCCCTTCCCAGTAGTCCTTCTCTAACTTCTATAATCCACCATCTCTCTTTCCCCCCCTCCACCCCCCAACTCTCTCCTTTTTCCCCTTTCCTTTTCCGTCCGGTCCAACAAAAAAGACACAAAAAAAAAAAAAAAATCAATATTAATAAAGTTTGGTTTAAATTACAAAAGGGGCTTATACCAACATACATTTTGTGTTCGCTATGATTTATAACCCCCGATTGTAAGAGTAAAATCTTTCTAATACAAGAGGCTCTCAGCTCATATCTGTTTGCTCAGCTGTTGGACAGGACAAGTTAAAAAAAAAAAAAAAAAAAAAACAGGTCGATGGTAGATCATCAGTTCTTGACTCAGAAATAAAAAGCACGTTGTGATTTTATGGGGTCTAACTAGTTTGCTCACCTGTCTGTGTATCGGCGGATGGGTTCATTCAGTATCAGGCCACTCGGTGCATGGGTGAAGGCTGGATGCCGCATCAGACGGTAGCGTACCAGTTTGCAATGCCTGCAGAGTTTGCAGTCTCTCTTGGAGGCCAGGAGAGTAGCATCGATCTCCAGGTTTTGCTCCATAGTGTAGAACTGTACCCCGTACACCTCTTCTTGAACATCTAGCTTCAGCGTTAGTGGAGTGTCACAGAAAACATTACTAGGGCCCAATGAGATGTTTCTACCACTGACAGTCAATAGCAAGATGTTGTGGATTGCTGGCAAAGTTGTCTCCTCTGGACTGAAAAATGTGACCCACACAGTCAGAGAGTCGGGTACCAAAGGATAGAGGAACTCCAACTGAAGCATGCAGCCCTGGACAGGGCATTCTGACGGGCCAACAACACTTTGCTCATTCCCTCCATTGGGGCTCCACGTGCGCACGCTTGGCTCGCATGCCTGCTCCACATCTGGAGGGCCTGTGGGATATTACAAAACAAAAAGCACGTTAAAAAAACATTAAGGCATCAAACAAGAAAAATATTTTAAACCAATATTTTACTATTTTTGTACTTCTTAAAACTCAAATGTATTCAATCATTCTGGAATTTCCTCTGTATAGTACTTTGGCCTTTTTTACAGCAAGATTTTAAAGCTGAGGTGTTTTATATGAGTGCTGACAGATCTAGAACACACACTGGAGATGTCTTGGTGTATCTACAGGTCTTGCAACATCAAGGTTGCAGTGAAACTGAGAGTTCATTGTTAGTCCATCTGCAGAGGAAAGGCAGAGCTGAGGTGTGTACCTTCTGAGAGGGGCCCAGTGCAGGGGTCTCGCTTCAGCACAGTCGTTTCAAGCTCAAACAGTCACACTCCAGGCATATTTGGAGTCTCCACACACAGCTAGCTCGCATTATCCTAAGTGATGTACACTAACATTCATCAAGTACTTTTAGAAGCCAGCAACCGGCAGACACTATGTTCTACCTCAATTTCCTTTTGTGCAATTCCAGGCTGGCAACCGGCAAAGCCATTTGCTAACCTCATTTCTGGGCACTACGCAAAATTCCAGTGTTTAATCAAGTGAGGACTGAATATGGTTTCCAAGCCACATTATCTCAACACATTTATTATTGAACTGTAAGTGTGTGTGGCCAAAGTGGATGTGAATTAAAGAAAAGAGAAAGTGAAAGGTAGGGAGAGCGAATGAGGAACTGGAAGAAAATGGAGAAGGTGCTCCAAAGGAGCTTGGCTTTGCTGAGCTCATGTAGCCCATGATTTCTGGGAACATTTTAATTGACTTTGCAAGTGAAGGGGCTTTAGCCACAGAAAATATTTTGTAATGTCAGCTGTTATCATGGGCTTGGTTCCTGCTTTGGCGCTGCGGCAAATAGAAGAGATTTGAGAGGAGATTGAATAGGGATGTCGTCCACCGATTTGCCTAAGGGGAATTCAGTTCAATTAAAGCGTGAGAATATAAATTTATGCCTGAAAAATAATAACAATCAGCAGAAAACTGAGGGTTAAAATAGCATAAAAACTATGGCTGTCAACATTAACGCACTCGATTAATTTAAAAAAAAAATGCAATTATACTCCATCGTCCACCAGTTCAGGCTTCCAAGGCATGTGTCAAATTCTGAATGCACATTTCATTGGCCACAATCCCTTTTATAACTACATATTCAGTCGATTGCACTGTACTTTAAACTTGTTATATTTTAGGTTTAGATCGCTTTTTCATTTTGATAGGTGATGCGGGCTGTTGTCACGGTAACACAATGCGTCGCTGCGCTGGCAGACCTCAACTGTTTCTTATGGGTGATTATCAGCATCTTTGTTTTCTTCGAGTAATACTGATGACATTAAAGTCTTCAGAGTTCTGCTTATCTTACTGTTAAAGTTTTGTGCACACAAATGAAACTTCTGAGTTAACACTTTATAAATGTCAACATTTTAGACAATAGAAATTAAGGAAACATATTGACATAAAAAGTTGAACTCATAAAACATTATGATTAATCGTGATTAATCACAACCTAAAAGTGTGATTCATTTTTTTTTTTTAATCTATTGACAGCACCAGCCAACATATGTTTTAGGGTTTTAATAAGAAGTTTGTGGTCAACAGTTTTTGGATTGCTCATATTCTGACGATTTTATGATTTGCTGTATTGCAGCACTCTGATCCTGATGTTTTTTAGTAAATGAAAATATCTCCAAATTAGACTTTTAACAGCAATTATTTTGTTAGATAAGCAAAAAATTAAGTCGATTAATTATTTACAGGTTGTGATTAATTCATTGCACAAAAAATGTATTGCATGACAGCACTATATTAAACACTTTTTATACCTTATATATGGTGTATGTATACATACATATACCATGTAAATGTATGTGTGTGTATACATACATATACCATGTAAATGTATGTGTGTGTATATATATATATGTGTCATTTTTAATTTAAGGCTCATAAATCTCAATTTTCCTTATCTATTAAGTGATTCTAACACACGACAAAAAACATTGGTTTAGTTTGGTTTGGTTTGAAATGGACACAACACTACGGGTTTAATCATGACAGAATTTTGTTTTTCCTTTTTAATGTACTCGCCTTTTTCTTTTGAATGACACCTTTGACTCAGCATCCCCAAGCAGTTAAAACAGTTATGTTCGGCTTGAAGGAGAGGCCTTTCATTGTAATCATGTAAAGTAAAAAGTCCAGAATAGCTACTGGAGCATGTCCACTGGAGCGTGGGATGAATAAACAGACAGGGATATGTCCAAGCCTGCACACTTTATGCTTTCTAAGAAGTGTCTGGCTCTGGCTCACAATATCGATGACTCACTGTCATACTGTTACACACATCCTCATTTATGAGGCAGACATCAAACCCACACCGCCATTCCCCTTTAGCCTTAACACGCACACACTCAACAGACACATAGATTCACCTAGAAAGGCAGCAGATGCCGCGGCTTGGGAACCAGTGTCATGTCAGGTTAAGGCAAAATGAAATGCTAACAACTGAAAGTAAATGTTCTTCCTGTTCAATTAAGGAAATATGTTTGACTTTTTTTTCTAATCATAAAATTCTAATTTTCTATTTTTTTTTTCTAATTTCCTTTTTTCCTTATTAAAACATTTATGATCTTTGATCACGCTCATTTTTGTTTTATATTAACAAATGCATGAAGTGTCAACAAAACTGACTATGCATAATACAACTCAGAAGAGAACATCCTTTCTGGGAAAAATAATTGTACTTTACAATAAATAATGAAAAATAAAACCTGAAACTTGTTTTGCCCAATTAGTTAGTTCGATTTTTGATGTTTTTATAGAACTAGAAAATCAACTACATTTGAGAACAGATTGTGGCTTTACTGTATTTTTAAGTTTCCCTTCAGAACCCAGAAAAACATTAAGTTGGTATAGACCAGGGGTGCTCACACTTTTTTGGCATGCGAATTACTTTTGAGATGACTACTTTTGAGCAAGTTTATTTTAAAAGTGTATTAAACTCTTGGTTTAATATTTGCTTAAAAAAAAAAAGTTCATGATCATTAAAAAAAACCTGTGTTATTTATGCCTAATGAAATGCAACTATGCAGTTAAAAAAAACTATGCAATTAAAAAACAAAAATAAATCCAACAATACCTGTAACTCCAAACATTGTTTAGAACTAAAAAAAAAAACAGACTGATACCACTAAAACAAACGTTACTGTGACTACGCTAACTCCTAACCTTGATAGTAACACGTAAAAAAAACACAGTCCAACACTGCAACATGTTAGCCACGCTAGCATATTCACAATAACCTTGTTTGCAAGGTTGGGTATTATTGTGAAAGGAAAAAAAACACAGTCCCACAGCGCTACACGCTAGCTTCGGTTGCGTATTCACAAAAACACCCGTTGTTTTTGTAACTCGTAAAAACAGTAAAAACATGTACCTCTCAAAATTGCTTTTACATAAGTAAACACAACCAGACTTAATCCATATATCAGGGGTTTCCAGATTATACCGTGTACTATCGTTTTGGAAAAAAATTAAATAAAATAAGGCTTTTAAGTACGCCTTACAGTGTGGAAAATACCTCCTATTTTTGTTAGTTTTTCACTTGGATCATGTTGGTCACTTTACCAGATTAGAGATTGCAGAAATTAGTGTTGTGTGTATATAAAAAATAAACAGAAATTAAGATATACACACGTCACAAATAATAATATCAATATGTTTGCCTTCTGATATAGCAAGAACCTATTATTTTTGTATGACTTAGCCTAAGTTGACATTTGTCGCAAACTCCAGATCCAGTGAAAGTTTGGATACAAGAGCAGCATCGCTGCTGGACAGCAGCTGTGGGATAAAATGGGAAGCTGCTCCAACTTTAGCTAACGGGCGGAAAGGAGGAGGGCAGCTGCCTCATTCCAAGAGAGAAAACAGAGCACAGTTTACTCACACAGTATTTTAGACAAGTCCAGACTTGCCTCTGCATCACAAAACACACATATATTATTGTCAACATTTCAGTCAATGAAAAAGAAAAGTTCACTCAATGTACAGAGATATCATAATATTTGAGTTTCCTGCTATTTTATGGCCATAAAAATGTAGTGAAATTCAAAACTCCATGCTATTCTATATATAATTTTCAACAGTTTGTTGCACCCCACTGATATGACCTTCTTTTAATTTAATATTTCTTGCAGAGGACATTAAAACCTCTGACGCCAGGACATTTCTGATTGCGATCAACTAAGCTAAAGTAGAATTAGTTTTCTCAACATTCAAACAGCAACATTTAAAAGTATGTACTGCTCAAAAAGAATAACACTACATCTTATAGGGATAATCTAAATGCTTATAAACTGTGTATTTGACTGTGAAGAATCTGGGAGTTGCTTCTTGTTCACAAATAAAAAGGGATTAAAAGTCAGCAGTGAAGGCAGTTTACAACAATAACTGTCTTTTCTGTGGCATTAATGTGCTCTTAAATTTGTTGTTTCATAGGGAACAGCTTCAGGGCCAGATTTTATTCTGAAGCTAAATCAGCCACAAAGTTAAATTAAAACTCCAGAAATATTTTAACCAGCCAGGAGCCTGCTGGAAAAAAAAGGAGCGGGTTGCAGTGTGTCCCATTTGTGTTTATAATAGTGTTATAAGTGGAGATCTGTTGTGATAGTGCAAGAAAGAGTATTTGAATACTTTTGCATTTTTTTAAACACAAAAAAAAAAAAAATTCCACAGCTAATTTCACAGTAAAGTAAACATCGTTACAATTTCACTGAAGCTGTAGGATGTTTTACAGCCGCTGTTTTCCAGTCTGTTAACAAATCTGCACGTCTGCCAAATCAGGAACATCCATTATCAAGGAAGACATTTGTTCTTGGTTTTTGAGCCATTCTGAAAAGACCCGCCCTCTGTAGGTGGGATCCCACCAGAAACTACTTCTGTTAGATCAATCTGGTACCATTTTTTTTCTCAAGCAACACCTAAAGCATCTGGAATCTAAACTTAAGTGTTTGGTATCTTTTTTCTTTCGTATGTGGTTTTGTTGATTTGTGCTGCTGTAGAGTGGTGTGGGCAGGGGGCGTGGCTACCTCTCATCCTGGTGCTGCCTCCTTGCACACCTGCTTCTCATCATTAATTTCCACCTCTTCAGAAGCATGTTCTTGGCTACTCCACCCTGCCAGATTATTCCCTTTCACCTGGCCCTCTCCTAGATCCTGTGTATCTTTTGTCGGCCAAGCTCCCTGCCTCCACTGCCCGACAGCCCTTTTTTCTTCTTGTTGTGTAGGAAATAAACTGTTAAAACTTACCCCTCAAATCGGACTCTGCTCTGGGGTCTGCCTACTCACCCAACACTTAAGTAACTGATGTTAGACAAAATTTAAAGAAATCCATTTGATACAGTAAAAATAAGGCTGTAGATGTTGTTTTTAACAAGAATTGTTGGATCTTTTTAGGTTTTAGATATCCCTTGTTCAGAAAATCATGGAAAAATTAAGGAAAAGCAAACTTTTATAACTGTATATTTACAGCCCTGTTCTGAAACTGATTTTACAGTTTTGCCTTTCTCACTGGAAGATATAAAAGTGGCGTAGCAGCAGTGTAGTGCACAAATCTTTTTTATGGAGTTGCCATTTTATGATGTGAAAAGCGGAGATTTGATTTATTAGTCAATATGTAGGCTTCATATAAGTCTTTTCACAAAATGCTTAGTACAAGTTACCTATTATCGGACATAAGCCATCAAGAAAATGGAATCGCAACGTTGTTTTCAAGTGTGCTTTTATTCCTCTGGTGTGTTTTCCTATATCTTGGCCAAAAATGACTTTAGCTTTTAAAATGATGCCTGTTTAAGGCTTGATAGATCGATTGCATCTGCCAAAGTAAATTATAATAACAGTCAATCTATAGGAGCCTTCTATAAGAGCTAATCTTTGAATCGTCTGCTGTTGCTTGGCTTTGTTTCTCATCTGCAATGTCATCCGTTTTTATCTTGTGTTGTCCATTTTTCAGTGCAAATCATTCACTTTTAAATGAAGGATTGCATTTGCTAATTAAACTTTTCTATGGCCATAAATTTAGCACAACAGTTTAAGTGACAGTACTGAATTACAGACTGCAACTTTTCTACCTGACTCACTTAGATATTAAAAATTTGCAATCGCGTGTTTTGTCGCATTGCAGAGAACTGTTAGCATGGATCATACTTTCAACTAAATATTTGTCTTTGTTTCTTGAGTTTTGTACTTTAACAAAAATAGATTAAAGTCATGGTTTGTTTATTAACAAAGTTCTAGTTTTATAATTGGGTTCCACTGGTTATGCAGTGACACTCAATGTATAACTAGAATTTTAGCTGTACTTTTACTATTTACTATTTGAGGAAAACTTCTTTGTTTAGAATGGCTAAATTGCTCAAAACTAATAAATAACAGTACTTTGAATCTGCAACATTAAGAAGTAATTTTAAAGCTAATAAACCTTTCTACTGCCACTGTCAAAAGCAAGGAAACCATTTCCATACAAAGTGCCCGATAAACTACCAATATGCCCAAATCGTAAAATTGTCTGATAAATAGACTCACTGAAACTACTTTTAAACTTGCTCTAAGTTTGCTCTAAAAAGAGTTCTGTATTTTTTATACACAACAGCTGGTAAAAAAATGACATTTTGGAGAGATTTTGTTGTAAAGATACGTGTGGTGAAATATTTTTTGTACAACAAAGTGAAGTTCCACCATCGCTCATCACTCTCAATTCACACAGAACTTGCAAGCCAAGTTTCAAACATTTTTGTTAGAGTCCAAGCCAAGTCTCCAATGATACAACACAGAATGGACTATAATAAAGTTTGTAAGAAAAACAATCCTTCCTTATTGCATCTGCTGAGTCAGAAATGTTCTGCAAGAACATAAGAAATCAGCAACACATGTGGTTTGATGTTTCTTCTGTCATAACCCTGAGACTAAATGTAATTTTAAAAAAACTACGTTTTTTCTAAATACACATACAAGTGTGTTGGTGTAAAATAAAAACACAACAGTCATCTGTTTTTTTCCTATCAAAAACTCTTACAAATAAAAAACAGAATTATTTTCTAAATGCATTAAATCTACACGTTCAGAATTATGTCCTTTAGTACTTAAGTTGAAATATGACAGATTTTACTCTTTATTGCATTCACATTCACCCATAATAATGAATGATTATTGCTACAAAATTTTGAATTTGGAAAATTTGTTTCCTGTGGAAATTTTCACACTATATGTGTTGAGAAGAGACCTTCATGATGTTTCCATCATTTCCAACAGCATAAATATCGCAAATCCAGTGAGTCATCTGCCTGGTTTAAGATTGAGTCAGTCTCATGGATGGAATATTGACTGGAAACCCAACACCAGATAAACCTTAGATCCTGTAATCATTCTGTAAACTCTGGATTAGAGGGGAGACATGTCCCTCTTTTTCATAACATTAGCTTTCAGTAAAAACAGCTTATTATAATCAAGACAGTGCTTCTCGACTGCTTTTTATTGGAGAGTACACCTAATGCATTTTCCATAGAAGTGTTCAACTTGGGAACCGGCTACCGTCGGATGCATTGGGGCGAAACATGACATCAATAAGCGTGGTAAAAGCAGAACACTGTAGCCTACCTTCAGCCTCTCGGGGGGACCAGTGTCCAGAAGGGGAGCATGGTCTTGGAGAAGACGAGTTTGAGGCATACTGCAGTAGAACTCTCCCCTCAGTACATTTATCACACACTGATCCCAATTCTCTAGGAAACCAACAGGCAGAAAGAGCAACCAACTTAGATACAGACTAAGCGTAGTCTTATAGTATGATGACAGTTACATTAAATTTTAAAAAAGCTCAGATTGTGATTCTACAGCTAAATTATTGCTTTTATTTAACAAAACATAGTCTACTCAGCTATCAGATAGAATAGAAAACTAATAAAAGAATCTAAATAAAAATTGTGGGACAAAAAAGGAGAACATTTTAATAAATTTGCATTGATTTCTTCAACTTAACACCATCCAGTTATCTGCCGGTCTACAGTACGTCCTTTCACCTATCGTAAAAGTGTCCAGAAAGCGGTGGAAACCATTCCAGCATGATGGAGTTGTGGTGCTGCTGAACTACTTGAGGGGGCATCGGTACTGGAGGGGGTCTGGCAGCTGGTTGCCATGTCTGGTAGATCAGATCTAAGTAGCAGTGCATCCTGGCCACCTGGTTCAATGTGAAAGAATCTGTGCAAGAATCATCTGCAGGAAAAAAAAGGGAATGAAAAAGATTATGGTAAGTCATCTTCAAATCAATTTATTGAGTTTGAAGAATGGAAGAATAGCCACAAAATTATTGAATCAAAGCGAATGAGAATAAAGATGAATGGGTTAAGAGTGTGAGAGATATAAGAAAAGATGAGTTAACTAGTGTTGACATGTTTTTTCCATAAAATGTCTTTAAAATATACTTTTATTCAACTAAGATACTAACTTAATTTACAAAATACGTTTTAGGTACTAAAGTTTTCATGTTTTTTTCCAACAAACTCAAATCTGTGAGGATAGCACTGCATTAACCAACAATGCCCATGATGGTAGTAAAAGAAGTCCCAGCTCACCTGCATAACTCATGTAGTTATTAAATGGAGTGTGCGTGAAATGTCGACATCCACAAGTCTCATTCCCTGGGTCAGGATCCCCGCAGCCTTTATATTTGGTGGTGGGGTTGGTATCAGCACACAGGTCTCCAGTTTCCATTGAGGGCTCAGTTTCCAAACATGCATCATTGCAAGAATCAATCTCTGATATGCCTCGAAACACATGATACAGACCAAGGCTGTGCCCGATCTCATGGACCATGGTGTCCGTGTGACCAAACGTTCCATAGAAGGATGGATTCAGCACGATTCCACCTGAAATCAAAAGATACAGGTTTGCATTACGGAAGCACTCATACAGATGTGTACATACACACTTAACTGCTGTTAGCAAACTGTAAAGTGGTTACGAAACTAGAGAAAGATGGTGACCATACATAATTCATGAGCCTCAGCAACTTTTTTTAAACCCATCTTTCCTAATAAAGATGCATTGAAGCCACAAGCTGCCTTAAACTCCAATTACTACAAATCATTAACAGAGACAGAATGGCTGCATGTGCTAACTGGGAGTGAATATAAGTGCTGGTGTAAACGTGTGAGTTTTTGTATGGTTTTTTTTTACCCAAATGTGTGAGGGCTTCTTTGTCCCAGGGCCAAGTGGCGACTCCCGCCAAGTCTTCATCAAAGGAATTGCCAAAGAAAACATTCAGGTGAGTTGAACCATCCAACTGGAGAATTTCTTTGAGCTCCTTTACATCCAGATAGGCTCTAGAAATGTTTCAATATGACAGAGACAAATGGAATTCCACGTTAAACCACAAAACGGATGAGGTGTTAATAAGTCCAGAGTCTTTTACCTATAGGGATCTTATAGGTCTTATAGATCTTATAGGGAAGCACAAATATTTTTAAGATCACAACGACAATTAAAAAAAGCAAACAAATGTAAAAAAAGAAACATTACGTTTTGGAAATGAAAACAAAATTCTAGAAACCAAAACACAATTCCAAAAAAATGGAATAAAATAGGAATGACACATTTTGAAAAACAAAAGTAATTTCCAAAAGTCAAAACGAAATGTTAAAAAACAAAATACAATAGTAACCAAAATAAGTAGGTACTATGGGGCATCGCTCATTGGATGATGACTTTTGACATTTGAGTTTTTTCAAATGCATCTTCAATGTCCACATACTAATAAAAGTTTTATGATTAGGAAGGAGCATATCCAGTATCGCTTCAAGCCAAATAAGTTTCTGATGAAATGATGAACAAACGTCATCATGTAATCAGCGATGTCCGATAGTATGTATCTTTTCTGGTTTCTTCTTTTGTTTCCTTGTTTAACATTTCCTTATGATTTCAAGAAATTACTTTTTTTCCAAAACGTTTGCTTTTTGTGTTTTTTTAGGAAAACCAGAAAAGATAATATAGTACATCGCTGATTAGATGATGATGTTTGTCCACGAAACATTATTTGGCATGAAATGATATTGGACATTTTAAGCACTGATCATAAAGCCTGTATAAGTATGCAGACATAGAAGACGCGTTGAAAATGTAAACAGTCATAATTTAATCAGTCATTTTTCATACTACCTACCTTATCCGGTTTCTTATTGTGTTTCGTTTTTAACATTTCATTTTGATTTCTGGAAATTACTTTTGTTTTCTGGAAACATTTCATTTTTATTTCTTTTTTTTTTTTTTTTGGAAATGTGTTATTTTTCTGGAATTTTGTTTTCTTTTCTAAAATGTAATGTTGTCTTTTTTTTTTATTTGTTTTGCTTTTTTAAATGTTGTTGTGATCTCCAAAACGTTATTGTGTAGAGTGATTTTGTTCGTGTTATTTGCACTTTAGGGCCACCGTATGGAAACCTCTTCTTGGAAAAATGTTTTTGTCCTTGTAAATGCTGTTTTTCCTTGAACTGCTATCTGATAAACTTGTTCTGTTCTTTGAACCCAATCAAAGAACCTGAAATGTGAGACTGCACTGGCTTGTTTTTGACACGGCATCTTAAAAACACAATTATTTGTTATTCTTTCAAAAATATTTAACACATTAACTTCAATTAGAAAAGTAGGATTTTGGGGGGAGGGAATTGTATTAATTTTTTCATAGATCATGTTTTGAGCAGTCCTTAAATTAATTCGGCCTTTTTGTTTTCTCAGTTTTGTATTGCCCTCCATATGTTTGTAGGGGCCTAATCACCTATGCATTCTGCTGAGTTTTGCATCCTGTCTTGTTTTCTCACCACATTTGCTGATTGC
Source organism: Adrianichthys oophorus (assembly GCA_036245035.1). Lineage (NCBI taxonomy): Eukaryota > Metazoa > Chordata > Actinopteri > Beloniformes > Adrianichthyidae > Adrianichthys > Adrianichthys oophorus. Next base: position 11,586,461 of record BSAI01000108.1, read on the forward strand.
CAGACTCCCATGCCTTATTCATCAACACCCTTAAATATACAGCTTGGTAATTACACTTTTATTTTGTAACTTTTCTGCCTCCTATGTAAGGTTCTTTGAACATGCTTCTAACCTGATTAATGTCACAACAACTCCCAAGTCAATGGATGAAAGTTTGTAAAGACATAAGAGAGGTCTTCCACTTAAACAGAGCAAGGTGAAGCCAAATGCAATGAGTTAAGTGTTCAATTTTGACTATATAGGAACACAATATTTAAAAAATACTAAAACAGACTTGGGCAAAATATTGATGGGATACTATTTCAATAGAGTAATTTTGTTTGTTTTTAATGGGTCCACAAAGCTAATATTATTGCAAATGTAGTCAACAGGAATGTGAAAGAAATTAATTGTTTACCGGACTCATTATTAAAAAGGTTACCTCAATGCATAACCTAAATCAGGCATGTCCAAAGTCAGGCCTAAAGGCCAAATCCGGTCCGGCCCACAGGCTCCTGTCATAAAATCAATAACACGTGGCCCCCAGAACTTTCTAAAAACTGTATTTGTGATTTCTTGATTGTGATTGGCTCTAAATTCTAGATAAAGATTTTCTTTTTTTTTTTTTTTTTTTTTTTTCTGGTACAGAATAATCCTGCAAATAGCCAACATATTTGACCAGAATCTTCCAAAAGTATCAAGCTTGAGTTGCTGAGTTGACTCGTATAAATAAATTGTGGAGATGGTATGTACAAAATTCACCTATAAAGCATAAAATCCAAATTGTTGAATCTGTTTGTGAATCTGAATAATAGGACAGCTTACTTCTGAGCAAGCTAGTAAGTTAGTTTCATCCAAATGTAGCTTTTAGCTTTAAAATAGTCCGAAACACATCCAATACTCATTTAATGCCAGTATTTTATCAGTATAAATGTAAACACAGAGCACTGGTTAAGCTAAGCGCTAGCATAAGAAAAACATTAAGTGTATTATAACTCTGTTTAACCAGATCTCTGTATTGTTCTTCACTCAGCATTTAGTAAAATATGACTCAGCACATTTTACCTGAGATTAAATGTTGCAAAATGTATTAACACTTGCTCATGCACTTCTTATGCTTTGTTCACACCTGGCTCAGACACAGGTGTCTGGGTGAACGTTTTGAACCTTTTTAATACAAGGAGGAGCCAACTGTCTTAATATTTATCACAAAGGAGAAATTAATAATTGCGATTTGGGCCCGGCTGAATAGAATAGCTCTGTGAAAATAAAAGCCTGGACCAAGATTTGCACCGCTTTGACATCTTGCACCAAGCTTCTTCCAACTGGGAGTACATGTGCTAGTATCGAGTAGCGACCGTCAAGTTCAGTGCATTCTTGATCCCACCACTCATGCTTGGTGTGTACATATCTTTAGACTTTAATGTTTGACACATGCTAGGCTACATTTAATTGTTCAGAGTCTCTCCTCTCATCTTGTAATAGGCTTTACCTAATGTTTTGGGATCAGGAACTGCTGTAGTAATAATTGCAATCACTTAAGGTAGTGAGATATCTTTCCAGCGGTTAAATTATCCTTTTATGAACATGTTTACCTTGTAAACCTAGCTAGTGATCCGGGGAAACAGAAGCAACAATATCAGACTTCTCAGATAAGTCTATAATCTGCTACACATGTTGAGATGTTACTTTGCTCTATTTTTTTGGCTTTTAAAAGACATTGGGGAATAACACTCAGTCAATCCAGAAGCAAGAGTTTAATAGATACAAAACATCTCATCAGCTGCACTCTAAAAAAAACAGATCTTCATCAGATGCTTTGACCTAGTTTGTCTGACCCACTTGCCTGCCTTAAATTTTATGCTCATGTTTTGCATGTTCCCTCAGGATTAAGTGTACTAAAGCTAAACTTCAGTTTTCTCAAAATAAAACTGTACAAGAATTTGTACCATTTTCGGTTTTGATTTCCATTGTTCAAATATTCGCTATTTATTCAGTAATTGGAATTTTGCATTTACTAAAGCAATGTTTAATAAAATGAGTCAACAACTCCTAGAAACATTTTTTTATGTTATACCAATTTGTTTTATGGCTGTATTTTTCATAAATAGTAATCTCCTGGGTATTCTTTTGTAATTGATGATGCATGTGCGATTCTTTTTTTACTGAATAAAGTTACAATAAAGACTTTTTTTTTTGGTTTTAATATTTGTACTTCATAGATGACATGTCATGAGATGAGCTTTACCAATATCCTGATATGTTATTGTAATTCAGACATAAGACCACCTAAGAATAAAAACCACAATGATTCTTAACTATGTAATGACTTTTTAGAACTGCTGGCAAAACCACCTGAAATCATTTCATTTTATCTTCTATTGTATTATTAACAATACTTACATTAAAATCAGATGAACATCTGTCAAATAGCAAACTTACACCTTCAGAAATGTTTTACAATTAAAAGAAAACCCAATAAAACAATTATAAATCCATTCAAATATGTTTAAAATGTAACTTTGTCCAATTTATGATCAAGGATTTCTTTTGTGCTTGCTAACTTTGTTTAACGCCTTGTTCCAGGACTTACTTTTGTGTTCATTTCTTCACTAGTCTAAGTCACAATTACAGTCAAGTAACCACATATTGCATGGACCATTCACAACTTATACATTAAGTTAAATAAAACTAAACTATCAACTTTTAGCTTTATGTTTCATAACAGTTGCTTGCTCTGATGTGGGGTACTTTTCATAAGTTAGATAAAGTTGGTGAACACCATAGCTGTTTGACTTTGAGCCATGCCTTTATCATGTAGCATAAATCAATTCACCAATAAAGTCGATTAATCGTTGCACCGCTACCTGGGCCTTTACATTAACCATTGTCTTTCTCCTTCAAGAATGCATTTGTAATTACTAAACTTACTGAATTGTTTTTCTGTTGCCTGAACTGATATTGGCAGGATTTTACAGTCGATTTGTTTATTTTCTGTCATCTCTAATCTCATTTGGTCAACGCTTCCTGTACAAGGTTTTCACCCAATGTTTCATTAATGGGGACTTTTCATCTTTAAATCTAACAAACTGTCTGAAAAAAAAACTCTTTAACATAATCAGTTGAGCTATTTTGGCTCTAAAGATTAAAATTAAATTGAAAAGTTAAGTTAAACCAATAGTTGGAAAATATTTAAATAAAGTTTTATTAGTTATTTTCACGAGACATTTTTAAAAAGACACAAACACAAAAGTTTGACACAACTTTTGTCATTTTAAGCATAACTAAGCAAACTTTTTCCTTCAGCTTTGTTGGAGAACTCTGTGTTTGCCTTAAATCCCAACTGAACTGTTTCATGCTACTCAAAATTTCTTCAAAATAAATGTCTTAAATAAAGCATACAGTTTTTCAAACCACATTCTCCACAAAAGCAACAGACGACACCCCCTTTGGTCTAAAGAAGAAGGAGAGATTGAGAGATAAACACAGAGAGGGTAAGGGGATGATACAAGGTACCTTGTGTTAATAATTTTAGGAATTTCATTATTTCCTGTAAAAATATTTATCCAATTTTTTAACATTTGCGAGGGAGAAGAAGGGGCTGGCTGGGGTTGAAGGCGTGCTGAAATCAGTTGTGTGTGTGAGAGCAGCATCTTTACTGTATGGTCAAAACGTTTCCTATTTGCTTTGAATGTCACTTGAGATGTCAGATATTCAAACAACGTCAGTCAGTGTTTCTATCAGTCCATTACCATAAAGCTTTTTTTTTACTGTTTACTAGCTTTATTAATGCTTCTCTTTCCCCTGGAATTTACTATTGCTCTTACCATTAACCCTTTTTAAGAAAAAAAAAAGAAATGGAAAGTATTTTCAATGTATTTAACTGTGCCAACTCTTAATAGGCTGCTATTAAGACAGATGCCATATCAATAATTAAAAAAGACAGTTGTTCAAATAAATATATTACAACCCAACATCAGCATGTAAACTCAGCATTTCAGAAGTTGTGAACTGCAACACACTTCCAGCATTCTCATTGATGCTGCACTTGATTCACCTCCATTACTGCATCGGGAGGTGGCAGATATGGAGGAGAGATGTCTAAAGCTGTTTCTCTCTAGTGCCGGTCAATTGCAAATTAAATGGTGGTTTATGATTTCATTCGCTGACATCCAGGTATAATTCATATGCGCCAATAAAGTCGTCCCGTCCCTACGTGACCAGAGAAGCACACTGCAATGGCCCGAGCAAACTGGCATGGCAGCTACCGCCTCACAGCCAGGAACACTTTGGAAACTGGAATGGACCCTCGGCTACCCTTTCATCAAGTCGGTCAACACCACAGCCCCTAAACCCATCATTCATCTCTGGCTTTATTACTATACTTGCACTCTCCTCTTTAACCTTCCAGATTAGTGCACTGAGTTCTCTACTCCTTCCAAGGACAACACATGCACACAACCTGCCATCAAGTTGAAAAAAAAGCACAACTTAGAGGTGAATGGATGGCCCAAATGCATTCTCACCCATTCTTGTCTGAGGGAGATGCTCCTAATGGAAAACTGCACTTAACTTTCCCAGATTTTAGGGAAATGCACAGGCGTTTTCATCAGGGCCGCTGAAACTTCTGAACCCACATTACTTTCCTGTTGCATTAACAGCTAGAATCCCCTGTGTGTCATATTTCTCAAGGACCACCCAACATATCAGGCAGCATGTTATCCCGTCACTGCTGGATAATACTCCCCTGACACTGGCAAAGGACCTCACCTTCCATATTGCCTTCCCCTCAGACTTTTACCAGCCCACAGGAGAACACAGGTGAAACTTTGGCTAAAGGTGTTTTTATAATGTTTTAAAGAGGAACTGCAAAAGTCCTGGTATTTATGCCCGAGCATTCCATATTTTATGGGATGTGAGCTTAAGTTTTAGATGGCCCACTGTAAAACAACGAAATTATGGGCTGAGGAGATTAGCTCACAGCTCTGTGCTAGAATTTAGAAGAAAGATGGAATGAATTAAAAAAAAAAAAAACAACATTCATGCATAAAAAGTGACATTGAAATGAAATCAGGACAGGAACAAAAGCTGAAAACAGATTACCTTGATGGACACACCAGAAAGACAATATCAACAACTACAGTTATTGATACTTTCATGTGTTTTGTTTAAGAGTGTCTTATTATTGCATTCATCAGAATGTATTAATTACATAAAAAATAGTGAGGTATTTTTTTATGACATTAATCTTTTTTCTAATCTATAACTATTATATATTATGTAACGATATTATCAGAAATTAATGGACGATAGAAGCCTGATTGCGTTGGGCAGTTGCTTCTGCAAAGTCCATTCATTTCTGATAATGCACACCTTGAGGGGCATTATCCTGCTTATACCATGGTCACTAACCAAAATAAAAAATATAACTCAATTATTAGTACTTTAATCGGAGGAAAGCAGTATACTGTATATTCTCAACATCATGATAAGCTAAACAAAGCTTTTTGACAGTTGGAAAGTTCATCTCTTACTGTTTGTTTTTGTACAGTCACAACAAAAGAAACAAAGTCTAAATTGTCCAATTCCTCCGGTGTCACCTCCTCCTTTTTTCTCTTTTTTGCTGCATCTGAGTCTTCAAGATTATTCTAATTGCCAAACAGGTTAAAGGAAACTATAAAATTCACTCGTTGAGATTGAGTTTTAATGAGAACTTCATAAAGCCACTTTTTTGTTGTATTTTGATCTTTTACTGGGCAGCAATGTCACACATTCACATGAGGTGTTTCACTGCAGTTATTTGGCTAGATTAAAAATAAATTGATTAATTACAGGTCATTTTTCATTATTTCCTCAAAATATAAATTGCATGACATCACTAGTTTTGGTTTTAGTCTAGGGCTAGAAAACACCAATCAAATATATATTTACAATGCTTTTTTTTCCTTCTTGTCATCCAGTGATGGCTTAATAATGCAGAAATGATAAAAGACCAAGAAATCTGCAAGAACTTTCAACAAACAAGTCATGGAAAAAAAGTGGCAGCTATTTAAAATCTTTATCAGAGGCTTTTTCAAAAGAGATTGTTCACCGCAGAGCTCCTCTATTTCCTGTTTTGGGCCATTTTACTCAAGAAGTAACGTATGAAAATGTTACAAAAATAAATCCAAGACCTCACAACCATTGTTCCCCTGCTAACGCAGATCATTGTTCATCCAGAATTCCATAATTAAAAAGGAATGTCAAACTGTTTGTAGCTTGCAGCTTTCGGCAAATCTCTCCAGACATTCCATAATCAAAGTTAAATGAGCAACCATTTAAGGAGATTGCATGTATTGTTTTGGACAGAAACCTCCACCTCTGTTTTTTTCTTCCTTTAAATATTACTATTGCAAGTTTCTTTGCTATCAAGCCCCTCACTTAAATCCCTGCAGGGAGATTTTGAGCATAGAAAGAGGAAGCAATTTATAAGTGGCTGTATCTCAAATGAAATGGCTAGCTTCCACTTGATGAATGAGCTTCTGATGATTGCTAAGTTGAAATGGATTTGTGGGAAATTGAGATATAGAAGCAATGTTAAGCACACCTGCTTTTTCTTCTGATGTCATTAATCAGACGTCATTATTTAGCTATTTAGTGGTCATTTTAAACAGTGGGACGGTGCCAAATAGACAGTGCTTCCAACTCAAATGTGATTGAAAACAGCTTTGACTTCTTGATTCATGATATCAGACAGACCCAAACAATCCCACCCACTAGGAACACTCATTTTCCCGTCCTTTCACTTGTCCTCACATGACAGTGGGTAGGGATACTAACAAACATTGGTAACTTTGTCTCTTTTTCTGGTGTACAGTTGAAGACCCCTGTGCTGCCCACAAGAATGTCTCAATTTTTTGTGTTGGATTTAAGTGTACCGAGGAACAAACAATCCTACTTCTGCGAATCTGGCTTAAATGTTATTGCAGCAAATTCCATGGATCTGCTCTCCTTGCCAGCTTTTACTCATCATCCAGAAACCACAGCAGAGTTACCACAAAAACAAAATGTTCATGCATTTGTGACAGCTTGTATTGTCCTGAATTTACCGTAAGACATCAAATGGCAGCATGTAGAAATGTCTACAACACGGGCTTTTCACTCCAAAGTCGACGGAACTCTACAGAACTTTCTGTGTTTTCCCAGAAAATTCTTTTCAAATACCCACATGTGAGAGTGACTAAAATAATTCCCTTTGCTAAAGAAAAAGAGCTATAATAGCCTTACTTTCTTGACCTGCAATTGCCTCTGCACCTTATTTAACGTGTCACTCCCGTCAAGCCAGTTCCCTTCTCCAATCAACCCAACTTAATTGAAACCATTGGGTATTGGACATAGGTATAAAAGAAAAACGAGGGTGGTGGGTTAATTGAGTTGGGGGGAGTAGTTTAACACTGGAATGGACATATAGCCCACACATCTCTTACTCAAATTTGCTACCAGTTGGGTTTGTTTTTCACTGATACTGGTCTGAACTTTATTTGAGGCCGGCCAAGGCCAGCTCTGACTAGCTGCCCCTAGAGGGCTTCTCTGGCCACACAGACTGCGAGTTGAGTTACACTCACCCCAAATGATCAGGAAAAAGTAGGCTAAACATTTAAGTAAAAGAAGAAAAACTTTCCGCAGGGACACACGTGTGGAAACACTCTCTGTTTGATTTAGGAGAGGCGAATGATGGTAAATGTTTGACATTAGTGCGCTGAAACAACAGAAGTTGTCCAATGAGACACAGATGTTGTTGGTTGCTTTTCAGGAGATTCAAGTTTTTTGTTATCAAAAACTCAAACAAAGAAAACTGTAGCAAACGTATGTGAAGACTGATCTTACCTGTGTGGAGAGGAGCGGTTGAAGCATGTCTTGGTCACATCTGTCACATTGGGGTTACAGCAATCACCAAGGTCATAGAAGAAGTTCTCCCAGTTACATTCTGGGTCACATATCCCATTTCCCTGCTTGCTTTCAGGGCAGCGGCTCCAGTGCCTATACATGCAGTCACCGGAATCAAACCCCGTCAGAGGATGGTTGCATTCTGGATCGCATCGATCATCACCAACCTTGCTGATATCACAGTTAGCAAGTATCAAGCGATTGCGCAGGGAGGAATTGGTCACATTATGAATGCTGAGCTCCCAGGTGATATTGTAGAGACTAAAAGCTTCATTAAGATGCTGGTGTTGCAGAATGATCTGATGGTCTGATACAGTTGGCCTTTTTCTTGCATCGTCCCAGATATTAATGACACGATATCTCACTTTCTTTGGCCGGCGGAACGTCCACAGATGGTTGTAGTGTTTAATGACTTCAACGTTGTCACACACAGTTTGGCCACAACTTGGAGGCTCCAATGCTGTGTCCAGAAATCCTTCAGCATTTCCAATTCTGTCACCGACCAGAAAGCCTTGTCGTCCGCCCATTTCTGTCTCAGGCTGAGGGAAACTACCATCTTTTACTGTTAGCCACTTATGCCCAGGGTGCTCAAATGTTTCACGGATGACAAGCTGAGGTAGATCTTCGGAGCTCTCGCGGCCCTGCATGTCCCTGATAATATCTCTCTGACCTCGCGCCTGCCTCCACAGACCCACCCTCTCCACTGCACCCCTGTAATTGTGGTTCAGTGCATTCCCACCGATCATCAGGACTTTGCACTTTTTAGTCAAACGACTGAAGACATCTCCCGACTGCTCCCGACTGAGAGCAACTTGGGCCCCGTTGACGAAGAGCTTCATGTAGACACCATCATACGTGATCGCCAAATGTGCCCATTGGTTGGGTGTGTAACGAACATTGGAGTGGATGGTGGTTGCTTTGTGGGCACGGTCAGTTTTAAGAGAAAAGAAGAAGCGAGGGTCGCGGTTTCCTTGTTCACTAACGGCCTGGATGCCAAGCAGCCAGCCTCGATCACAGGAAGCATAGAAGCATTTGTCGTACAGGCCTGAAAAGAGAAAGAACAAAGATTAATTTCTGTATGTATATGTTTTACTTTGTTTATCTAACAAAGGGTGCATTTTTTTCTGCGTTTGACCCATTCTGGGAACCTATTGAACAGCTACAGGTGAAGGAGATGGAGGTTAAGTGCCTTGATAAAAGCACTTCAGCTGTTACAATCCACAGACAAATCCTGTCCAACCACATCACAGTCCACTGGAATTGAACTGGCCTCAAACTTCTTCAACAGACTCACAGCTGTCCCACATAAATCAAAAACAAACAGGCTAAAAATTAGTCATATTAAAGAACAAAAAGGAAGCTATTCACTTGGAGATCATAGACTCTGTATATTACTAACAAGAACATTAAGGATGTTTGTGAAAATGTACTTTATGATTGCGGTGGAAAGAATACGCTTGTTTTCTGCTAAAACACAATTTACGACAAGGCACTAAAATGTATTTTTTTTTCTTGTTTCCTCTGGACTGTATGTCAACTTTAATAGTCATTTGTTCTCACTTCTAATTCCTCCAGTTTGTTTGTGTAACACTCCTTGAGATAGGTGTGTGCAGCCACACAAGTTCTTATCTGGGTATGTGTGCCCACGTCTGCGCTCATATATCTGGGAGATCCTGTCAAAGTGTACAAAGACTTCAAAGCACCATAAAATGCCTTACAAGGTCAATCCATGTAACAATTGTGTGCTTTGAGGTGATAAAGCTGGAGTCCACTCTTAAAGCACTTCATGAGCTTTGGGCGATTATACCTATCCACAGAGAGACATATTATCTATGACCTGCAAATCAACCCCCTGTGGGGAGAAAGCATCCTTTACCACTTCTTTATGGGATCAGTGTTTCCGATTCCTGTTATCAACCTTCATATTTTTCTTTGCTGCTTTCCTAATTGTACATAAGCTGATTATTAGAGCGATTATTTGATTTTTGAGCAAGTGTGCTGCCCAGACACCTTTATTCCTGATTGCTTACTCTGCCCTTCCCGCAGTCCATGACCAGCTAATGGTAATTTTGCAAACGTTTGGCTAACTTTGACCTGTTTCTAATTAGCTCCACACTTCAGTATGCATTCATTAACTTGGTATTTGAGTGGACAAATGTTCAAAGAGTGAGGGGTTGGGTTCAGCGTCAAGGTCAGTCCTTTGGTAGATGATGTTTTTCAAGATTTCCACTACACTGGAAGGAAAAGGCCTTCCATCTGTCAGCTAGTGCACTCAAAGCTAAAAAGTGTGCTAAAATGCTTGTAGAGCTCCCAGTGTAAACAGCTGTCATAATTCTGCCATGTTCAATTAATCTAACACACTACACTTTTCCAGACCCAACACTGCAACAGCTGGTACTCACAAAAAACACCCACACACATATGTGCACAGGCTCATTCGGCCAAAAATATATACAATCCTGCAAACTAATATACACACCTATATGCACATTTGCATCCAAGTGTGCCAAGGGGTTTATATGAGGGTTGGGCATCAAAGTAAGCTTTCTTGTGTTTGTCACTCTCCACAAAAACACACATAGAAAAGTAGAAAAAAATTAACAAGTACACCAAAAAAATGTCTCTAGGACTTGATAAGAACCAGAGAGGAAGGGAACAATAAAGACTTTGTTTACTTTTGAACTGCTCTGTCTCTGAGAAGTCAAGTAGGGCCCTTCTAACAGTGACTGAAAAGAATGGAAAATTCCATTAATACCTTGAAAGTTAATTCTTACAAATAATAATAGTAATAATTGCAGACATGTCATCACATCAACTCAATAAGCTGTCAAGTGCCATAATTAATCTGACTAAGTTCTGGTAATAATGAGTCACGCATGTAAATGAGCTGCCAATAGCTGCACTTGAGCATATTTTAGAAGTCCAGGCGACTTACAGACAGATGACTTTTCTTCACTGTTACTCATGCTGTGACTGTCATCACCGAGAGCCTAACTAGAGCACTAAATCTAAAGACATTTGTAAGGATTTGGGGTTTTCATCGACAGTTCTCCAAACACTCATTAGAGCTTAAAGGACTGAGTGCACAACGGCGAGAAAGTGTCTGACTAAAAACGTGTTGAGTGTTCAAGTTGAAGTAATTATTCCTGATGAAACGTGTCCTTAAACCTCTCCTCAAACCTGAGCCGCGCTATTATTTGTGATCTTGGGACAATTTATCTTTCTTTTTGTAACAAAGTTCCACTTATAAAACAAATCCTGATAATGCTTTTGGGAGAGCCCATGAAAACGAAGCTGCAGCTGTTTTTGAATGTGTGCGGGTGCGTGATTCGACCTCACACTGGGTAAAAACATCGCTTTACTTATGATCGCAACAATTATCTGTCAACGTCTGCATATAATTGCCTCCAGCAGGTCATGGAAAAGTGCCTCTGCTGCTATTGAGATTCATTTTTGTTTTCCTTTTATGCAAGACAACCCAGCATGACCCGGATACGGGGGCTAATAGGGCAAATCAGAGTTTGCATAACATTTGGACTCAGGCTTGATGTACTGATTGTATGATAAGTGTTTGTGTCGTGTTGGTGTCTAGAATACAAAAAGAAAAAATAAGCATAAACACCATATTATTCTGGTCACTTGTTATGTCTTGCAGTGCAGCAGTGGTGTTTGAAAGAATTGCATAAACAGGATTTAAAAACTTTTACGGAAAATCTAAAACCACAGAAAAGCTTTGTTGGTTTTAAAATGTTTTGATAAGAGTATATGGCCTTCATTTTTTAAAGAATACAGCCCTAACAAAGTCTGGTCGTGTGTCTGAAATAGAATCAATTCATGTATTAATATATTTACTAAAACCACATTGAAGTGATTGGAGCTGGTCAATAAAAGCAGCATCTGAGGAATTTAACTTCTCCAGTTTAAAGAGGAAAAGATCTTTGAAAAAATAAAACTTTTGTATGTTTTTTTTTAGTCTTACCCAGTGTCTTGTGAGCATTTAAGAATATAACAGCTTCTATCACTTAAAGGAAACCTTTTTTCTCATTTTAAAACACTGCATTCACTATTTTTTTTTACTTTAAAATCCCACTCTGACCATCTTTTTGATCAAATTTTAAAGTGTTCCCAGTGGTCTTTTAATTATGATTATGTCATATTTAGCCAACATAAAAAAACCTGTGTCGTTTTCCAGGACATAGTTTCTGCAGAGCAGCAGGAGTTAGTTCAAAATTCACCTCTGAGTTGTGGGTGGAACCGTTGGTGCTGAGAGAGACCTCACCCCCCCCCCCCCCCCTTTCCCCTCTCTATTGCTAAAAGCTTGGAGTAGGAAGCTTGCAGCCAACCGAGCATGTGTTCTATATCACAATACGATGTGTTTTGATCATTTATTTTCTGCTCCTGATTTGCAATGATTTGAATAAAGAAATACTCAGAAATCCAATTTTAAGATAATTTGTCTTTATTTATATCCTCTGTTATCAGAAAAATGCCACAAGATCATGTTAAAAACTCCAAAAACACTATTTTCATCGTGGGTTTTAAAAGTTTTACAACCACAAGGACGAGAGCTTTTGGTCACAGGTTGACTTATCTTATATATTTTTGTCTTAATAAATCTTGCTAAATATTTGAACTCAATTTCTCTGACAAAATTGACCAAATAATTGATTTGTTTTGTTTGTTACAAATTTACATTTTCAATCACAGAGGGCTTTAAAACCTTATCTTTGTTTGGATTTTGTGTCATGGGGCTGCTAACAACAAGGCATCTGAATAGTAGAGTTTATTTGTTCAAATATACAGCTGGGTTGTACCAACAACAAGCTGCATAAGGGTTGGATCAAACCACCAAAGCATAGCTGTGAATGCAGCTCACCGCTCTGTCTGGGGATAGGTCAAATGAGGAGAACTTGTACTCTTTACTAATGAGACTTTAAAAGTTTGTGACTTGTTGGAGACACAATTATGAGAAAAACCGAGATTCGCTAGTGTGATCGTCACATGAGTATGTGTGACAGTCACCCTAAATGTCAGATGTTTGTGTTTCTCTCCTCTCTCCAACCACGTAACAACTTAGTTGTAAAGGGTGACAAATCCCAGCAAAGCCTTCACTTTGTGTGTGGAAGCTAAACTGAGAATAGTTTAAGAAAGGTTTGATGGCTTTCAGTGACTTTTTATGTCAGTATGTGAGACTCAAGTTGTTTTATTTCTGAATAAATCACACTGAACAATCAATAGTGATGTTGTTCTTCTATTTTTCTTTCATTTTTTTCTTCATGAATTATCACTGTTCAACATAACTCCATTATTTCATGTTTTCATCTCAAAATGTACTCTGTAAAGTGCAACATGCCTTCCTAATGTGATGCATGGAAGTCATTTTGTCAAAAGAGTTTTCCTATCCACTGTCATTTGCAAGTCACTTGCTTTGAAGATCCACTCCGATCACCTTTTGATCTATTTTAAAAGAAGTGGTCTTTTAATTATGATTATGCCGGTTTTGGCCAAAATTTAAAAAAAAAAAAAAAAACTGTGTCGTTTTCTTGGACATAGTTTCTGGAGAGCGGCAACAATTCATTAGAAATGTGCCCTTGAGTTGGGACCATTAGTGTGGCGGGGTCTTGGTGTGGGGATGGCCAGGAACTCTCCCTCCTTTTTTCTTTTACATTCCATCATCTACTTCAGCAAAATATAAACACTCACCGGAACACAGAGGTCAGCTCACCTTTGCACAAACAGTATACGTGACAGAATGAAATGCTTTACATGCGTTGGTTTGTATGCACAAGTGTGTGTGTGAACTGTAGTTGTATTGTTTACATGTTGACAACTTTGTATGTGAAGACTTTTGGAGCCAACAGGTATGTTTGTAATAACTGAGTGAGTGGACAGGCTCCACCCATTTTGACAAACATTCACACCTGACTGTAATGATTATGAACTTCCAGCATCTTGTTCCCTTTGGTTTTATGATTCTAACCCCCTCCTTGTAATCATCCTCCAATTTCTTTTACCCATCCTTTTTCACGTCTTTTGTGCTATTATCCCCCTAACATCCCTTATCTCTTCTTCCCCTTTCTTCTTTTCCATTCGGTCCAACAAAAAAAGATACAAACATAATCAATTTAAAGTTTAGCCTAAATTACAAAAGGGGTTTATGCAAATATACCCCTTGTGTGTCCGAAGATTTATAACCACAGATTGTAACAGCAAAATCTGTCTAACACAAAGAGGCTCTCAGTTCATATTTTTTTGCTCAGCTGTTGGACAGGACAAGTTAAAAAAAAACAAACAAAAAAATACTCAGAAATCCAAGTTTGAGCTTAAATTGTCTAATGTTTGTCCTCCATCGTCCGGAAAAGGCCAAAAGAACATCTTAAAAACACAATTTTTATCAGTGGGTCTTTCAAGGATTTGTTTTTAGCAAACGTGTTTATTTTGTTGCTTCCTAAAGCAAAATATTGCAAAACTCTCCCTTATTGCTGGAATGTTCAACCACTCATGGAATTGTTGGAACAAAGCATTGAGGCTTGCCTCACTTGTGAAGCAAGATCAGCTGATTTACTGAAATCAAATTGTTTTTCTTGTTGGTCAGATTCTAAACTTTATAAAGTTTGCTTTTTTAAGGAAAAATAACATATTTGTTATGCAAAACAGTTTGTTTTGCAAAAGTAAACAGAACAGATCTACAGCCTATCATATCAGAGGTTTGCAGTCTTGATACTCACAGAGAATCCGTGCTAATAGTTCACATTTCTCTCACAAAAAGGCAGCAGAAATCTGACTTTTCCATCATTGTCTGTCTCTTGGTTTCCCTCTTTCTCATAGAAATTATTTTGTACAGTTACATTTTAGTCAAGTTTAACTAAAAATGTTAAAAAATTCCTCCTTGGATCTTAAGTTTGAATAACACAGAATGTAAAATTGTGAGCAAAATCTAACAGAAAACCAGTTTGTTATAACAGAATATGATATGTTTGACTTCAACCACAAAATAAAGATTTTTTTTTGCATTAGGTTCTTTTTTTGTGCAACTCAAAACCCTAGAAGTCATCAAACTTGGCAAAGCCCACATTTCTAAAAGAAAAAGGAAAAACTGAGCCGACTGTTTAACCACCTGTGCAGCAAACAGCAGCGTGTGACAGAGAGGGAAATGAAATTCTTTGAGAGGGGAAAGCAGCAGATTGAAGAAATGAAGAAAGAGATCATCAATAATCAAAAACAACACCGGGAGAGTTTAAAAAAAAAAAAACAATGATGGCATCGGGATCAAAACAAAGGGATAGAGCTTTTTTATTCGATTTTTGTGATCTGAATTACATTTAAAGATTAAGATCTATTGAATCAGTCAGATGTGTCACTCCAATATGTTTATAATAAAAACATGATGCATAAATGGTAATCTCTAACAAAGATCAAGTTGGAAGAAGATAACAACAAAAACAACTGAAGTAAAAGCATTTCCTTTCACTCCAATCTCTTAAATATTATGTTAGTTTTGCAAAAAATCCACTCTTTGATCCAGCTTTTTCTGCTACTGTTGCATTAAATTATGTTCTGATCTTCAAAAGGTCCTGTTATCATGCATAAAATCCCACAGAGACACAGAGGAGTCACTTAGGTCACAACAAACCCTCTGAACTACCTTTCTTTCAGTTTGACACTCTTACAGTGGATTAGTTTTACAGTCTAGACTCCTGCCAATTGGCTACACTGCCTAAAAGTGTACTCTCTTCTTGCACAGAGCACTTACACACACGTGATTATTTATGTGAACCAAGAGGCGGGGTTGTATTGATGGATATTACAGATTGAATATCAGTGCAAGTATATTTCTTAAATGGTTAAGTACATTCACAGACTGGCACACAGGAGGCTGAGGA
The DNA here is from genome assembly GCA_036245035.1 of Adrianichthys oophorus. Classification (NCBI taxonomy): domain Eukaryota; kingdom Metazoa; phylum Chordata; class Actinopteri; order Beloniformes; family Adrianichthyidae; genus Adrianichthys; species Adrianichthys oophorus. The sequence continues at coordinate 11,602,249 of BSAI01000108.1, forward strand.
GGACTGGGTTCATTTCAGTTCACCTAAGCTGTCTGTCTGCTACTGTTGCAGGCACATTTGTGTTTGCAGCCCCCCCTATAGGCTGGGGGGAAAAAGGGGGGGGGGGGGGGGGTCCAATTCCATCATGCACGAGAAAAACAAATCACTGCTCCAAACAAACTGTGCACTTTTAGCACTTTTCTGGAGCATCTTTACGCACGGCTGCAAACCCGCCTGCACAGATGATAAAGCTTCCCGCCAACATAAAAGGTCTGATAAGTGTCTGTCCAAACTCTGCCAAGCCTGGATAAAGATGCATCATCATCATCATCCGATTTCGCGCCGTCGTGTCAGGAGAGGCTGTGAGCAGCGACATGAAAGCGCACAGACAACGCAAGAGGGGGGAACCCTGGCTCTGTCAGCCCTGTCTCGTAACTCCGGTAGCCAATCCAGAGGTGTCGGTTTTAGTGAGGGAGTGTTGGCACTTGCATGGGCTTGCGGCTCGAGCTGAGAGCCGCGAGCGCCTCCACACGCACGCACGGACACACGAAGGCGCGCACAGCACCCCCGCCGCTTTGTGCCTGACGTGACGTGCTCGCGCACAAAGTTTTGACCATTACATCATAGCTTTAAAATAGCCAAGTCGGCCCAAAAAAATGACATTTGAAGCGCAGTTTTTACGCACGGTGACATCAGCTGCCGGATGGAAGATGCAGCGCAGATACCTGCCGCCCTGTTTACGCGCCCAGCTTAGGTGATATTCACTTAATAGAAGGCGCATTCAAAAGTGGGGAAACATCTTAAATAACATTCAAAAGAAAACCACATCAGCATGATCAATGTGATCCCAATCCGGAGCGCGCTACCTAAAATATCCGCTGTTTTCAGAGCATTACATCATTGTCTGGTCTGGGAGATAAAAGTCAATTTCAACACTTTGTTTGGTCATCTGCGCGGATCACGCTGTAAGACTATAAAATAAGATTGGATGATGTAGAGATGTTAAAGAGAGTCCTACCTGCGATCACCGTGGGTGATCGTTGACCTCCCTCTGGTTTGATCCACATCTCCAGAGTGAAATTTCCTCTGGGAATCTCCACGCCGGGCTTGAGCCGTAACTGATCTCCCCTGCCGGTGAAATAGACCGCTTTCCAGCGGTCTGGAGAGTTTTCCTCCGCGTGTGACGAGCGCCGGTGCTGGCGGGGCACCCGCCGCTCCAAGCCGGCCAAGGAGCGTTTGCCCCGGGGCAGACGAGTGGCACAAGCCCCTGGGATGACGGCTCTCGCCTCCCTGATGCGCACCAACTCCCTCTTGGATCTTCCCTTTCTCCGGACTGTCCCGCACTCTGATCCAAAGCACAAGATGAGAATCACAAGGCAAGACACCCAGGGTGATGGCCAAAGTTTCATTTTTCGGCAAAATAAAAAATAAGAGGATAAGAAAAATAAAAGAAACGAATAAGTAAAAAAAAATGTCCACAGTGATACTCTCTTTTTGGGATCCTCTTGAATTCTTTTTTTTTTTCTTTTTTTACAAACCAAAACGTATAAACTGTCTAAATAAACCCATTAAGCTACGCTGTTTTCCCTCTTTATAATGCTAAGCCACGACCCCCTCTCTTAAGCAAAACTACTCTGGAGACATTCATGGGACACGGGAATATTTCATTCATGTTATGTGTTCCACGGTGCCTTTTCAATGGGTCCCATTTAGCCAAAGGGATGACTAATAAGTAATCAATCAAGAGGGGGGTCCGGCCGATGCCCCCCTCATCCTCTTTGGACGAGTAACACGCAGAAAATCCACAGTTGTCCACCAAAGCTCTCGTTACACCTCCTGTTTTTGTCCTACCCGTGGAAAAGCATTAGAAATGGCACACAGATTGTGGAATCCCAAAGAAAAGTGACAGCAAACCGGCCACTCATATTTATTACAGGAAAAAAATGTGTTCCAAATGAAATCCAAAACAAACAAACAACAAAACTTCCCTCAGTCTGTGTGCAAAAAAGTTGAAATGGACTGGGATGCCTGGAAAGGCGCAAGAGAGACAGAGGGACAGGGAGCTCCAGAAGTCGCGGTCCTCATTGATTGCCTGGAACAGAGAGCCTTTACGCACTTGGAGGAGTCGGAGCTCGTCGTCACTCTGGAGGCAGCTAAAAGTCCTTTAAAGAACAAGTCATGTTTTCAAATGTTCTGAGCCTCTGTGTGTGTGTGTTTTCTTTTTCAGCTCCTTTTTTTTCACAGTGGGAAGTCACACAGGTAGGCAACTCTCACTGACGGTAATTCTCTCGGAGGCACACTCTGATAGGATGGTGTTTACGGGAGTTTGGAGGGCGTAGATGTATCCCTCTAGCGGTTACAGTTTAAACAATCCAACACATGCACGAGTCCCACAATGCAGAATCAGAAGCATGCCGTCTGAAGGAATGAACCAACAGATACTCCTGGTTAGGGATGTAAAAAATAAATGAATAAATAAATAAAGGCATGCAAATGTTTCAGCTTTATTGTCATTATAAAAGGTGCAAAAAAAATGTTGAATAAAAAATACATTGAACCAAAAATATACATCAATGAACCATGTAGCCTAAGAAATTCAGGACAATGACACAAAATTGTCAGTTGATCCAAACAAATACCATTGTAAACACAAAAGAACCTATTGCTGACGTGTATGTAAAGATACAGTACATTTTGTACTTTTCTACGTATGTAATGATCATTATGTATGTGAATATTTATATTGTCCTTTAAGTTTACTTCACTTATTCAAACAAAGTAAAAAGGGCAGAAAAACAAGATTTCTTCATCCTGTTCCCATTCACTTCCCTTGTAAAACAACTTGTGCAAGATCTTTTGTTTTGTGGAAATGAAAAGCAAAAAATAACGTGAAAGAAAATTGCTAAAAAATCCTTTTAAAGTAGATAAATAAATAAAATGTGTATACAGTACATGCAATTTAAGTTGTCAAAATACATTTAAAAGTTTAAAAAATAAATTTGAATAAAAAAAATTGTACTTCAACACTGCAGAACACTATAGGATCTTTCTTCCTGCCAGCAAATAGATTCTACAATGCCTCAACACTGGACAAATATTGTTGCTGTTATCAACTTTTTTAAATGCATTCTTAGTATTATTTATTATCTATCTGCTGTTTTTAGAAGAGCTATTGTTTTTGTTATATTCTATTCTATTCTATTCTATTCTATTCTATTCTATTCTATTCATACAAAAAAAAAACACTAAAAACTGTTGGAAAGGGACAACAAAAATAAATAAAAGTAAACAAAAAAAGTTAAGGTACAATACAAATGTATGTACATAAATAAATTGGCTTATTTTAACCAAATAATTCATGGAAGGGTGTGCAGTTGATGTTTGTACCAGAGTTTAAGCACCAATTTTTTTATATCAACCCCTTAATGCTTGAATTTAATTCCAGATACACAAAATAACTGAAAAATCTGTTTGCTTTCAAGTAGATAAGGTTAATTCTGAGTTAATCCTTAAAGTTGCTTAATGCAAATTTGTTTCAATAGGCACCAAGGGGTAGAAAATAAATATTGATATCTAGCTAATATATTGAAACTTTGCATCAGAATGGTGCATATAAAGAGAAAAAACTGATTTCAGACATATGTGCTGCTACTTTTAACAGTTTAACTCTACAATGTTCAAAAGACAAAGTGGAACAAAAAAAAATCTGGGAACATTTGAGGAAAAATGACCTTAACTTAGCCTGCCAGCATGTCTCCATCCAAATCTGCTTGTTTTCCTCACCACCACCCCCCAACTTCCCCTCACTTTGGTCATTCTCCACGTGTTTTTTTTCTTTTCTTTTTTTTCAGAGCTTCATTGAAAAAAAAAAAAATCAAACTGACTCGGTCTGACACACAAATGTTTACATACTGTCGCTTTTGATGGATGTGACTTTGGAAACCACACACTCAGCTCAGACTGGAGCGCCTTTGAGCTCAGTGTCGGGCTTTAGAAGTCCTCGCAGAAAAGAAGAAAAAGCTTTGCTCGGTGTTGCCGTTACTCCAAGAAACTTTCGACATTCACAAGGAGAAAAAGTCAGTCTTTGCCTTCAGTGCTGTTTAGTCAACAAGAATGTCCCCCCAAACACACATACACCCTCTGTTCTGCTTCTCATGTTTGTTGTAAACGTGTGTTTGCCGCGGCGAAACTTGCCACCTACCATAAAGAGAAGAGGGGAACAAACATTAAATATTTACCTCCTTCTTCATGAGGTGTTGTGACTTTTGGGCCACATATTTCCTTTAGTTTCTGGAGCAGCAGGGGTCAGGGCGCATAGAAAAGAGATATTGCGGGAGAATTTCTCCTTTTTGTGGGGAATTTCTTTTCTAAAGTGGTTAAATCCCAACATTTATGGAAGTTTACCTTCATCATTTGGCCAAAGGAGTGCTGAAGATTGAAAAGATGAGGTAATGCCTTGGAGCATCCTCTCCGGTTGGTCGCGTACAGGCTGCAAGGAGCTGAATGGTTGGGGAGGGGGATTGAATGACCTTTATGTGTGAAACATGTTCACATAAAGGTCATTCTCTGTTATGCAAGGAGATTGAGTTGAATTGTTTTAGTGGGTTCCTTCACCCCTCGTCCCTCAGGCCACACACCAAAAGAAGTTCAAACTGTCTTCCCTCCTCGCCGCTTTTTTTTCCTTTTTCTTTTTACAGTAACATCTTTTTTTCCCTTAAAAACAGGAGGATTCTCTGTTGTTAATGGATTCGATGATCCGGGGGAAGCAACATCCCATCTTAACCCAATGACCTGTGATGGTTGGCGTCAACATTCCCAGCGGAATTCTGTAAATCCGGCTGCAGATTTGAGTTTCTCTGTGGAATAGAAGCCGTCTTCTGTCAAGATTTTGTTGGCGTTCCGAAGAAACTGTACATCTTAACAACATTGTTTTTGATTATTTTTAAAAGTTAAAATCGAATGTTGCTCACAAAACAACCTGTGAATCGACAAATACCTCCCAAAAAAATGCCTATAGTCATAAATAATAAAATAAACATTCAAATATTAATATTTTTCAAGTTAATAATAAAAAAATATATCAAAGAGAAAACTGGAATGTAAAACAAAAGCTAACCCAGAATGGATTAGTCTGTGTTTACTATATTATTGCCCCAATGTATGTTTAGTGTGATATAAAGAGCTGTATCTGTAAGTGACACTGTTGGGATTATCTGCATTGAAAATCTAGACTCATGCCAATACTTCTGCCTTTCCCCACCCCGCTTGTCACTCAATTTTGACCCTGGGAGATTACGCCTGTGTGATCTAAATGCAGCAGCTTGCTGAGCAATTTGAAGGTCGATGGGTCTGCAGGACGGAGCATAATCTGATGTCTTTTGGAATTTTCAGTTGTTAGCGTCATAAGTAGAGGAAACCATCTTTGATCACCTGTGCTTGGATAAAACCTAGAATTCCGTGTTAAAGCCTCCTTTTTTTTATCAAAGTGATTTGAGCAAAGTGCGAGGTAGATAGTAGCAAAAATGCCCTATAATCCATTAATGCATCCATCTTAATCTGTGCCTGTTGCTGCTCCAGAAGGCAAAACTTAATGCTTTGAATTATGTCTTGAGAGTAATTTGAAAAAGTGAAAGTAAAAAGTACAGACTAGCTTCACAGTGAACATAGAAAATCTTAAGAGTCCTCAGAAGCTTCCAGACGCCTTGTTCATTTAAATCACAATTTATGAGCGACTGAGCATAAATCTAACTATAACACTGTTTCAGAATACCCATTAAAGCACATAAGAGTATAATCCTATCCCGCCAACAAAACACACCAGCTCAAATATTCTGGGATTCCACGAAAAGTGGCACACATGCACTTTCCAGTGAAAAGAAACCACTTTCCCAGTTAGATGACGACTTAGATGGAGGTGTTGTTTGCTTCTTTCAAGCATGAATGTCACAAAGATTAGAGAAAATGTATATGGTCACGTAAATCGGTTTTAATCTCTTCTAATGCTTGTGACAGATGTCATTTATGTGCACTGCATGAAGGGGATCCAGTGCAGCTGGCCAGCACCCGGGACAACATGCACTACTATTTTGCACAGGTTGAATCATAAAAAAAACTCTTTAGAATCTGTGTATGAAAGTAGATTATGATGCGACCGGTCAGATTAGTAGACTACAATACTATTCTAATTAAAAATAGTTTTTTAAAACACTATTCATTATATAAGTGGTCATTTCAAATTAAGCCAGTGTATAGAACTACTTGAGGAATTTGTTTTGTACTTCAATGATCCATAAATCGATTGTGGCTAAATGCATTTTTTATGTTTGTGTGGTAGAAAATCAAATTCCAGTCATATTGTTCAATGGCTTCTGCGAGATCAATACATATTCTTTGTTACTTTATTAGAAGCAGCACATCATAAAATGAGGATCCATTTCTGTTTAACAAGAACGTACAAACCAAATGTATTAATCCGTGAATAAAAATTGTTATTTTTGCAAAAATAATAATTAAAAAAACATTCAAAAAAAGTCATCCAAATTGATGAACAATTGAAAAGAAAAAAACATCAGGCTAAATAAATTTGGAAATATATTTCTACAAATCACATCTAATCTGTGCAGCCGCACATGTAAGAACATATGTTGATGGTTATGTGTTTATAAACACATATAAAACACATATAAAACATTTTTGGAGTACAGTCAGAATCATGTCACATCATTACGGAAGAAAAAATGTGATGCAACAACATAAAATGACTACAGTAAATCCTTAAATGAGTAAAAAGTTCTGAAAGAAAAACATTCGACCAATACAATGGATTATTAATGTCCTGTGTTTGATAGGACAGTGTTCAGGTCTCTTGTTGAAAACCCTAGGGTCCTATGTTATAGTACATTTAAAATAGTATTTTTTCAGATTTCTTTTTAAAATAACGCTTTATGGTAAAAACATATTAAGAAGTTCTTATATTATTCAAATGAAAAGTTAAAAATGTTTACTACTCCTGTATTTTTAAGCTTTTTGTACCTTCAGAAAGTTAATTTTTTTTTAGTGGCAAGTGTTTCTTGCATTCATTAAAATTAAGATATAAACATGGATTACTAACATGTCTTTGCAAATCTTATCAATATTGTACGCAAGCATTTGGATTTCATTTATCTTTTCTTTTGTTATACTTGTTGGAAAAGTAATCCAAAGCATGCACCCTAAATCCTACATGTGTTTAATTTACATTTTTTCTTCAATTACTCTAATTTGAAAAGAAGGACCCTCTTTCAGAGAAAAATAAAGGAAGATTTTGCCAAGTTCTTCTTTCAGAGTAACAAAGGCAGCCGTCCCCGCTTTGGCACTCTTAAAGTATTTTGCGCGCATTTGGGTGGACAGGATTATAAGGCCCACAATCAATGAATGGTATATTTTCAAACTTATGTCATATATAAGGTGTACCAAACTATAAGGCACATTACGCTAGACATGAGAGTTCTAAATAGGACTGTCAGTCATTCAGTTTTAATTAACTGCTTTCACAGTAATTCTAGAATCTGTTTGTGACACGCGAAACGTTAGCCATGTTAGCCACGTTAGCCACGTTAGATTTATTAGCGTATTCACAATACCAGTAACTCCCAACCTTGTTTGCAACACAATAAAAATAGACTGATACCGCTAAAACAAACATCACTGTGACTTTGCTAATTACTAGTAACATGTTATTAGTAACATGTAAAAAAAAAATAAAAAATTCATATCGACACTGCTACACATTAGCCACGTTGGAAGAGTTAGCCGTCTTGGCATTTTCACAATATCTTTAACTCACCTTTAACTCCCAACCTTGTTTGCAACATGTAAAAAAAAAAAAACAGACTGTCACTGCTAAACAAACTTTGCTGTGATTATGCAAACTCCCAACCTTAATAGTAATACATGAAAAATAAAACCTGTCCAGCACAGCTACACGTTACCCCTGTTAGCTATGTTAGCGTATGCAAAATACCACACAAACTTGTTTGGAACCCATTAAAAAAACACAGAAATTTAACAGAGTGCCACGTACCTCCCAAAATCGCTTTGACATCAGTAAACAAAACCAGAATTAACCTATATATAAGGCACTCCAGATTATAAGGAGCACTGTTGGGTTTTTTTTTGTAAGGAAGTGACTATTTTTACGTAATTAGGGCAGGGTTAGGATTACGATTAGGGTTAAAATATGTTCTATAATAGGCTAAGCAGATTCTGATGGCACGTATTACATGTGCCCAACATAAATTTCCATCAGTTTTTGTGCTTGTTTGCACGTAACTGTGTGTGAATAACATCAGCCTTTTGACAAAAATACAGATTTTAAGTACACCATATAGTGCGGAAATTAAGGTAGTTTGAGACACATTGTGCTAGTTGTTTCCTCAGGCGCCAACAGAAAGCATGGTAAACCCCATTATCATTTCATGATCATCTTTAGCTGTCATCACGGCAAAAGACAAGGGCAAGCCTAACATCTGCTTGCAGACAAGTGCAGCCAAATGAGAGGATCCCTGTGAAAAAAAAAACCCTGGTGGGTGAACTCAATGCCACACAGAGGGAAACGGTTAACGCGAGCACCAAAATAAAAGTTTTAACAGCAACCGCAGAATCATGCTGAACAGCATGTTACTGCCTATTCATGTAAGTGTCTGTACAGTGTGACCCTCATCATCCTCACATCCTGCATTTTAGTTGCTGTCATGAGCCATGCGGTAAACAAAAACCCATTACAGCGCCCCGAATGGCATCCGAGGCTTGCTCTCAGTTTAATTCCCCTGTTTGTGGGTGAGAGTTATATGAGCTGGAGTGCAGAGTATGGCGCAGTCAGCATACTATCTCTTGCTACCACCACTGCCCCTCAGTCTAGACTGTACAGCCCGTCCATATGGAGATGGTTAAAGAGCTCATTAGGCTGCCTACTTGAAATACAGTTGCAGTGACGCTTGTCCATAAAAACACTAAGCAGCCTGGTTTCTATACTAGTATCAACCAGGTTTAGGCATCAAACCCTCAGGACTGACAACAATTTTGATCTCCAAAGGACGGCGGAAACTTTCCAAGAAATGAACAAGGACTGGGGTTACTTCTTGGAACATTTCGGGAAACTGTTTGCTTCAGCTAGTCTAAGCCGTCTGGGTGAGGAAGAAGAGGAAAATGCCAGCTAAGGTGAATGGGATATGGACCATTAGAAGAAAAATAGCTTGCTCTTATTAAAAAACATTTAAGGTAACCAAAGTTTTGCTTTAAGGCACAGAACAGCTCGAGGAAAAAGAGTTCAAAACCCAAATTGAATGCATTATTAGCATGAACTGTTTTTCACAATATATTTTCTTAATTTGAATGTCAAACATTGTGAAGGAACACTTAATCCTGACATTAAATGTACCCTTTATTCCTCAAGAATAAATCTTGAAAACAAACTTGATTTGGTACAAACTAAGAAACGTAACACATTTTTAGGCAATAATAAATAAATAAATAAATAAAACGGTTGTTTTCTAGAATGCAGTTTCTGTAGAGGGACAGCTGTGCATCAGAAATTCGTCTCTGAGTTATGGGCGGTCCTGTTGGTGCAAAGTAAGCCTGCCCTTACTTCCCATCATCCATCTGTCTACACACATTCCTGCTAGCTTAGAGCCTCCCACAACCCCAATATAACATTACCAGTGCAACAAAAATGGCGAGCAATATCTGAGCCATCTAGGCATAGTTTATAGCCAGCTGACAGCTCAGACGAGGAAAACAAAGACATACATGGGTCTAGTTGTCTACAAGTGGATGCATCAGAATAGAGAGGAGCAGGGAGCTTGTGACAACACCCATCTTTTCTCTTTTTTTAACAAATTTAATCTTTTTCAAACAAAATGTTATCATTTGCTCCTTATTCACAATGATTTGAATAAACAAATTTTCAGAAATGCAATTTTGAGCTTACTTTTCTTAATAAATGTACTCAATCATCAGTACAAAAAAAAAAAAACATTTTCATTGGAGTGGGTCTTTAATAAAAGTTTTTACCAAAAATGACACATATTATACAGAGTTCATGAATTTTTAACCTTCAAGGGAAAATCAGGAAAATCATACCATCCATTCATCCAATGAACCCAAATCCCTTCCGAGGTCATGAGGCTGCTGGTGCCAATCCAGATGTTGTTGGGCGAAGGCGGGGTACATCCTGAATCCTACAAAAAACTGAGACCTAACCATAAATTCATTCAAAGCAGTTTCAAAAGTTTACTGAATTTCATTGTTATTGTAAATCTTCAGTGAAATGCCATTGCTACTTCTCCCCTTCATCAAATATCATATAAATATGGAAAAGTACTTATGTAGTGCACTACAATAAACTGGCTCTTTTTTCCTCCCCTTTTACATAGTTATATATTGTCAAATAAGCCCAAAGCAATGATCTGTAAACAAAACCGTCCTTTTACAGTGCCTTTTATGCTCTATTCAAGGCTTTTCGTGCTACATTTTCTTGCCTTATTATGACAACCAAGCCTTGTTATTCAATTTCTTTGAAGTCGTATTTTACATTGGCAGGTCACTATTTACTCTCAAGTGAACATTAAAGGAACGATCATGCACCAAGTGCTTATAAATCATAGTAATCACTAAGAGAGACCAGTGTTACAACTCAGCTTTGGTTTTGTCTTGATGTTTTGGCTCTATTTGCAGGAAGAAACGACCAAATGCAAGCTAAAGGAGATTGCATCCATAGGTGTTGGCATGTGTGTGTTAACCCTGTAAAGTCTGAACCATTAAATAATTGACAAAAACTGAGCTAACAAAAACATGCTAAGACCCCAAAAACACAAGAAATTAGTTTTTCCATTCCATTGCTCTTGTGGAGGGTCGACAGACTCATGTATCAAATATGATACAATCGGCTTTAAAGGGTTAATCATTTCTACATATTACGTTCACATTGATAAGGGAGCGATCCACTTACGTTTGCTTGGATACAAATATCTCTCCGTGTTTTTCTCTCGCACGGGCTGATTTTGGCTTGATCCACTGCGGTAAAAGCAAAGTACAGCAGCTCAAATAACAGCTGCAGCCCTCAGATGTCCATAGCCAAAGGAAAATTGCAAGAATGTCTAGAATGTGGTTGGTAAACAAAATCTCCAAAATGCAGTAGACTTTGTGAGGAACATACCTTACGATCTTTGCGTGGATTGCGAGCAATCAGCATGCTTTTTTGGAGAATGTAAACAACACTGGGATACTACAAACAGTGTGCCGCTGTGGGAAAAGAAGCACAATGCACTGGGAGCTATGCGTTTAGTATAACGCTACAGTCTGTAAGGAGAAAAACACATGCTGCAGCATAAGTCAACAATGCCTAATGCTACATTGAGATGAGCAAACAATGGGCACGTGCTGATTTGGAGTCAACAATGCACAACGCCGCACCTTAATGTGTCTGGGCCAAACAATGCAAAAGCCGATTATGCAAATTGGGGTTATCGAGGGCATTGCAATGTAACAATGGCGCCAAGTTGATTGGGCTGTGTGTGTTTGCATCTGTGTGTGTGTGTTCAAAACCCATCCCCTTGGGTCCCCCCCCCCTCCCTCACAAATGCCCTTCCCAAAAACTCCTGTCCTACGGTCTCTTTGCCAAGGCCTCATTATAGAGGCTGTCGTCAATTGGTAGGTCAAGGGTCAAGGCAGAGGATCAGATTGATCAATACCCCCTGGCCTGATCAATCAACTTGTCTTTTCATTTCCACCAATGAGATGCAGGCACACATCAAAACAAAGGAGTGAGAGGGAAAAGACCGTCAGAAAGAATTAGGCTGGTAAGAATGTAAACAAGCCTGCCTCGCTGAGCAGATTCCAGAAGCGTTTTTTCCCCCGCACTTTAGAATGACATTCTCAAGGACATTGATGAGCGGTGTGCGTCACTGTGATGCACCTGTAATTCCCTTGCTTCTCTCTGTGTTTGTTCCAGATTTTAGCCACTTTGTGGGAGATTGGGATCTGTCTGCTTCGTAAATCTGTTCCCTGTAGCATTAACACACATGTACCGGCCATCCTCAGGCTGTTTAGTGAAACGACTAGTATTTGAAAAAGGGCATATTCATCTTAGTCTTTAAAAGTGGAAACAATTAGGCTGAACAATTACAAAAGCATACTTTTATTTAGTTATAAATCAACTGATTTCACATTTCCAAATTACAAGGCACATGGAGCCTTTTAGCATTGGCAGACTTAGGAAAATTCAAATGATCCATTAGCTTTGATCCTCAAACAGCTTTAACAAATGGGTCATTTTTCAGGATTCTCTCAAATTAAAACTGCCTGGTGTATATTTGGCCAAAGAATCACTCTCCCCAAGGAATAATTCCAGCCACTAAGTAGTTACAAATCATTGAAATGAGATGACGAAATATGGACGAGAAAGGCACTCAGTGGTAAATCATTAAAAATGTACCTTCTTTACCTCTGCTCCAGAGCAACACTTTGCGCGACATTAGCCGGCAGAGAGCCAAGTAAAAAGAGCAATGTGTAAAGGGAGTGAAAAAAAAAGTCTTTTTAAGAACTAATGGAGGTATCCTAAAAACAAACTCCAGACATGCTGCAATAAAACTGATTTAAAAGTGTTTTTGATGTGTTCTAAATGCCATAACATAAGGTGGAAAAGTAATATAATGAATCATGAATGCTTCAGTTGTAATCCTAGAGTGAAACGTGTGCGCCCAATATATTTGCTGAAAAATGAAGTTGTTTTTACATTTTTTTCAGTCAACTGAGGTTATTTTTTGGGCACAGAAGCATTTCAGACATACATCTGAATTTCTATATGTTTTAGGCTAACATTTTTATTATATTTGCAAACTCACTTGCGCTTACATCATCATTTCTTTACACTAAAAGCACAAACTAATAATTAGTGAAGGCTAGAAGCCACTCAAAAGTTGTAATGATACAATTAAACGAGTTGCACTTCGATATTTCTTTTTATTTTCTTTAATTTAGTGAATATTTATATTCAATGTGAGGTTAGACTATTTGTCAAAAATCCCAAAATGCCGTAGTGTGGCGACCGAAATGTAAGTTTTTCAACAAAATCGGCAGTTGGCTGTGTGGCGGCATTTGTAATCGGGAGGCGGCAAGTTGCATTTTTACACGCTGTGCAGTGGCCGTGGAGGTTTATCACAGGATCGCTGGCTGGCAGCAGCTCTGACTGGACGATGTGTATATGTCTCCGGACGGCAGCGGTCCAAATCAAGTGGCCGCCCAGTAGCCCGGGGGAACATAAAAAGCGGGTCATTCTGCATGCCTGACGGCCGCCTGCCTGCCACCGTCCACATTGATGACCCCAGCAACGATTTTCAAATAAAAATCGGGCGACAGCATGAAATCTGGGAAATTCTCTCGATGCCTCCCTGTTGCGGTGGCAGTTGTTTTTGTGACCGTAGCATTCGTTTGCGTTGTCAGTCTATTCATAAGGCATAAACCAAAAACTAGCTAAATGCTAATAATTCCTAAATCTGACATATTGCCATGTATTCTTAACAATTTTGTGATAAGTCATTTTTTTGCTACAGGTCTATTTATGCTCAGGGAAGATGGCAAATTTGTTTTAATTTCCAGACATTTTGCCAATCAATGGGAATTCATTTTTTTCTTGTCTAATATTAATAATTTTATTACATTATTAATATTATACTATTATTATTACATGCCCAGAGAAGACCTTTATTTCCCTACTTTTTTTTAAGATAAAAGTTCAAGAACAATAACTGTTTTTACTAAAAACCTATTCCATCTCCTGCATGTCAAAGCAGTGTGCATTTCAATTTTTTATAGCATTGTAGTATAACTTGGAACATTGTTTAAATTAGATTATGTTTGTACTGTTTTTGACCAAAGAAAGACTTCATCCTGAATGCCTCAGTCCCTTAGTAGTTTTTGCTTTCCTAAAGACCCAACTCTAAGATGTGTGTGGAACGACATTTGTGTCTATTAAGGAACATGAAATAAAAATATCAACAAACTCAGACCAATTTTAGATCAAATGACCCACAAGAGCAGAGTGAGCCTTATAAAGCCACACAAGCAGAAATGGGTTAGACATAAGGTGAAAAGTGATTAATCCTGAAATCTAAAAAAAACAACTTATAAACCTAGATATTTTTTTATTTCCAATTCAACTATCTCACCAGGTGCATATCAAATAATGCTACTTTAAAATGTACATATTACAGGATCAAAACTATGTGTTCCAGTTGACTTGATACATTCTAAAAAGTAAATCAATCATGATATTTTATGTGTTATTCTGTATACTACGAAACAATCAGACGTACCAACAGGACATTTTTTAAAATTTATCATGAAATTGATAAAAACACAATATTATATAATAGTACATGTTGGATATAAAAGTCCTCCCAACACACTTCTAAAGCCTGTGCTGAAAAAAGCTTGTTTACTTTCATGTTTTAAAGCAGTTTAAGCATAAACATACATAAATGAGATCCCACTACAAGAAGTAAACATTTCTAAAATAGTCCAACATTTTTGTAGATACAAATAAATCATTTAATAAATTAGATAAAAAGTTAAAATATTTGAAATTCAGCAGTGGTGTCACAGTAAGGCTAAAAACACATGTTTAAACAACCGATTTGGGATATAAATACTGTTTTTTTTGTGTCCAGAATTTAGGTTGAACACTTTTACTTTCATTACTAGATGGACTTCCCAGATTATGACTGCAATTGTAAAAAACTGTAAAATAAGGACTTCTCTTTTACTTAGATCTGAGTCACACACTCACAGAATACATATTGTCAAATGTAACTCAGCTTGAAAACCTTTTAAGACTGATGTGCAGAAAATAAAAGCATAAAAATAGGTCAAACTACTTAAGAAACTTTTTTTTTCAAAGCAACCATTTATTTATTTTTTTCATGTAATCCACCCTGATTTCAGATTCATGTGCAGTCTGATTACGTAATCCTATTCTGTAATCTGTTGCAGCCTACTGTAATGTTATCTGTATCTTCTATGGCCTTGAGCTGGAGTTTTCTTTTGGGAGTTCCACATGAAGCTGCAAAAATCCATCCCTTTTTGACATCTTGTGGGAGGCAACTAAAGTGAGTCAGCAAGTGACAGGTGGCGTATGGAAGAGAGTACGCGCAGGTGTACAAAAGAAGCAAAGCTGGCAGGAGAACGGACAGGGGTGGCAGGGGCCTGTGAGGTCAGGGGCTAGGTGGAGTGTTAGCGGTAACGACACCTGACAGAGACTGGGTGGATGTGTCCTGGCAGTTCTGTACATTCATGTCACTTTTGATAAAAGTCAGCACCTGCTGAGCAGGAGAAACCACAGCGCTGGTGCCACCGGGTCTTCCATACAGGATGAGGAAAGAAGGATAAGAGGCACTTCCTTCCAGCTGCCCTTAACTGTCCCTTCGATGCTTGCTGACTTGACAAGCGGTGACAGCTGTGATGGCCATTGGTTGAGCAGGGTGAAGGTGCCAAGCTTGTCAGCGCCAGAGGCGGGGACAAAGCAGCATGGCTCCACCTGATTTGGGTTTGGAAAGTGAAACCTGCATGATTCGTCTTTTGTTGTGTAAGAGTGAAAAAAGAAGTGCAGAAAAGTTTCTTTTTTTTGATGGAAAGATCTGCATTACTTACGGATGCCAAGAATTTACTGTATTTTTTAGACTATAAGTCGCTCCAGAGTATAAGTCACAGGACCAAAAAAAAAAAAAAAAACAAATAAAGAAGAAGAAAAATCATATAAGTTGCATTAGAGTATAAGTCGCACTTTTGAGACAATTTATTTAACAAAATACGAGAGCAAGAACAAATATATCATCTTGAAATACAAATCATAATAACGTATTAATAGACTGAATATATACACGCTTCACCCTGACCGTATTAAGCTTCATCAACCCTAACCCTATAATTGAATAAGTGTCTAGTATATTATCGCAACATGTGAACAAATATTTAGATAATCTAGTGTCAAAAACATGCTAACAAGTCAACTAAGCTCTGTTACAGTTTAAATCAGTTCAAATCATTGAATCCATTGAATTCATCCTCTGTGTCACTTTGGAACAATTCCACTGAGCCAGGAGTAAAGCCACATTCACATCGCCCTCTGCAACGCGTGTTCAAGCGACCACTTCCAATAAAGTCTATGGAAACGCGCACAAATGTCCGTTTCGGGTTTTCACATTTAATATTTTGGCGTTCCCGTATAGCAACACAGGTTTCCACCACCATTTTTGGGCTCCACGTGCAACTAATGAACGTGCGCTGAAAGTTAAACCAGGTCAAACTTTGACCAATCAGAGACTCTGATTTGGTAGCGTTTGGATGGCGTACCTTTTATAAATGCCAAGCGTTTGAAAATTGATCATGAAGGAGAAATTAGTAATTGCAATTTGGGCCTCGCCGGAATCTTATGACACCAAGTCTTTCACATAGGAGAATAGAGCTGTGAAAGTAAAAGCCCGGAGCAAGATTCACAAGGTTCGCACCGCTTCAACATTTCACACTAAGCTCCTTCCTGCTGTAGGTGGCGAATGTGCAATAGTAAACCTCAGAAAAAGAAGCCCTCCCTGCTCGTACGTGCATTCAAGAATCAGCGTTCAAGAACGTTCATCACGTTTGGCAAGAACGTAGCATAAGACTGAGCAGCGCCTTTTCTTCAGTGGCAAATATTGAGCCACACACCTACAGTGCCCTCTGGTGGTTGTTGCTTTTTATTTTATATATTTTTTAAATCACATATAACTTACACTTGAGTATAAGTCGCGCCCTTGGCCAAACTATGCAAAAAACTGCCACTTGTTCTGCAAAAAATACGATGGATGACATCTGTATTTTTTATATATTAACCATTGTTCTTGCAGTAAGGACATTTTGCCAAGTGTGTTTAATAAATGACCCCAAGACCCCCAACTTCTGACCTGTATGGGAGAATTTCAAAACAAATAATCCAAAGCAAAACTTCTTTTCAAAGCCAAGTTTTTAAAGATTTGGGATGTAAGGACAAGGCTAAAGAAAGCCACTTCCACCTGTTTTGGAGCTTTTAAATCAAACATTATTTGACACCAAAGAAAATGTATACCCAGTGAGTAAACTTTTTTTGTGTGTGCAACTATTTTTTAATCTATTTTAGCATTTGAAAGTATTTGCAGACCGTTGTGCACATGGTCAAATATTGCTTTTCTTACACACAAAACCTCCATTCCACATGTAGAAAACCAAATTTACCAACTATTACAAGTTTTAGTTTGTGGCTTTAAAGTGAACAGCATGGTGGTTTTTCAGATAAGCAGCGATATACTGCCACCTTATGTTCACATATTGCCACTTAACAGGGAAGCCCTTGACACGTCGCTTGTCTGCAGTTAGATTGATCACTTTCCTGTCTCAATTTATATCTATTCTGCAAGTTCTGCATTCGAGGAAATATTACAAAAAACTTCTGTCATTAGAGTGCAGGTTGACCTCCAAGCAGCCTTTCCTCGAGAAAGAGCTGATTTGCAACTTTTCTGTTACCCAAATTAAAACAGAAGCAACAGGCCAAAGAAAGGACTATTTTCCCAACATTTTTCTTCTCCAAATGACTGAAAATGAAAGGCGGCTCCTGGGTACTTAACCTGGGTACAACCTTAGCATGTCTCAGAGTTAATAGGTTGTGGGAAAACATCACCTTCTGCAGCTGGGGGCCGCAGGAAAAGAGGCTGGTTTGGGCTGTAGTGTGAGTTCATTATGGGTGAAGAGGGGGATGGCAGTGGAACTTGGGACATAAGTGGGGCAAATTAGGCGTTTTGATAGGTAGCTCTGTGTGTTTGCTTCCACCCAGGAGTGTGGGTACGTTTCTGCATGGCTGCAAACAGCTACAGCTCGGGGGGCCGATTGACGCGGGTGCGAGAAAAGGAAGCAAGACAGCCGACTGCAACCAACCTCAACGTACGATCGCTCCCTCTTGTGCGCCATCAGCAACCGCCCCCCCCAGGGGAATCTTTGCATGCATTCTGCATGTTGAACTCTCCAAACAGGCCTTCAGTGGCTCCTTTATTATATAAGGCTTCCTTTTCCTGGACGTGTTTGGGGCCCGCCTCGTCTCTGCCTCATCCACGCTAAAAAGCTGGGCTTCATGGAAAGCTTCTGAACTCAAGAGTGAAAGTATTAAAATAAAAAAATAAAAAAAATATATATATAAAGAACACACAATAGATTGACACAAATTTGGAGTTTATTCACACATAACATACTACAGTGGGTAATGTATTCAAGAAACATATAACAGAGCTGTCATATCTGACACAGAAAAATAAAGGGAACAAAAAAAAAAAGACACTGATCCTTTTCTTTGCCATTATATAAAAATAGTGTTGCTACAAAAGTATAAATTAGGTTTACTAATAAGTCAACTCAGATCTGGATCTACACAGGAATCTGCTGCCAAAGTGCGGTAAAAAGACAAAAATAATAATAATAACAATAATAAAACAACAAATCCAACAGAGTCCTTTCATTTCAGCAGAGTATAAAAAGGAAGAAATGCCAGTAAAATAGGATGAAAGCAACACCAAGTTGGTTAACCTGAATTAATAGTACTAGTAGAACAGAACAGATCCCCATGTTAGCTTTTGTTTACAACACTTTACAACTGAGCTTTTGTCTGAATAAGTTAAAATCCTGAAAGAAAAATACAACTTACAGCTGAATTCAGTTTTCTAGTAACAGTATCTAAGTTGACGTTTTCTATTATATCAAAACCCTTTGAAATGCTACTGTAGAAAAAAGAGGTAAAATGTTATTGGTGCTCCCTACTTTTGAACTCTGAAATGAATGTTGCCCCCTTGTGGCATAAAAACAGCAGTTTTACCTCTATTTACATGATAGATCCTCTGGAAACTGATGACGTCAACCCGCCAACAATCGCCACAGCTACTCTCACCTCGCAGGGTCAAAGTTCAGTTACCTGACTGCTAAATTAGTGTTGTGAAGTAGCATCACCTCAAAGCCAATGTGAGACATTTCCATTTTGATGAGAAACACTGGCTTATGATGTTATATATCAGAACTTTTATTAAAAGCATGCATATCTTAGATATATAGTTTTCATTTTAACAACAAAAAAAAGAAAGAAAAAGAATGCTGTTTGTAAATAAATTGACAATAATATGTCAACGATGGCGTTTTGTCCCAGAGCGTATCCTATTGAAAATACTTAAGTTAAAAACAGAGAGAGAAATCCCTTCATCGGTTCAGCCGCGGGTCCTTTCCTAATACAGCTAAGTAGTGTACAGTATTCAGACTTGTTCTCTGACCAACTGTTACAAACCAACTGATTCCCTCCATCTTTCTAATTACAACACTGCCTTGTGGGTATTGAGGTAAAACATTGGACATGATTTGAATACAGTTTACTGTCATTTTAGTTCAGTCATTTCACCAAAACGTTCATTCGAAAAACAGATGATGCAGTTAGGAAGAAAAAATGACTCAAACCTACAGGTTACAATAAAAAAATGTTGTTTTTAAAGGTGTTGAACGGTTAGAGGTATTACTTTAGTGCTTATACCAATAATTGAGACTTTTGAGTTATATTCTCACCTGTACACTCATTGTTTTTAGTGGTTTTCTTGAACAAAAAATGATTTAAGCAAAGAAACTTTTGTCAACTTCCTTTAGTTTAGTCATTTTTTTTGTTTACAGTTAACTATTGCCTTTTCCTTTTTTGTACGAGTAAAAGTTAGTTTTTAAACAGCAATTCAATCAAGAAGAGATATTCAACACTATGAGGTTTTCTAAGAAAAATAAAGTTAGCTTTAGTGCGCTAGTGTCACTCTAAAAATGTACCTTTAAACCAATAAAAAAAACAAAAAAAAAACACGCTACTTCTGAAATGACATCAGGTTGCACCAGAGCCTAAAGATGAGCAAAAAAAAAATCCAAAGATGTAATATTTTTGGTCCTGTCAAAACTAACCTTTTTTTAAATATAATTCACTTCAATGCCAGATTCTTCCTCCGAGAAGAAGGGTCTAAGGGCAGGGATGCCCCAGTTTAGCAAAGTCTGTTAAGTTAGTTTAGCAACCAGCTATCGTTTTTATTTTATGTTTTTGTCCAATTACCGGTGTGAAGCCCAATGCGACAACTGTTTTGTAATACTGGGCTATATAAATAAAACTGAAATTGAAATCAGGAGGTGTTTGTGTGTGTGGTTGACAGCGAAATAAATAAATAAAATGATATCACACTGCAGCCTTTCGGATTAAGAAGCAACTTTGCAGAAAAATGCATGCGGCACGCTCAGCAGACTCAAAAAACATACAACACTGTTTATGGAGCAAACATTTGGATGGGGGAGTTGAATCAGTACTGGCCACGACGCGACAAAAGCACTACACGATGGCGTGTATGAGAGAACACCGTCTTCAGTCTCTGGAAGTTCATGTGGAACTGCCAACAGAAGGCTTTGAGCTATGATACAAAAAAACAAACAAACAAAAAAAAAAGGCATGGCGTTGGCTTCAACTGCAGAGTGGAGCGGGAGAAAAGAAAGACTTAAGGCTTGAAAAACAGACGCAACAACCAAGCAAGTCACCAGCTTGAACCAAAGGCAACAAATCTAACCAGTTCAATTCCAAAAAAAGCTGAAGCTGGAATCGGCGCACTGGCCTGCTTTTAGGAGTACGCCTGTGCTTGACTAATGCGTCCCCTCGTCTGTTGCAGAACTGCATTGTGGGGTGGAAGGTTTCCTAAAAGCCATAGTTGGGGTTTACACCTCGGCGCTGAGGTCCGTTTGGTTTCGTTTGGGTACAGTGAGTTAAAAGTGGCGGTGCCTGCTTGAATGTGCTCATTCCTGAGAATATCCCGTTGTTTTTTTTCCAGAAGTAAAATATAAATATCCCGGTTGTTAACTGAACTGCAGGAGTGTGAGGAGAACAGTCGGGTAAAAGGAGGGTTCGTTTAAAGCTTATTGCCTTAAAAATGGAAATGTGTTGCTCGTGTGAGGAAGACGATGCTGAAACTGGAATTAGGAAACAGTGATAAACATTAGAATCAATTTTCGCCTGTCAGGTCCTTTCAAAATGTTACAAAACAGAATTACATAATGCTTTTGTGTGTGTTAATTTCTGTAAATGATACAATCTCACTCAATTTAAGAAAAAAATATATATATAAATTATGAGGGAAAAAAATGATTCATAATTTGAACATGAATGCTTGAAGTTTTCCAAAAAATCTACTAAATTGAGCAAAACATTAAGGATTTTGCCAGTGGGTCTTTGAACTGTTAAAAGTAATCTCATTTTAGGAAAACAACATACCTGAAAAAGTCAAATTGAGGGGATTGATGCAGATCCTAACTACAGGTCATTGTCTAATAATAAAAATAAAGAACATCAAGCTTTTCAGAATAGTCTCATTAAACCTCTTTAGCATCCAAGTTAGTTTATACTTAGGATGTTTTGTTTGTTATGTAAAAATAATCTACCAGTGATCCGTACAGTGAAGATGGATGAATAGTCACAAAGTCCTAGCGTAAGGATTTTCCCTTTGCACATGTAGCAAAAATATTTGAGAAATAAAGCAAAAAGTCAACGCTAAAGTACTGAACTTCATATTGTTTTTACTTTTTTGTGCAAGACTTGCATGCAGTGCATGCAACTGATCCAAAGCTACATCTTTGAGGCCTCTGAAATAACCATCAAATCATCTGAAATGACTGAGCTTTAGTCGTTCAAGGCTGATCAAGTCGAACATTTTTTCTACTTAGCGATTTGTGTAACTCAGAAACCTAGTGCAGTTACTTGTAAAGAGGTGCAATGGCAGTGAAAATCCACAGCTTGATTCTTTTGTCACACACAAAGTGTTACGGTGTCGAACGCTCAGACCGTCTCGGATCAACCGTGTATGTGGCAGCAGATTCAAACAGTGAACGCTGACTTTACCTGAAAATGTTGTCAACAACAGAATAACAGCATTGTAGCCTTCGAGCAGTTTCACTGGTAGACTGAAAAGTGTTTCAGCTCACTGACTGTGATGAGGTTAAACTCTTCCCGTTTCCATGTGCAGCTCCAAACAAAAGACGGTGTATCAGACAGGATGACCTGCACTTGTAACAGTTTCTGTTCCACGCCTGCTACCTGTTTCAAGGTGCTTTACAAAAGTCTAATCTCTATAGAAAATAAGCAATAATGTTTGAAAGGTGGTTAAACCTTTACAATGTGAGGTTTTCAGGAAATGTCTGCCTTAAGAAGTAATCAGGTTTTCTACACGCGTATGTTTACAGTTCATCTAAAACTACAGTTTATGAGCTAAAAGTCTTCAGTTATTGGGTAAAAGTTTGGTTTCTTCGGGTTTGATGGGATGTTCTTCTAACCCATGTTAGAACGAAGGAATATAAGCTTGTTCATTTCCTCGGCAGTGACCTGCTGCCTTCTCTTCATGGCCAGGCTCTGCTCACACACAGTCACACACTCGCTTCGAATGCCCATGGCAGGCACGGCGAGAAGCCACAGGGCCAGGCGTGCCAGCCTCGGGAGCTTTTCGCTCACGGTTGAGCTCCAGAAGTGAAACAAATCAGGGGTACCTTGGACAAGAGGCTCAGCCAGGTACCTAAAAATCTCTTGTCTGATTTGGCCTTTGCCCTCATCGGTAGCGGGAACTGTCCCCCTTGAGGCGCTGCTGTTCTTTCCGTTCCCCTCTATGCGGCTTATTTTAGAGACAGGTGGGCCGTCAGTGTCCCTTTCTTCGCCAACTGAACCTCCAGCTCCGCTCATACCTCCATCCCTGCTTTCAACGGCCATGTCACATGCGCGCGAAATGATGTCTTCGTGCTGGTAGGCCGGCACAGAACGCAGCTTGAGCTGAGGGTCCAGAACCATGGCCACCTGGTGAGCTCTTTCTACCTAGAGATAAAAAAATGTCAACATTTGATATAAGGCTAAAAAAAGGACAATTTTCTTTTTAACTATACTAAAATTATTAACTAATCTGCTGAAAAATTTGGAAAAATGTTGTGTCAGAAGCAATAAATGAGCATTAGTAGTTCAGTACCTTGAAGTTTTCCTTGAGCGCTTCAAGGAAATAATGGCAGAGCTTGCTGGCTGTTCCGGTTCCTGCCTCTCCAGCTTTAGATGTAAAAAACTTCTCCAAGCGCAGGTAGACTGGCAGCACCAGCTGTAAGGTAGGTCTCCTCTGACTGCTCAGCTCCAGAGCTGCCAGCCGCAGAGGTGCCAGGAGGCAAGCCAGAGTGCTTAACAGATGCTTGTTGAGACCCTGCAGGAGAGGAGCCGTGGCCTTGCTGCGTCCGTAAGCCTCACAGATGTGCTCGAAGTGCGAGTGGACCTGCAGCAGAGCTTCTGCCATGTGATCCCAGCAAGGAGGGGTGGGGCATTGTGCAGCGGTGCCTTGTGCGCCTTCCTCGGTTGTGCTCGTGGATGTGTTAAAAAACGCCTCCTCGCGAAGCGACAATGTGGTGGACGAGGCAATATCTCGGCACGTTGAGAGCAGCTCGGCTAACTCATGAAGGCCTCGCGCCTGGAGGCTGCGCTTTCCGAGAACGGCCTGAACCACAGCGCCAAGCGAGCACCCTGCACATCGAAGGCATATTCTTCCCCGTCCACCACTTCCTAGGGGCGATCCCACAAATCCTGCAGCCCAAAACCGCGGCTCGGAGACGTACACCGTGCGTATCTCTGACATGACAAACTCAGACAGCACGTTCTGCACCCAGTGGTGAACCTGCTCAGGCCCTTCCCTCAGCTCAGCTTCTCTCACGCCGAGCACATAGCGTTTCAGCTTGGAGCCCTCCACCTGGTAAGCCGTGAGAACGTAGCAAGCATCGGGCCCAGACGTCTGGGAGTGGCAGGTTACCGCAATGCCAAGGGAGGCATTGGAGCCCAGAGCACAGGTGACTTTGACTTTGACTTGGTTGTACATGCGGGGCAGCTGGCGGAGAGCCAGGGCACTCATGTTTCCCAAAGCATCACGGGTGGAGTAGGCGCCATGACGAGCACCTGTATCTACAAGGGTTTGCGCCAGCTTCAGAAAGTCCTTGCTGTTGAGCACATTGAGCATGCTCAGATCTGTGCACATGACTCGTAGCAGACGCTCAGCCACCTGCTGACGCTCCTTCTCAGGAAGGCCATTATTCTCTGCCAGGAAATGGATTGATGATGTGCAGAAGAAAAACAAACAAACAAACAAACAGATCATGTTAATATCTGTCTGATTCATAATAAACATGAAGTTTTTAGAGAGATTGGTGAAATCCCCCCAAAAATAATGTGGTACTAAATAAACTAGACATAAAGACACAAGGAAAGCAGGTACAGTGGAGGAAATACGTGTTTGATCCTTTAATGATTTTATAGGTTTGCCTACTTAAATAGAAATTGACAGTCTGTCATCCTAATGGTAGGGTTAAAGTTACTATTTGATCCCCTAGTAACCAATAGGAGTTCTGGTTCACTCAGACCAGTTAAGACTCTCCTAATCAACCTGAATTAAAGACACCTGTTTGGGGAAATCACCTGTATAAAAGACACCTGTTCACAGAATCAATCGGGCAGATTTGAAACTCTCCAGCATGAGAAAGACTAAAGAGCTTTTAGTGGATTTAAGAGTGACTATTGTAGACCTGCACAAGACCGGAAAGGACTACAAGACCATCAGCCAGAAGCTGGGGGTTAAGGTGACTGTTGGTAACTGTTGGTGCAATTGTGCCAAAACACAAGAACGTGACCATCAATCCACCTATAGGTGTGGGGCTCCAAACAAGATCTCACCTGGGGTGGTTTCCTTGATCATGAGAACAGTTAGAAATTGGCCTAAAACAACATGGTAGGAGTTAGTTGATGATCTCAAAGCAGCTGGACCACAGTCACCAAGAAAACCATTGGTAATACTTTTCGCCACAATAGTTTAACATCTTGCAGTGCTTGTAAAGTAGCCCTGTCTAAGAAAGCACATGTGCACGCAAACCTGAAGTTTGCCTTCATGATTTAACCCTTTTCCTCGCCCTGCTTGTTTTGCAACTAACCCTGCTTCAGTTGATGCTGGTTAGCTGGATTGAATCAGCCCAGTTTCTGATTGACTGAACACACCTGATCCAGGTGAGCAGAAATTTCTGAAGCAGGGTTGGTGAGGAACAGGGTTGATTCCCCTGATTTAGAGAATGATTGGGAGATGGTGCTGTGGTCAGATGAGACCAAAATTGAGTTCTTTGGCATCAACTCAGTGGCCTGGCTTGTCTCTGGACTTCAATCCTACAAAAATCATTTGTAGAGTGATCAAGATACAGTCACCAAATCTTAATGATTTAGAAGTCATTTGCAAAAAGAGTGGACTAAAATTCTTCCTGATATGTGCAGAAACGTGCTCATCAACTAGAAAAAAAGTTTGACCGGTGTTTGCTAATAAACGGTTTACCGCAAAGTCTTTCCGACGAGGGATCGAATTAGGGGTGCAACGGATCATGAATGATCACTAGCCACAGTTCGGCACACATGTACCGTGGACATCCCCCAACCCTCTCCCGTGTGCACATTTAAAACAATTATGCACCGAACGCAATCCACACGTCGTATTTACGTCCACAGTATTTTGAAGAGCTCTACATTGAGGAGCAGTGCATGTCTCCATGTCTGGGTTCATGCCATAATTCAGAGACTCTCCTAGTGATGAACAGCAGCTGGGTCTGAATGATTGCAGCTTTGAGCATTTCTGTCATCTCTGTCACCCAGTTTGACCACTTGCTTTCCCGGCACCATGGTTGATTGAGTCTGTACCTAGTAAAAAGGGGTTATGGGTAAGGGTTAGGGGACACTGTGAAAGAATTAGAAGTTGTAAATTTTGACATTCCTTCATTCTGACATGCTTACTTTAGTTTTTTTTTTTTTTTCAAGATCATAATGCACTATTGCTCATATAGGCATCTTGAGTATTTTTATAGGCTAAATAGGAATATCTTAAGTTCAAAGATGCTTGCAAATGTTTTGATGCAATATTTATTTGTGAGTGTGTATGTATGCTTTGAAGTATTTTATATATGTTTTATGAAAAAGCCTTTTATAAAAACTTTTTAAAAAATTTTTTTGTACACTTTTTTTTTGCTATTTTGTCTTGTTTTCTTCCTTTACACTGATCTGAAAAGTGATCAGAACTGACTCTGAAACCGGTGTGATGCGATCCAAACTGAGTTTTGGAATCCGTTGCACCCTTTAGTTTAGGGGTGAAAAGATTAATCAATGAATTGATTTCTGTTTCTACGATCCAACAAGATCAACCTGTCCAAACCAGTTTCAAAATTAGATAAATTCATAATCGAATCGAAATTGGAAAATACCATTTTGATTGAGGTACAGTAGGTTTATTCTATTATAACGTAAAAATGACC
This sequence comes from Adrianichthys oophorus, assembly GCA_036245035.1. Lineage (NCBI taxonomy): Eukaryota > Metazoa > Chordata > Actinopteri > Beloniformes > Adrianichthyidae > Adrianichthys > Adrianichthys oophorus. Next base: position 11,628,658 of record BSAI01000108.1, read on the forward strand.
AAATGCCATCACAGCAAACAACACAAACGTGATGGCAGCAAAAACAATGATCAAGTAATTATTACAGTCCAAGATGTGGAAACACTTTGAATTTCTCAAAGACGTGACCATACAGTGTGGTATAATGTTCTAATAATGCTCCGTCTGTATTATTTCTATGTGAAAAACAACAGTGGGCTGAACTTTATTAAACTAAAATCTAAATAAATTAATCAGTCCTTCTTGTTTACTTGTATGTTTGAACAGATATTTCATTTACACCTGATTACCTTGCAAGAAATAGAAGGAATCTGGAAAATTTCACCTGCACTGTTCAGTACACAGGTATTCTCTGAATCACACTGGTTACATTTTTAGCTAAAGATGTCCTGGATCAATCTTAGGTCAATCAATCGGATCATTTCAGATTGTTCAAAATAGAAAGTGAATCGAATTGTCAACCACAAATATTGAATTGAATCATTGTTAAAATGACTACTACTACTTTTTCCCCTCAATTAAATGCAAATAAATGTATGTAAATTCTTTAAAGCGGATTTCTTGAGTTTCTATCTCTTACTGTTCCAATGAACCTACCTTTAAGATGACAGACTGTCAATTTCTTTTCAACCTACAAAATCAGCAGGTATCAAAGACTCATTTCCTTCACTGTACACACTACAACTCCATTGATAAATGTTTAAAAACCACACAAAAAAACAACCAAATGATTTGTCAGTACTTACGGCTAAGAGCATGGTTTCTCTGGGTTACACTTTGAGGCTGGATTTGTATTTTAACTAAGGGGAGGGCCTGAGGCTGGGAGGCTCTCCACAGCTGCTCCTGAGGACCAGAGGCTGAGGAGGCTTTGGGGGAGTCCCCTTTGGTGTGGTTTTCATTATCAGCTGAGGAGAGAGAAATAAGAATATTGCGATTTTATATATATATTTATATATATATAAATATATATAATCGCAATATTGCTTTTTATTAAGCATTACAGTAAAGGAATTTGAAAAAAAAAAAGGTATGGTGCAAAGTAACAATGGGAAAAAGAAACAAAAATAAAGAAGAGCATGCTGCGTTGAACCGTCGAATAGTCTTTTATCAAACAAATCACTAACAACTATGGAAAATGTAGGTTTATAGTTGTCAAAAAACTAATTGCATAAGATAAACCACTAATATTGCATGGTAGTTCATTTCTGGTCCCCTAAAGAGTACATTTAGAATTTTGGAGTTGAATCTAGTTTTTTCTTTTTACTATTTAAACAACAAAAGCATTATTTTAATCTGTCTTGATTGATGAACCAGGAGCTTACTTTTTTGAATACAGCTGCTTTGAGATGGGCACAATGTCAGTTATCTCCAAACTTTTAGGAAGGACAACATAAGCCTCATTTATATGTATGAGTCTACAATAATAAATGATTTATTAAGTATGCTTCTGACAAAACTATTTTAAAGTCTGATCTTATCAGAATAACACCCTGAACTTTACTGAAAATAATTAAACCTTTTGAGGAGAGACAAAGGTCATGTTCTGCAGCCTCAGACCCAGATCTGCAACAACTCCTCCAAACAAACTTTGAACCTACAACTTAATAAGCATCCAGGATTATATGAGCTCAGTTCTCCTTGTCTCTCATGCACTGGAACCCCTGGAGGGGCGTCCCTTGAACCCGTTTGGATTAACATGCATTTGTGGTGGTAGACTCACCGGCGTGCGACTGCATGTGCTCCAGCAGGTTGTTGTAGAACTGGAACTGGATGCCACAGGCACCACATGTGTAGGGCTCTAAAGAAATCAGAAGCCCAACGTGACCATTGACTCTTTGTCAGAAGCAAACAAGAAAGCACTGTGCACCTGGCTTTGGTTTGTATCTTTGACAGCTGCATACAGCTGCAAATGTAGTCCCATCATCATCTACCTGATAGTTTTTGCAGCTTAAACTCATTCAAATTATAGCTCCATCTCAACAACTATGTTTTAAAACCTAAATCTAGAGAAAGTTTCCATTCACGAAGGGTATGAGCCAGAAAGAAATTAAAATAATGAGGGTGATTACAACAAATATCAGAAAATATTTACAAAGGAAATTAAAAGTCAGCATGCTTTTTTTTTTCCTTCTCAACAAAGAAGTGGGGTTAACCTTACTTTGTGCTGCAGAGAAGGTGGTGGCCACCAGAGGGCTCGGAGTTCCTGTTTAAAAAAAACAGGAATTCAGTGCAACAGAAACAGGGAGTTTTCTGCTTCACTCATTCCCCTTCATCAATAAATAACCACGTCTCCACAGCAAAAAAGCTAACTAATGTGCTTTCATGAACAAACAGTCAAATGGTAATTCCAATTTCTTCTATATAAAATGAAGGCTGCTTTCATGCTCCTTTGAGTCTGACATATTCTTGATGAAGGCACAAGTCTCTTAAACACATTAGTCAACTGTTTAATTTAAATATAACCAGTTGTATCCTTCATTTAAAATTCAAGCACCTAAAAAGCTGCTTTAAATGTAAAGAATTTGTCTGTAATGTTTAAAATTGCATAAATGTTCGTCTTTGAGCTCTAGAAGTCAATGTGTATTTTTGTGGTTCCTAATCCAAATGTTTTTGTTTAGAATTATTTCATGTAGAACTAAAAAAGGCAGATGTTAAGCAAAGCTAAAACCAAAACAAAGAATCACAAAAACGAACAACCACCACTTTTTAGGCCTTGTTTGTGAGGATTTTTTTTCCCTTTTAGCGGCATCCATGCTTTCAAAAAAAAAGGAGACACACCATCTTGTAACAAAAAAACAAAAACAAAAAAAAACAAAAAAACAGAAAAAAAAGTAAAATAAGTAAACTTGTTACTCCTATCACATTTGAGTGTTCTTGAGAGAAATCACATTTTCTCAAGACATATAAGCATGTCTTTTGGAGATTTTGAATTTAAAAAAAAATAAATAAAAATACACTTTGGCAATTATTTCAAAGCCTAAATAAAAAGGCAAAACCTCCACACTTAAAAAGGAAACGTAACAGTAAGAGGAAATAATTCAAATTACATCCTAAATTCTGTCTTTCCCTTAAAGGAAATAAATTAAAGTGCAAAAGTAAGACATTTTAAAAAAGTAAGTTCTTGCTAATATTGAGAGTAAAATAATGAACCCAAATTTATTGTAAAATACTACAAAAATGTTCTCTGTAGTTTTATTTCATGTGAATGTTTTAAAAAGAGCAAAAAGACGAGGAAGCAGCAGGACAGAAGATTAAAGAAAATGTTTGTTTTTAAAGAAAAAATGTCCAACAAAAACTGGAAACAGGGGGTCAAAACAGTAGTCTGTCTGAAAAAAGCATGAAATAAAGCATATAAAATCATAAAGTCTGGATAGATGTTCTCTAATGTCATCCATTGGATGCTGCACTGCGTGAATAATTACTAAAGTAGCTTGTGGACCTGAGTTTACTCAGCCCAGCTTGGTAACATTACAAAAATGGCATTTAGGCGAGACAAAGTCAAGTCAAACCAAATCAAACCAAAAAAGAAATGTACATTTCAAAAATCATTTAAACCAGACTGTGCATATGTTAATTTTTAATGTAAAAGCGACCTTGACAGGAGTCAAAGGAAAATTATTCCAATCTCCCCATTGCTTTTGGTGGAACTGCCCTGCAAAAACTGAATCTAAAAAAAAGTTTCTTGTTTTAAGAATATTTATCATATTTTTTTTGTTTTTCATAAAAAATATCTTGTCAAGAAAGTGTTTCTAGAGCGTTTGAGGAAATGTGTCATAATGACTAGAATTGTTTGTTTTGGATAAGAATTCTCAGTAAGACCAGTTTTCTTACACCATACCCCCTACCAGAAAATCTATCAATAGGGTAAGATTTTTTTATTAATTTCTATGGGGCCTGTTTTTGCATTAAACTAAGGGCTTAGCATCAGATTTGAGAGTGGAAGGTGAGGGCTTGGCAAAACAGTAACGTGGAACAAATACAAAGACAAAAATTAAAGCAGCAAGGAGCAGCAAAACATCTTTTAGACTCCAGGTGCTCTGCGGAACAGAAATCATGTGATGAAGGAACTTGCCCAAGTTCTGGTCCTTAACTGATTCAGTTTGAAGTCAAACAAAGAGTATAGTGTTTAGTAAATGATTGGATTTTGTTTGATTTACATTTCACAAATGATCAAAATCAAGTTTTTTTTATTTAATTACCAGGGTTGTGTTGTTAAACTCCATGTTCAACAAGGTCTCCAATTTCATGGCTCAGAGTGTGGGGAGGAATATTAATAACAGAGCCTTGGAACAGAGTTTTATATAGTAGCAATTGGTGCAAGGTAGGTCATTGAAACCCCACCACCACCACCACCTCCCAATTTAATTTTCAGCCCACGCATGACTAACAAAACAATGTCAGCTGAAAAGCTCCTTCCCGTCTACACTCACCTGCATTATTTGAAGAACTGCAAAGACTTTTTCACAGTTTGAGCAGAAAATATTACATTTGTACAAAAATAGACACGCATCCACAAACAACTGTGCTCTCACCGCTTGAGTTCTGTGAACTGTTTGTGTCAACCAGACTAGACTGGATTGCACTCTCCAGTTTCCGCCTGAATGGGCTGTCTGTGAGGAAAACGCAAAAGAGAAACAATGGCTGAAGGGCTCCGGCTAAATGACAACCATGATATTTAGAATTCAAGCTGCACACCTACACAACCTTTCAAATAAAAAAAAAAACAACAACATTAATGACATGCAATTCACAGTTCATTTTACAGCCAATCAATCATGCTAGCAGCTGTACACAAGAAACCAGACATTTCTATTTTATTCTGATATGAAGAGGAAATCTTTTTTTTTTTCATTTCATCTTTTTGACCCACTTCTAAGGAGGAAGTATGCTTTAAATAGGCTAGTGCATCTTAGTAAAAAAAGATTGGCGGGAGGGGGTCATTCACTGGATGGAAATCAGTAAAGAAAAAAAAAATCAATAATTAACAATATTAATAAAACAAATCAACTTAAATGTGTTTCATGTTAAAGCATAACTGGAATGTCCATTAGCAAACTAAGAACAACTGTGATTTTAATCAAGCAAACACTGTTTCCTTTGCCTGCAACCTGCATAGAATCACTGTATGAACAGTTATTTTTAGTTTCAATGTTTTTCTTTTATATCATTAAAGAGAGGAGGCCTGCCATCAGCTCTGGAAGCTCAAGCTTTGTCAAAAGACAAAAAAAGAATTGAACATGTTTGGATTCATCACTCTGTTCCACACAGCAATGCAACTGTCAAATAAATTATGAAATGGCTCAAAAATGGCTGAATAAACTCTTATAAAATGATAAACTGCAGGTCATAGGCTAGTTTTGAGCTTGTTTCTGCAGTAATTCCACTTTGCTCCAAAATTTACAAGTAGCTTCTTTTGTTCAATTGTTTGCTTAACACAAGTCTCTTATCTCAAAGAAAAATAATAATTTTATATTTTTAAGGGACAAATTAGTTTAACCTAAAAAATGTACAAATCAAAAGGACATTAACAGTTTAGACTTACTTTTGATTTTAGCAGCCTGGCTTTGACCATATTTAGTCATGTCCAAGCTCCCACATTCCTGAGGCCGGGAGGCTTTAATGTCAAATGAGCCTAAAAAGAAACAAATTAGTTCAGTTAAATGCAAACAAATAAAAGCTCTAGGGACTATTTTATTTGGTAAAATATTTTTTTATACATTTAACATGGAACAGACATACCCATTGGTGTGTGAAGAGCAACGTGTTCTTGGTAAGGGTTAAAATATTTGTACTGCTTCCCACAAAACTCACACACATAGCTGCCAGTTTCTAAAAACAAAAATACAGAACAAAAATTATTTTTTAAACAAAAGTCAAAAGTGAGCAAAATTCTATATTTATCATGTTAGAATTATAACAATTCAGTATCATAATAGATTAATTTATGGTCCACAGTACCTATTTTTAAGCTGTGTACCCTAATTATTGAGTCAAAAACCTAACGGGGACGAGTCCCCCTCAAAGGGTAATGAATCTTTCATCCAAACAACTGTCTTTGAGTGACTCATAGTTGAGTTTCCAGGCATCCTTTAAAAAATATTATCCATTTTTATGACTTACCCCCAAAAATAAAAAAAAAATTCTCCTAGACTGCACTCAAGACATTTTTTCACCCAAGGAAATAATTAAGCTCCAAGAATTTTCGTAGCTCAGCGGGTTATATAGCTCACATAACACCTTTGAAATAATTAAGTCCCAGTTCTCCCTGTTTTTAGCTTAAGGAGTTTGTGTTAATTACATCAAACTAAACATCTTACGATGTCCATGTCACGGACAGATGATGTTCTCTGCAGTTGAGTAGGACAAATAATGTCATGGTAGTTGAGTGTGACACCTGAAATTTCCAATATGGGTTTGTCTGTGTAAAAAATCAACAAACTAATGAAATTCTTTGTTAATTTAAGACAGATTGTGACAGTGGATGTACCGTAAGACTGCTTTAAATTGGCAACCTTAATTTTGGTCAAATGTCCATTAGGACAGACATGACTCATGCTGTATAGAGTGGGAAACAGCTTTCACTTTGGGATGAACATTAGTCTTTTACTGTTTTTTGAGGCTCAAATGTTTATTCGATCAAAGACATTTTATGCTAACATAATCAGAAAGAAAGAATCAAAGTTTTAAAGGGTTTGACATCAACTATAAACTATTGGTGACATTTTTAATGAGGAAAATAATACTTTTTAATAATTTAACATTACATTTATTGCATTATCAGCTTTATTTGTTTGTGTAAAATTTTTTTTTTAAAAGTGTATCTTCTGCATTATAAAACATTTTAAAACTATATTAACTAAAAGCAGATCACACAACAGTCTTACTGGGGCCAATTTTATGATAGGGCTCAACTGGCTCCTCCTCTTTAAGGCCATCTACTGGTAACACGACATGTTCGTATGGCTCTGAGAGAGAGAAAAGGGAGAAAAAGACAAAACCAATTAGTTTTACATTTGTTCCTAAAAAAAAAACTTGACACTCATTGACTTCTTTTCTGAGTCACTAAACTTAAACTTAAACTTATCCTAATTTTTTAAAATTCTGCTTTCTTGGGTTTCTAATTTATGTAAAAGATTAGGCCTGCAGGATATGAGAAAAATCTGCGATAGGCAATATCTGTTTTTGAAACTGCGATGACAGTATCACTTGCGAAAAATGGACAAATAGCACAACAAAAATACTAAAACATTTAATTTCACTGTGACAGTTTTATTTAAATAAGTTATGGTTCTCAGGATGTTTTGCAAGTACCTGTGTTTGTAGAACATTGCCTCTCCTGAAACAAAAGTATCTCCAAATATTTGACATCAGGGGTGTCGCAGATCACAAAATCCACGGTTCAGATTGTGTAAATAAAAAGCATTTTGGAAGATTGATTTTTAATTTTATTTATGAGTCAATTGATGCAGTTACATTGTGAAAATGAAAAAGCATTTCTGTAATCCATTTTAATTTTCAAGTTAGATATTTCTGGTTGAATTTTGGTACACATTTGCTAAAGAATTTTTTGAAAATAAAATGTCAAATGTCATTATCTTTATCATTTTAATTAAGTGACAGAATGAGTGGTGTTGAAGAAGAAAAAGAAAAAGCCATTTGGCGGATTGAGTTTTCATTTTATTTTTGAGTCAACGGAGGCAGCTGTATTTTGAAAATGAAAAAGTATTTCCGGTATAGGTTTTTATTTTGAAATATGAGTCACAATTGCTTTCATGGAAGAGCTCCATACCACTGGTTTCATGCATAAAGGGCTTTATTTGATTTTTACTTGAAATTACAAAAAGAGAGTTTAGCATGTGTGCAACCGGAGACCACTTATCGCCACTTATGCCTACTTTTGCGGTATGAATAAAGCACTGGCCTGATACCGCAATGATGATAAATTTTCGGTTTAATAGGGCTGGGCAATGAAACAATAAAGATATATATTGCGATAGAACTTTTTCTCAATAGAAAAATTAGTCTATCGCGACAGACTTTTGTTTCGAAAGACCCGAAATTAACACTCACCAATTGCAAGCATTTTCTCCTCCTTGGCGAATAAAAAGTTAGAGGATTAGTCGCCACATGGTGAGTAAATGTTTGTGTCAAATTAGTTGTTTATTAGCTCTCCATTTGGTGAATTTCTTTTGTCTTCTCCTCCTCTATAGTGTGCACATGAGGTACACAAGGACACAATAGTCACCCCCACCCCCGCGGTCACTTCACCTGTGTAGGATTTAGTTTCGGCTGATGAGACAGCGGAATTTGCTGCAATTTTTACCAGGATCCAGCTAGAACTGGAGGATAAACCTGGTGGACCCATAGCAGCAACAGACAGATTAATAAAAAGTGTATATTTGGAGACAGCGCTGTTTCATAGCATGATGCTGTGATGCCATGCTAATGAGATGTTCCGTGTGTCGCCTTTATGTAAACACAGACACCATGCCCGCGAATCATGCCAGACACGCCACGCTAATGGCTTTAGCTAAAGTCTCCATCTCAGCAAATGCAGCAGTGGACTAATATGTACATCATGAATCTTTACCGGTAAGTACTTGGTGTTTTATACAAGATATGTAAAGCTTTTAACGTACAGCGGTGCAAGTGACATTTAGACAACAATAAAAACATTTTCCCATATTACGTGTTCTGTATGAACCATGGTCCTAATATGTAATATCAAAATATAATATCTTATTATAGCCTTTATATACACATTTTAAAACAATACATCAAACCAGTAATACATGAAAGTCTAAAACGTCTTTTTTTTTCTCTCATGTTAATAAGTGTTGGTATACGATTACAATGTAATTTTTCCTGTTTACCCCTTAGTGGAATTGAACATACTGTCATTAACTTTTTTACTCTTTAGGATAATTGGTTAGATTCTTAAAATGTCAAAAATAGACAGAATTGTCATATATGATGCTTTGTAACCATGACAATGTTTACTATAAGCTTTTCCACTTTTTATTTATTTTAAAATATTGAACCATTTTTTACTCAACGTGATCAAAAAACAATTCAATCACATTTTGCTCTGTGACAGGCAGCCAGGGGATTGTTTAAAGAGGTCCCTACCTTCTTTAAATGAAGGGAAAATGCACAGAATTGTCAGTGGTGAATGCTTTTGATGTTTTGAATAATTGAATCTGTTTCAAAATAAATCCATACTGTACAGATCTGACTTTGACCCATATTTCCTTTTTTTTTACTTGCATGTTAAAACATCAATGTGAATAAACAGAAGAGAGTGGTCACTCAAATATGTTGAACTTTATTTTTTATTGAATCACAAACTTCAGCAGTAGACATCTATAAATTCTGCATTTAAACATTTTCTGCCTTAAAATTTTGAATGTTAGATTGTCTTGGTTTATAAACCCACTCACCACGACAAGATGCAGGCCTAGAGAGGAACATACGAGACAAACACGTAAAATTAAAATCACAAGACAGTAAAGAACAATAAGCAAACAGTTAAAAATGTTCAACTTTGTTAAAAATTAAACGTTAAAATTAAATTAAATGTTCTTGTTGTAGTAGACTGAATGTTTTCTGGATGTCTTCATAGTTTAACTTAAAAAATCTGAATCACCTGTGTAATGTCAGTGACTACATTTAGAGATGCTGGTGTTACTGTAGCATATTTGAATCCTGCTCTTATATTTTATGACTTTGATAAAAGTAAAAAAAAAAATACAAAGAAAATGTAAATGTTTTTAACATTAAAAATAATAATAACTAATAAATATATCAATGTGAGGACATTTTACAAATAATTAAATCGATTTACTGGAATTAATAGAAATGATCATAATATATATTTATGGTTTAAAAATGTAAAATATAAAGTAATCTTTTTAGTACTTACAAGTAAACAGTTTGCGGCACAGCAGCAGAATACAAGCAAAAAAATGTCGCTGATGCTAAAACGGAGGAAAAAAGCAAAGCACAAGGGTGCTGTTTCCAGAATCCACCGCAATCATCATCTGTCAATCATAAAGCCGCACCCTCTCATTAGGCGAAAATAGAAGCTGTTTTGAAAAAAAACAACTTCACGGATGTATGAAAAAAAAAAAATCAACCCCCCCCCCCTCAGAGTTGTCAGGAATTAAATATGCAACCATTGATGAAATAAAAAGTTTGGGGAAAATGCTCACTCTAGGGCAGTGGTCCCCAACCATCGGACCGGTACCAGTCCATGGAACAATTGCCACCGGGCCATGGAAGAAATAATAGATTATTTTGTTTTGAATCCCAAAAATCTTTTATTTTGAAAAATAACCCTCAAGCTACCCTCTCTCAGCTACACTTTTGATCACTTGAGCTGAAAAGTTTGGTCAGGGGAGCAAAATGACTACGCCTGAACAATCTTTTGTTCTGAAAAATCTGTTGGTTTTGGAAATCGACCGGATTCTCTCGGATACATTTCAGCCACTTGAATGCTAAAAGCAGTCCTGGGGTGTGACTGCACCGGACTTGCACAGAGCAGTTGTATGTGGAACCTTTCTTTGCAAATGGAATAAGTGCAGGAACAGACAGAAGAACAGGCTACAACTTCAAGACAAACATTAGGCTACCAGGAATCCTAATTAAAATATGGATTTATCGCAACAGGTGATTCCCACACACCTTACCTGTTTGCATAGAGATGTGACTTTCATGAACAAAAACTGGAACTCCTTCTTTCTTTTGACTATTAATAATAGATTTGCTGGTTACATTTATTGTTATACATGTTATTGTACATAAGTTTTTTTTATTTTTTTTTATGAGATGATCTTATAATAGTAAAATAGACTCGTTTGTAACCACTCCTGACATGACAGTAAATTAAGAGGCCTTAATTATGTTTATGTTTGGATGTTCATGTTTTTTATCAATCCTCCCAAATGCACACATCAGATGACTGAGTGAAATGATAATCAAATCTATTGTCAGAACTGTTTATCACTAAATCTAAAGCACACGTTCTTATTCAAGTATACTGTTTTACTGTTTTTTTGTCATTGCTTTAAACATTTCTAACCGTATCTAATGACACTTTTTTTTCTAAAACGTGGATGGACATTATTGAAAATGTTTAGCATTAAAATAAAGTTAAGCTTGATCACATCAGAAGTATGATATTGTTCTTAGTTTATTATATTATTTAAGGAAAACTTCCAAGTGAGCAAACATGAAATGACTGAATGTAAGTTCTAAGAGATACATTTCAAGCTTAAAATCACTATTCAATTTCAATTTTAATAAAAGAAAATGAAATGGTTACCATCAACAGCATGTAGGTCACGATGCTCCTGGAAGCAGCTGTAGTACTTATACCTTTTTCCACAGATATCACAGGAGTAACGGAAGCTACCTGCAGGTAAACAGAAAAAAACAGTAAATCTCATGCTTGATGCTCTTTGAGGCAAATGTGCAAGGAAGCATAAATGACCATTAAAAAATGTAAATCAGTGTGTAATATGATTATACATTAAAAGAAAATTATGCATAATAATGTGTCTGGTTAAGAAAACAGCATTAAAGTAAGTAATCATTTTTCTAACTGACATCACATACAAGCTGAAAAATACTACAACTGTTAAAATGACAATGTGAAACACACTGGCATAAAATTAAATAATAATTGCCTCAAAATAATTAAATAACATCATCCATCAAATCATATTTAGACTACTTTTTTTAAACTGTCCCTAGAAGTGCAGTATCTTTTAAGGTTGTTGAGGAATTGAGAGACATGAAAAATTCAAATACTGGAGCACTGATGTGGATGATTTACACAACTAGAGGAATAAAGCTATTTTTAAGCTATTTTTCTTTAACAAAATCATTTTGTCATTCCGTGACGCATTAACTAAATATTTAAGACTGAATTTAGAGGAAAAGAGGTTTCAGTGTTATAAATAGACTGATGGAGTTAAATTTAGATCAACATAGATTGGGTCAAGACAAGGAAAAGTTTTTAATCAATTTACCATCCTATTTTCACAAACCTAAATGTTTAAATATGCAGCAAAAAGTACTTTGCAATTGTCCAACTTAAAAGATGACAGAGTTCTGTAATGTTCATTTTAGGAGAGAGATAGAATGTTAAAAATAATGCAGGAAATCACATAGTATGAACATTTGAATATGTATTTGCATAATGGTACAGAAAATAAGTATTTACAGTTTCTCCTACAAACACAGACAGGTTCTGTCCCTCACAGACGTGTTATTTCTTTAAGAAGCTCTTCTATCTTCCACTTGTTATGGCACCCGTTTGAACTGGTAGTCTGTGTAAAATACACCTGTCCACACCCTTGAACAGTCAAGACTGCAACTTCTCCACCATGACCAAGACCAAAGAGCTGTCTAAGGACACCAAAGACAAAACTGTACACCTGAACGAGATAGGGATAAACCAACCTACATTAAGCAAGCAGTTTAGTGAGAAGAGATTATTTCAATTCAATTCAATTTTATTTATATAGCCCAATATTACAACACAGCTCTCTCAATGGACTTTACAATGGTAATTGTACAAAAACATAAAGTCATAAAGAAAAGATCAACTGTTTGATCATTTATTAGATGATGAAAGAAATAAAAGATAACTGACAATCTCCCTCCAACTGGTGCTCCATGAAAGATCTCACATGGTGGGGAACAAATGATCTTTAGAAGGGGGAACTTGTCAATGACTGAAGATCTGGGACCACAGTAACAAAAGTTGCCATTAGTAACTAACCATCGTCATGGAATCAAATCCTGGAGAGCATCAAAGGTCCTTCTGTTTAAACCAGAACATGTCCAGACCTGTCTAAAGTTTACCAGAGACACTCTGATTCAGAGTATCCAGGGGAGCCAACTCATCCGGGTGGGTTGAGTCATGTGGTGAGTTGAGATCAAAATGGAGCTCTTTGGTATGAACGCCACTCATTGAGTTTGGAGGCAAAATAATGTTACGTTCTATCCCATGAAGACCATACTCAATGTGAAGCATGGGAGAGGAAACATCATGCACTGGGGCTGTTTTTTTGCAAATGGAAGAGGATGACTGATCCATATTAAGGAAAGGGTGAATAGGGTTATATGTGGTGAGATTTTTGGACAAAAATCTCAGATCTTCCAGAATGACAATGTTTATAAAACAAAGCAGTGGCTACTTGAAAAGCATTTCAAGGTCCTAGAGTGGTCTAGCCAGTCTCTGGATCTCAATCCAGTAGAGTGTATATGGAGGAAGTTGAAAGTCCATGTTGCCAAGCAACAACCTTAAAATCATCACAGCTGTTGAGATGTTCTGCTTGGAAAAATTGACCAAAACAGCAACTTAAGTGTGAGAAAACCTTGTGAGGACCTTCAGGAAACCTTTGATCACGGTCATTGTCAACCACGGTTAAACTGCAAATTTGTGAGGTGAACTTTGGTTATTGACCAGATCCACATTTTCTTTAAAATCAGACAATGGGAGCTTCTGGAAGATTCTTTTACATTCTGCCTCTCTCAGTTGAGGTGCATCTATGATGAACATTACAGACCTATCTGTATCAACTTTTTGTTGGGACCACTTGCAGTATTAACTTTTGTGCCTTAACATATATACATTAATAATGGTATAAAACATGGAACATGAAAATGAAGTAATTAAATAAAGTGCATAAATTACATTTATAAATGTCCATACTGTTTAACATACTGCCTTAAATTATGCAGTTGGTATAAATTTCCTTTTTATAAGTAGACATTTAAAACCCTGAACAGACAGGAGTCCTTTTATAATTAAAAAATAAATCTAATTTGTGTGTAAAAAAAAAAACCTCTCTCCTTTATAAAAGGCACATGCTGCATGTACGGAATGGAAAATAACTTCTAGATTATATTCAGTGTTTTCTTGGCCTCGGTTTGCTCTTTTTTCTATCATCACATGTCTAAGTGATGGTGTTAGTGCAAATGAAGCATCAACACACACCAATGTGAGAAATGTTTTCACCATTTAGCAGTCAAATGACATTTTCTAAATTTGCTCCCTTTCCTTTAGTGGATGAGTTGTAAATTGTTAGATCCATTATTCACTGACTTACTATGACTTTCCAAAGATTTCAACACTACAATAAAAACATTATTAATACTACTGATACAAAGCAAAAACTAAATATACTACTTTTGGTTGATACTTTTTATTGAGTTATTCATGTTTGTAATGGTGAAAAATGGTAAAAATTTCAAAATGTTTTGTTTGTTGTATTTTTTCCTCCATGTCTTAAAAAAACACCTTAACAATTTTAAGCTATAGGAAATTACCCTAACTGATTATCATGTAACACCTTCAGGTTGCAAATAGCAAACATATTTAATCTTTTGAGTAAAAAATGTAGCCAAAAGATTTACCTTCCCTGGGTATAGATAAGGAAATAATTCTTGCAAATACATAAAAATATATAAAGTTTTAATGCATAATTTGTCCGGTTAGATTTTAAAATTTACAGATCTAAAGTCACAGACAAAAAATAAGATGTCAGAAAAATAGAAAGGAAAAATCTAAATGATTGCAGATTGCCCAGAATTATAAAAGCTAATATTATTAATTACAAAATAAAAGTTTTCTCATTGACACATTTTGATTTACCTTTGCAAACACCCATTATTTAATACATTCACAAATCCCAAACGATACACTTTAAATTATTACATAATGGTCTATTGTGTACAGATGAAAACAGTTTAAACCCTAAGTCAGCCTGGAGAAAGCACATCCAGATAAACATCTCTACAGCTAACCCATCATTTTTCCAAGAAAAATTTTATTTTTAACTGAACCCTTCTGGCAAATTGAAATATCAGCAACTTAAATGCAGCCAACAGAGATACGAACATTGCAAACATTAGCAATTGTTTCAATATTTTTTTAAAAATCACATAATAATATAAAAGAATATATTATATTCCATATGATCCAATATATTATATTAATTTAATAAATATACAAAAGTACTTCGTCCTCCCTGTAAATGAAAGCTTGTAAAGTTGTTAATAATTAAGTCATTGTCTCACCGGTCACTGATATTTTTCAAAAAACGTTAAATAAAAAAAAAAACAATCTAATTTGTATTTTTTTGGTCGGTTTACTTGAAAAAATTCTGTTGTTCAAAGAAGAGTTGATGTTGGCCTAAACTCACCTCAGCCAAAAGAATCAAAATCCCATTTTTCTTTCCCTCAGATTATTTCTTGTCATCAAAACACTCTTCTCAACAATAAATGTCTTTTGCCCAGTTTTCAAAAGTCCTTACTTTACTTTGCATGTTAAAAAAAAAAATCAATTACCATCTATATGTGCTGCTATTTTTGTATCGAGCAGGATTTAAGTCCGCGTTAAAGTGCCTTCACGTTGCTGTTTTCAACTATAAATCAAATTTTATTCATTCATTCATTCATTTTCCAATCCGCTTTATCCCTTTCGGGGTCACCGGAGCCTAACCCGGCTACTCATGGGCGAAGGCAGGGTACACCCCTGGACTGGTCGCCAGTCTGTCGCAGGGGCCACAATCACACACCCATGCACACTCACATGCACACCTACGGACAATTTAGAGTGACCAAGTAACCTATGAAGCATGTTTTTGGACGGTGGGAGGAAGCCGGAGTACCCGGAGAAAACCCACGCATGCACGGGGAGAACATGCAAACTCCACACAGAAAGGTCCCTCAGCCAGGACTTGAACCGGGAACCTTCTTGCTGTGAGGCAGGAGCGCTAACCACTGCGCCACCGTGCAGCCTTGAAATTTTATTATAATTGCTAATATGCAGCTACAGATTTAATAAGAGTTGCCTCGTCTACAATAACACTTTCTTCCATTTTCTTTTGAAGCTTTATTTAAAAACATTTTTTGTGCGCAATAAGAATGCCCAATAAATGCAGGCTCTGGCAGTTACTATTCATTCCTTAGAGAAATGGCTTTTTTAAACATTCTTCAGTATTTACAGCAACATATTCAAACAGAGGCAACTCTTTATGTCAAAACAAGTTTGCTGACATCTCAAAGTTTAAGTATTTTACTTTACTTTACTTTCAAAAGGTAAATCTACTTTTTACCAGCATGAAGTTCTTTCTTTTAAGGCCTGCTCTGGTTCTTCCTGCACACAATTACTTATTAATGGACTGATGATTGGAATGGCAATTTACTTTTCAATTTGAAATGTAATATGCAATTTAAAACTCAATTCCAAAATGTATTTTGCATCTTGTAAGTCAATATCTAAAACAGCAGTTTAAGCGTGAGTTTCTGATTAAACATTTTAAATAAATGCTAATTCCCTTGCATTTTCCTATGGCTGTGGATTTATTTTTGGTCTTTTCATTTAATTGGATATTTATTTTGCGATTGTCAAGTCAATGTGTAATCATGCAGTTTGAAATATATTGTACTTTCATATGTCATGCAGAGCACTTTTTTTTTAGACAGAAGTGTTACTTGTTGCTAGAAATTCTGAAATAGAATTGCAGGCAGAGCTTCCAAGGATAAGACTTGTCTTTTATGAATTTTAGATTCAAAAAGCAGATGTTGTTTGTGTTTTCTTAGCTCTATTCTGTCCTAGTTGGGCCCTGCAGGTCACTGTTAAAGAACAGTTCTGATGGAGAATACTTTGTGTTTTTCACTGTTGCTTGAGGCGCTGAAAACGAAACTGTAGCGCACATTTCACTGTGCTTACTGCTAGTCCCTTGCATTTTACACTGTAGTTATAAGAATTTGATCTGACTGGAATCTCACGATCTGGGAAAAAGGGATTATTTCACCAGTTTTGTTTTCTCATAAAGCACCTACTAATGGTCTAAACTGAACCGAGTTAAAACTGTTCAGCATGCCATTTAACACAGACTCATTTTAGAATAGATGATTCATTCGGGTAGCAGTTTATCTAACATTTGGCTAGCTAACATTTCTACTTTTACTACAGATATTCACAAGCTGTGTCCAAATTCCCTCACTAGTGCGGGACTATCTTGTGCCTTGGATTTTAACATATTTCAGACATGCTCACTACTTTTCCTTTCTCTTTTTTTAAAATGTCAAATAAGACATCAATCCTTTGTCAAAGTGAAAACCTAATAAATATGAACATTTTTTTAAAAACTAGGATAATTTATAAAAAATAAATTTAAATATATAGATTTTTTTTTTTCAAATAACAAATAATTCAAAAACACCCATCTCATCATCTTTTGCTGTTACGCTGATTTTTTTTAGTGTAACTTCCTTTTTTAAACAGCGCATTGTGTTACTTGCCCTGATTAGCTGTTGACCTTGTCAATCAATCTCTTCTGTGCCATGTCTCCTGTACACAATAAATCTTTGATTGCGATCAAATCTTTGTTTTCCTTCTATAAAACTGTAGCAGGTTAAGTTTAAAACGTAACGTTGGACACAGTCACACTTTAGTTTCCAAGAAAATGCTGATTCTAAAGCAGTAGAACTTGATTTTTCTTTGAATTAAACTAAAATTTGCTATTACAGATTTAGCAACTGAAGGAGCTAAAAGTAAAAGATCTAACACTTTAATGTTTTTTTTGCTGCAAAAGGTAAAACAAAAAGTCAAAGCTGTCCAAACTCTAAAAGGTTTAGTTTCAGTCAACTTCCTCAAAATATTAAATATATAGACACTAATTTAATTATTTTTAAATGTGCACTTTTAGATTTTGAGTTTAGGGGCCAAAAACAATGTTCCTTAAAACAGTCAATATTTGCCAATAAACTTTGGTTCCTTTAAAGACATGTTCATAACTTCAAGATTTGGGCACATATTCTAAGGTACCCTGTAATTATCTTCAATTATAATGTTTGAGCAGGTGGTTTATAGTATTTATGTGACCAGTCTGACCCAGTCTATCCAGCTTTGATCTAAGAATGCCCATAACAGGTGTGTTTCTTTACAGCAGCTTGTTTGACAAAGCGGATGTGGTGGCTTAACAGCTGACAAAAATTCAGCAAATGTTAGAATGAATAGGGAGCAATAAGACAGCCTACAAGAAACATCAATGCATAAACAGTGCATCCCCATAATGACAATGTTGAAAACGTTTTTTTTTTAATTGTTGCAAATTTATTTAAAAAAAAAAGAAAAATAATATGTACATACTGTATTAAAAAGGAAGTGTTACATATAGTCTCCACAATCTTTTTGTTCAGCATAAAATAGCCCTCTTTATGGATTCTTTGAGAAAAAAAACAGCATCTGAGTAAAAGAGTGGTAAAAATGTACTTACTGTTGGGTGTCTGAGGTAGACCATCTCCAACCATGCTCTCTGATTCTATATGTGAGGAAATAATAGAATCTGATTTGTGAAATGGTTTCAAACCAGTGTGTTTTTACAGATACATCTACATAAAATAATTTTGGGGACAACAAACTATTTAAGTATAAATGTCCCTTGGTTAAACGTTACAGGAAACATATGAATTATCTTAGTTTATGAAACTGAAAGATCAAGGTGTCAAATACTAATTGTTTGACATTTGTTATCAACTGGTTAGTAGAGTGACTTTTAAGTAGGAAAAGATTATTTTCGCTCTATAATGCAAATTCCAAATTAAATCTATCATAGGAATACTGTTTTCTTGCTGACAGCTTTTTTTTTGTTTGTTTGTTTGTTTGTTTGTTTTGAGACAGTGAACTATTGAATGTCATGTTGGCTCCATGGAATCGGAGAATTAACACAACTTTTTCTGTTGTGTCAGACACCAAACATTACAACATGGCACAATGCACTTCCCATCTGTTCAAGACACTAAACAATGAGAAGAGTTTTTTTTTTTTTTAAATAAAGATCAATAAAATTTAGGATGGTAAATTTATTACATGCTCCCAATTTTGATTGTGAGTTTGAAAAACAGCAGGATCTGCATAAAAAGAAATAGTTCTAAAAAAAGGGGATTGCAGAAATATTTAAAAGATTTTTGGAAAATCAAAAATACAATATTACATAAACTAAAGTTAAATAAGTACATGAAGAATGTGGACGTTACACTGAATAAAAAAGGCCAGATAACGTATAGAAATCAAGGCAGCAAGGTTTAAACCATAAAGTAAATAGAAAAAAAACAGCACTCTTGTGAACCACATCATTAAGTATAGCAGTACATACAGGGGGGATTTCTCATGTTAGCAGAAACTCAAAAATGTGTCCTGGTAATTAAAAAAATGCAATGTTTAGTTAAATAACAAAAGCCACTAAGTAAGCTTATTAATAAAAAATACATAAAATATCTCTTTTGAGCAGTTGATTTTTATGATTCTATGTAAAATAATAAAAGTTCTTCTAAAAAAAAATAAATAAATGAAAGATTGAACCAAACATAACCATGTCTCCTGTTACAATTTTTCTCGATTTAAAAGGGGAAAAGAAAAAGTTTGTGTTCTAATCATTTTAATGTTAGCAACACACCTATAACAATATACATTTTACTGGAAACTATAGAATTAAAAAAAAGCATGGTCTTACCTCTGTGTGCCCTGACATGTGTCTGAAAGCAGTTGTAGTACTTGTACTTCTTGCCACATACTGCACATACATATGAACCTGCATTAAGTTCCAAAAAATATACGTTTTAAAAACAAGAAAGTAGTTCACATCCAAGCACAATAGGTGATTTGCAAATACTGAACTCTTTGGCTAAAATATTTTTTTTCTTTATCTGTCTTTCCATGTATGTGTAATTATGTTATATCACATAAAACTAGGGGTGCAACGGATCACGGATGATCAGTGACACGTAAAGATCACTAACCACAGTTTGGCACGCACCTGTACCGTGGATGCCCCACCCACTGGTGCGCATCATTTAAATAAACTTTCCACTCATGTCGAAAGCAAATCGCGCGTCAAAGTCGCTGCTAGATGTTTGTCCAAAAGTGTTTATAAACCTAATGCTTGCACCGCATATGGGAGGATCTGCTGTCAAAAGTTTTTCTAAAGTTTAACATGGAGGAAGCGGATAATGTTGAGAGATCAGGTTTATTTATTTGAAGAATTCTACAAAATCCCGTCTCTCTGTCTGAGTTCATGATATCATTCAGACTCTCCCAATACACGAATGACGTCCGCTACAGCAGTGCTTCTGTTTCGCTGTGACCCAGTTTGTCAACTTTCTATCATAGCACCGTGGCTCGAGAAAACCGCTGCTGTGTATAGGCCTCAATGAGCACATTTTTTATGTGATATGTGTGTGTTTTGAAGTACTTTATATACTTTTTACTAGGTATATATGTTGTGAAACTTGTAAAAAATACATTGTATACTACTGATAAAAAAAAGGATCCAATCCATGACTCTAAAACTGTGACACAATCCTACCTGTGAATTTTGTGATCCGTTGCACCCCTACATAGAACACCAGATGGAAAAGAGGGTTGGAGTTCAGGAAAGTCATGATAGAAAACTGAGCAGAAAATTCCCTTCTTCTTGAGCTTTTAAATTTAAAAGCATGTGTGTAAATTCCAAATCTTCTGTTTATTAAAAGGGTCATTGTTTTACTTTGTCAGGATCAACGATGTAACTAGTCCATTAGCTTAACTTGGAGTTCCGGTTAAGGAAAGTACAGATGATATTTAGAATTAGTTTTCAACCAAGTACTATACAATTGTTTCTCCTAAAGCTGTGATTGACATTTAATGGAATAAATACAGCTGCACTTATAGGCTTAAAATGAGCAAAGTATTTGTAAGTAATTTCCTGGAATAATTAGTCAGTGTGATAATGTTAATAATCCTCACCACTAATTTACTGATGAATGGAAGCAAAAACAAATAACACTAACAATATGACTTTTGAAGCAACTCAAGAATATAACAATATATTTTTATTCTGTCTTTTTTTATGAACTGATGTCAATAACATTTTCTGAAACAGGAAAAAAGTTTTTTATGTGTAGAAATACCTCTTTTGAAACCACCAACATTAAAATGAGTGCTATGCAAAGTCAGCAAACACAAGCATTTATTCATATTCATCCACACACCTATGCATGAGTCTGTGCTCTTCATTGGAGGAGGAGTGCCAAGGGCAAACATACCCTCGGCCTGAGCTCTGCGAGATCCCCCTCCATTTGATCCTCTGTCATTTCCTCCAATCACAACACAGATCTCTGCCGGATTGAAATCTCCGACTTTGCCATTGCTCGTCTCTGAGGTTCCAGGCTCCTTTTTCACAGTAATGGGCGGCGGACTGGAACTCTTAGTCGAAGTGTCGATGGCTACACTCCCTCCATCTGCTTGCTCCTTCTCAGGTTTGGGTGCCTCAGGTGCACTCATGATTCCCTCTCTTCTGTGCCTTTGCTTCTGTGAGATGACAGTAACAAACAGGCAAAAAAATAACTGATCTGCATTCAAATTTGTTAAATTCACAACAATTTGAATAAAGAAATACGCTGAAAATAAAGACTCGATTCTTTGACAGTTCTCCCTCTGAACACAGTTGAGCTCAGTGTGTATACAACGTGATATAATATATATGGGAGTGTCTGTTTCATAATATACAGATCTTATTCTACATTTCCAGAAAATAGTTCACAACTGACCTTTTATGGCAGAAACTCCAGAGTTTTGTGTCACCTAAACCCTCCAAGACTAGAAATATTCAAACTCCCACATTTGCCACTTCAGCAGGTAGCTTTAAAAGGCCATATAAAGAGAATGTGTTCGAATGCAACCGAGCAGAGCAGAGTCCTGCTTGGATGACTGATGTTGTAGGAAAAGGAAAAATGATTCTTGGTACAGCAGTAGACCTATTCAGCAAGACCATGCCCCCAAACACACTTGACAAAAAATAAGAATAAAAAAAACATACACAACCAGCTCTGACCTGGCTGGTGCTAAAACTGAACATCTCCAGTTTGCAGTTCCAAAAATGAAAATGAAATGAATGTGTTAAGTTTTGTATCCCTAGAACTTGTTAAAAATCCATCCCTAATAGATTTCCAATTGGATTTTTTTTCAATAATTTGTTTTTTCAGGCAATTTAATTAGTGTGGTTTAATTTTAAAGCACAAGAAATTTTCTTTTGTACAATGACATTTTTTGATTAGAAGACCTGAGTAATCTTGTTCACATGAAGCATGGATTTAGACTTTGAAGGTAATTGGAAATGATTATATTCACATGGTACCCATGGGGTCCCTTGTTTTGTGTTTCAACAAAAGTTATGAAAAGGGCTGTTGCGATGCAAAAAGAGACTGTGAGTAGGATAAGAACTCATGACAAGAGAATCACCAAAATAAAACAGAAAAACAATTTCATAAAATGCCAATGAGTTGTGATTAATCTCCTAAATAGACCCTAAACAAGTTAAATTTCCTTTTAAAGAAATTTGAGATTTTGTAAAGCAGATGCTTTAGATTAAATGTTTTGAGTCAAAAAAACATCAAATAGAAGCAAAATCTCAGTCCAGGACCAGCTTGAACAGTAAAGCAGTCATACAAACAGCACTAATTTTTCCCAAGTTAGAGGAAAAAAAAAAGGAAAAGCCTTTTCCAGCCTAAAGGATTATGAAAACAAAACAGCAGTTTTCCGATGAGTTCAGGGCTCTGGGAAATGTTGTGCTCAGCATCTTTTTCTGTGAGCAAACTATTAGCACAAACATCAGACCTGAACAAACTACTAACTTCTCTGAGCCAATGATTCTAATCAACTGAGATGCAAAGTGGTGGACATACGCTGTGTCTGAATGACTGTCAGACCAGATCACTGCTACAAAAATGGGACTGTAGCCTCTTTGTCGCACATCAGCTTCATTAAAGTTAGAAGCAGAAGCAGGACGGCTGAGGTGCCACCAAAAACAACTTCAAGAAGTGGGAAGAGAAAGATGAATTAGATGCACAACTGTATGAAAAAAAAATATATATATATATCCTTGCAGTGGAATTTTTCCTCTTTATGAACGATGAAAAACTATTCGACACCAAAAATGTTGTAACCTTTACAATAATGTTTGGCTGAACCAGGAATAAAACGGAGGATGATATTCAGTTTGCGGGGAAGCAGAACAAACAAGAAACTACAGTTCTTAGAAGATGGCAACACCTTCTAAAACAACATGAGAAAATACATATTTACTTTCTGGATGGGAAAAATAAATCCCAAGGCCACATGTGCTAAATTTGGATCAAAGTATTTCATTATACTGAGCTGACTTTGCTCCTTGACTAAAACATTTAGCAAAACAAAAGTACAAGTGTGATTATTAGGGTGATAACACCAGCAACAAAAAAGATACAAGTCATGTTCTGGTTTTTAGAGAAAAAAAACTTCACACTGTAGCAACGAATCTGAGATTTGTTTTTGGAGCAATCATCTGTAAGCATAACTTTTCACTACTTAATTAGAACCCTTTTGGGCTGCAAAGTCAGCTGTATTCCTGTTCTTCTCTCAGTGGTGCTACATTCTACAACTGAGTGATGTTTTAAGTCAAAAGCCAGTTGACATTTTCCAATTCTGTCTTGGAAAGGTAAATTCTTGTAATAGCTGGCATTCCTCTCCAAGTTCCTTCAAAAAAGTTTCTGAAAAGCATTACTGCTGACTTGAAGCACTAAAGAAAAATATTTTTTTACCCTTATAAAAAGAAAATCCTCCAAGAGGAAAGCAATTCTTTGTGAGGCAAATAGGGTAGACATAAAATTTGCTTTAGTTTCTTAAATTTGTTTATTTTCCAGCAAATTTTGCTCACTGCATGTGGCAAATTTTGAGAGGCGTGATACTCCTTTCTATTAGAGGTGCAGCTTCTCAACTGACAAACCCAGCCACAGTTTGAGGAATGAGGTTACTTCTAAAATAGACATTGTGAAAGTGGCTGGTCACGATTTCTTTGCTGTAAGTATTGAGGTGCAATTCTAAGCACAACTTCAATTCCCCCCCCCAAAAAAAAGAAAAACCTATAAGTGCACAGCAAATGAAAACTGGCTTCTTTACATTTTTGGAGTAAGCAATAAATAATAAAAAAAAAAAAAAGGCTGACGGAAGATATTCCTAAAATGATTTTGAATTTTGAAAGTATTCAATCATAGTGTCTCTTCCTTGAGCTGACCTGCCAGTCATAGGAACTATGAGAGCAATAGTGACGTGAATAACAATCATTCCAGCAAGCAGCAGGTAGAATGTGCAGATATGGGACACTATTTGACATTCTCAGGCTCCAAAACAAAGCTCACATCAAGAACATATGTGAGGTTTTTTTTATAACAGCTTTCCAAGTGCTTTTCAAAAGAAATCCAAAAAAGGCCCTTTATTCTCACGATTTCTTCCATGTTTAAATAAAAAAATATTTTCTGAAAGTAAACCAACTAAAATAGTGCTATATCTAGTATAATTATTACCCTTCTCTGCACTCTAAGCTTGAAGTGCTCTCTAGGATTTTTCGTTTTTTTATTTTTTTTTTTATTTAGGAAAGTCAAGATGAATCTTTTAGAGGACCCATTTTTGAGACATTAAACAAGACTACAGTAAAAAAAAAAATATATAAAAAAAAATAAAGATCAAAGCAAAGTACAGAACAAAGACTGATCTTACTAATGATTAAACCAAGGACCTAAAAATGAAACTGAAAATCATGGACCAATGCTAAGAAGCAATAAAGTGAAACAGAAACAGCTGTTGACAGTTGAAACAAAAACCTGGTGACTTTGTCTTGGGGGAACAAAATATTTAAAATTTAAAATGCAAAAAACATGATTTTTTATTTTTAATGCAAATGATTTTTTTAACACAAACCAAGAAAACTAATTAAGCCTGCACAAAATCAAAAATGTATCATAATCATATCAGTACTTAACTAATCAGATAAATTCCTTCACATTTTACCAATAGGATCGAGCCCTTTTATGCTCGATGCCCTCCTCCTGTAGATGTGGTTTGTTTGGAGTACAATTTAAGTAATGTTGACTTTTATTTAAAAAAATTTTGCAGTGAATTGGAAATTATGTATTATTTATTTTTTGTACTGTATTTGTTTATATCATTGTCGCAATATTGATCAGTAATATTGCACATCGCAAGTTTTCCTCATATCGTATATATGGGGTCAAATTAGGATCAGCTTGAAGTGAATGAATGACCACATTGCAAATTTGGGAAAAAAAAAAATTCTGAAGGTAGAGAAAATATGAAAACAAAAAAAAGTTAGACATTTTTTTTATTTGAAAACATAATTAAACTCAAAAGTACACATTGTAAATTTGAAGGAATTTTTGATTTGTAAAAAAATATATATTGCAAACTTAAAAGATATTTTGAAAATTGGAACAAAAATATTGAAAATGTAAAACTGGAACAAAAATAAAAATTTTAACCTAAAACTGTTACCAAATTTTAAAAAAAATGTTTATTTGTTTTTCAGCTTTTTT
The DNA here is from genome assembly GCA_036245035.1 of Adrianichthys oophorus. Taxonomy (NCBI): domain Eukaryota; kingdom Metazoa; phylum Chordata; class Actinopteri; order Beloniformes; family Adrianichthyidae; genus Adrianichthys; species Adrianichthys oophorus. The sequence continues at coordinate 11,654,062 of BSAI01000108.1, forward strand.
TTTTTGCTTCTCCCTCTTTGCTTTTAGTTCTTAGTTTTCAGTTTCAATACAGTTTTCAAGTCTTCACTGCCGAGCTGATCCTTTTTTTTACATGGGGGCGGTGCTTTAAGCTCAGTGGGTACAGGGACATTTACCATGGGGTGCAGGGCTCTAGACTTAATTTTTACACTGTGAAAGAATGAATGAATGTAAACACTGGAGCTAAAGTCCTGATTAAAGCGTTTTAACAAGAGTTTTTCACTGCTCCAACTGCTGCCAGCACATGGTGCGTGCGCATGGACCCAAACTCAGATTTACATTCTCGTTAACAAAAACAATCATTCTTATTTGAGGTATGTTACACCTGCGCACACACACAGGAATGAGACTTTCAAAGTCGCTGAAATTATATTTTTTCTCAGAAGGCCTGGGCGTACTGGTGCAACCATGATTTTTTTTTTTTTTAGGTGCACCATTGAAAAATCCAGTTGCACTTGCGACCAAATTGGTCGCACTCTAGAGCCCTGGGGTGACAGAGAGGACTCCTCAATACACATTTTCAACACTTTTCTACAACAGACATGAACACTTTAACACTTTTCTATCTTGTTTAAGCTGTCAAAGGTCATACCTTCATAGAAAATAAGTCCAGTATTAGAATGAATACAAGAATCTAATCAAATGAAGATTTATGTTTATATTATTTGGAAAGCTACACTTGGCATGTCTCTATAAAACCAGGCACAGAAGAGATTGATTGACAAGCTGAACAGCAAAGTTGCACTGAAAAAAAATCAGCCAAATGTGGACAGCGATATAGCGAGTGAAACCGTACAGCAGTGATTATGCTCTCGCAAAGTTTGGTACATTAAAGTGAGGTAGCACATGAACAGACACCGTTCCGGTGCAGAAAAGACGTCACATCACTATAACTTCTTTGGGAATCATGGGAAATGTCTCAGTAGCCAATGGGCTCAAAGCCCCGCCCCCATGTAAAAATAGGATCAGCTTGGCAGTGAAAACTGTATTAAAACTGAAAACTGAAAGCAAAGAGTGAGAGCTAAGAAAAGTTGAAAATATTTATATATTTGTTAAGTTTTAGGTTGACATTTCTCTTTTTATTTAAGTTTTAAATTGACAATTATTTTTTTCAAATTTACAATATTTCTTTCAAGTTTACAATATTGTTTTTTTTTTTATTTACAATTTAATTTTCCAATTTTAAAAAAGTTTACAATGTGTGCTTTTAAGTTTAAAACTGTTTTCAAATAAAAAAATAAATAAATCAAACTTAAAATGTCTTGTTTTTGAATTTCAATTTTTTTTTTTTTTTTTTCAAATTGGCAATCCAATTTTTTATTCACTTTAAACTGATCCTAAATTGACCCCATAACCCTAAAACTAAAAAAAGAAAAAAAAAATCTTTGCAAAATCTCGCTCAGTTTTTGGTGTTTTAATACTTTGATGCAAAGCCTGTGTGCTAAACAGAAGCAGAAAAGAGAAATCATCTTGAATTTTTGTCTTACACACATCTCATTGTTACTTCTGTTCTCTGTAACTGTTTACTCTGCCTGTTGATTTTGGGAGCACTTTTCTTCAGAGATTATTTTCTAGGAACTATGAGTGAATGCTGCCACTAGCCTGCTAATGCGTTCATGTTCACCATCATGGCTGTATAGTCAAAGCATTGTTGTATCATTTAGCAGATATTCCTTTTTGGCTGATACTGACATTTTTCTGTAATGTAATTACTGCATTTACTGTTAATCCATAGCCGTCTTGCTACAAAAACACTTTGGTTTAGCAATTCAATGTTCATCATGTACTTATGTCTCCGAGATAGTGAGCCCACACCATGAAATACCTCGTTAAGACTTCCAACAAGTGAGGCTAATTACAATTTTTATTGTTTATTTCTGCACTTTTTCACTGCAGAACTGCTGCCAAACATGAGCTTAAAGAGAAGCAGACTGCTTTATTTGCTGAGATGCAGTTTTAAACTAAAGCATGACAGAGCAATTAGATGGTTAGTTTTTCTGCAGGTTATGACTCTCATTTATGTTCTCATAAACTGTGCTTAGATATTCAGAAATTGCTGACCCCCATGTTTTTTATGATGGTGCTCCAGCTTTTTTTTGCAAATGAGCTTTTTGCAAGTACGCATACTCAAAATTCTATATATTAAAGGAAGAGTTGTTGCCTCTGATATTTATTTTAAGAATAAAAGAAAAAGTAAAAGGTCACAGGTGGTGATATAGATCGTGCAAGTATTTATACAAACGTTGAAAGTATTTTTCTGTTTCAGTGCTTTAAATAGACCTAGCAATTCAATAACTTACAATCAAGGAAAATATTTTCAACCTCAATGTCACTCAAAAACTTGAAAGGTTTTGAAACAGTTAATCATGAAAGTGGTTTGAAAAGAAGAGGAAGAACAAAACAGTTTCCTTTTTGGTGTGTTTTAATATTTTGTTCTCTAGCAGTGATTTATGTTTAACAAACACAGAAGACGAAGGATTTAAGAGAGCAGATTTAACCATAGGTGCTAATTTATTTTAATTTTTTTCTGCCTTGGGCTTTTTTTGTTGCCCAGCTTTAAAATTTGATCCCCACAGAAACAGGAGGAACTGCTCTCTGCCTTTGTGTGTGTGTTTGTTTTTATTTCTTACTTACTGCAGCAAAGAGCAGGGGGCAGTTTGTGGCAGCAGATTTGACAGCTTTATGAGATAGCTGGATATCGATCAAAACCATCTTGTTTTTAAACCAAGTTACCCACACAGTGCTGGGTGAATGATTCAGTTACATTTTAAGTGAAAAGAAGTTTTTTTTTTAGCATAAAAACATTTGTATGGTCATTTAACTCTTTTTTTATTTAAAAAAAAATAACTCCCTCTTCTTTAAAATTTGTGTCCTTAACTATGGTTTGTCTTGCAGCTTTAGTATAAAGTAACTGATAATTTTTAAAGGTTTGCAACTGATTTTAATTAAGCATCTATTTAGCATCTATTTCTGCTTTCATTTTTACATCAGTTAAATAACTCAGCAGAATAGACTTCTAGTTTAGATTTTTAGTTGAGTTTTTCAATAAAGTTTTGTTTATTATTCATTTCCAACAGTTTACATTTTATTTTTTATAGTTTATTTATAAATCTCCTTCCTCTCATCACCCTATTAAAGCTATTTAGATTCATTTGAAAAAAGTTTTTTGAAATTGGGGTGGTTTATGAGGTTTATTTCTGTAACAAACGTCTTCCTTCTTAAAAAAAACTTCAAGTGCAGTCTTTTTTTGTCTTCTATCAATAATGTTTGCAGGTAAAATATTTTTAAAATCCCTATTTTACATTTGCATTTGTAGCAAAGCTCTTCTACGTAAGAAAAAACATTGGCTAAAGTGAACAAACAGGACTGTTTTGGGGTGAATATCAAGGGAAATTGCAATCACTAGCTTCAAAAAAGTTCAATTGCATTAAAATTTACTTCTAAGAGCATTCAATGTGTTAGCAATGATGCACCAACACTATACTAACTGTGAGGCCTACTAAAATGCTTCTCATCTTGCTAAGACTCTGCTTTAACCAGAATTTATTTAACGTTGGCCAAAAAAATGTCACATATTATTTACACTAACTTGTGTTAGTGTTTGCACATTTCTATTCCTAAAACTGTTTCAGGTTTTGAGGTAAATTGTATTTAAATTCATGTCATTAATATAGGGCTGGGCGATAGTTCAAATTTGACAAATATAGTTATTTGGTTTATATCGTGATATATATCGCTATCATCTGATAAGAAAAAAAAAACACTATCGTGATATTAAAAAGATACCTATCGCCCAGCCCTCGGTACAAAATATGCCTTCTTTGGTTGGTTGCCTTTTACAAACATTTTATTGCTTTTTTAATTAAATGTGTTGACCTAACGGATCTTAGAGGGACTTTAAATTCAGCATATTTTTAACTGAACCACATTCTTGTTTTGTTCCGAACTGATTTTCCTTTTTAGGTAAATGCCAGAGTGAAGTTTCGAGTTGTTATGACTTGTTACAAATTTTCAACATCAAAGGTGTAAATATCAGACATTGGCTAGCACATTCTTGACAATAACGGCAAGGCAACAATCAAATGCCATATTCACTGAGTGCTAAAGGTAAGATGCTAATGTGTATATTTTACATTTATCAAGAATTCCCCTCTACTTCCCAAAAATGAACAGATGCATTAGTACATAGAGACCAGGTTAGATTACTACCTTGCATACTAGACTCACTGCCCAACTTCCTCTTTTTCGAGTTCCCCGTTGTGTGCCTTGTCCTTTCAGCGTCAACTCATCAATCAATTTTGATCCTTTTAACATTTCTTTCATCTGCTATTATTCATATTTTATTTACCTATTTATTTCTTTTTAGTGTGAGGATTTTTTTTTTGTCATGATCGGGCCATGCCTTAGACACGCCAATCCCATCTGATCTCTGAAGCAAAACAGGGTAAGGCCTGGTTAGACCCTGGATTAGATACCAAACTAACTGGTGCTATAAATCACTGCAGACATTTGAGGGTATTTTCCGGTGTTTACATGTGCTGGTTCCAAGTCCAGGTAAATGTAAAGGTTTGGGTTAAAAAGGTTATCGGCCATAAAACTGAAGTGCAAATTGTAGGGTGATTCACTATGACATAATTTTCTGTTCCTTTTCAGTTTTTTAAAACTTAAAAAAACAAGAGCAAAGCTTACTGTTCCACCATTTTGATGTAAATTGATCATGAAAATGGCACAGCAATGCTCTAATGAAAAGCAAAAAATTAAAAGCATCATCTCATCCTAAGTGCAAGAATGATCAGTGGTAGACAAGATTATGTCCCACTCTAATGGCATTATCTCTGTTTCTTTAATATTTTATCTATAGCTTGAATTGACTGACAGCTCTTGATTAAGGGTTAAAAATACTTAACTGAAAACAAAGCAATCAATTTCACTTTCACCAGCTGGGACAATGTCAAATTTGTTGGGCTTTTGTCACCTTAAAATAAGATTAAACAACGGCAAGGATGCATCGTTTTCTAAATGGAATCTCTTCCACGGCTGCATGCTGAAAAAGCAGCCTCTAAATTAATACATAAAAATGTCTTTTGAGGCCTGCGTTGGTCTAATTAAAGCCGAAATGCAAAATCGGCCATCTGGTCTTATGTTCTTTTATAGGCTGAGGCCTGTGATATACTGTAACCTACAGCACCATAGCAGGAAGAAAATCCAAACCAGATGCATGCTTGCTTGATGTTTCTGACAAATACAGAAAAACTTCAACCATCTCAACCAAACGCACCACAATGCATGTTTTATTTGAAAAATGCTGCTGGAAATTGGCTATAATGGAGAGCTATATACGTAATTTGGCCAAGCTGTGTTTTAAGAAATGTTGATGTTATCCACAGCAGGATGAATAATACTTTGCTAAATTGATCTGGAAAGCTGCAAAGAAAAGGAAATCAACATCTATAGATCCCAACCCCATTCAGAATTTAGCTCTTAGTTGGCATACTTAAAATAATTGGCCTATATTTGGTCTGCCTCTGAATATTAATGTGGTAAATCAATCCTAGTGCTTTTATTTGAAAATTTCCATTGCACTGGCAAAACTGGGTAAGCTGCTACACAAAAAAATATATATAAGATACAAATTTGTTTAAGCTCATGAAAATGTTCCCACTCTGGAGGGATTAAAAATAGGAATCTGCTAAAACTGTTTTAGGAGGCTGAGGGAGGATGAGGGTGGTGGTGGTGGGTCATTTCAATCACTACTTTGACTGCATGTTTGCATTATCCAGAGTCAGCGACTGAGAACAGGAAGCTGACCAAAACCTGTTCACACTACTGCTTTGTTTTTTTTTTGTTTTTTTTTTTCAATTTCTATAATGAAATGCACATTTCTCACTCCTCTGTAATAAATGTCTTCCAAGATTGTGTATGACCAATGATTTCAAAAAGCAATAATGCAAAGAAATGAATAACCCCCCCCCCCCCCCCCCCCCTCCCCCCTCCTCACATCACCTCACTTCTCTTCCTAAAACACATATATAAACACAAGAGATGCTCTGGAAAGGAAAAGAGAAAAAAAACTGTTGTCTGGTAAAATTCCATCAGCATACACTCAAAACCCACATAAAAACCGTTTCAATCTATATGTTAATTCCTCAAATTAAATTTTAATAACAAGAGATATTGAAAAGCAGTCTTAAATTATACAAAAATAAATCCTGAAAGATCAGGCTCCCCCCTAAAATTAGAAATTCAGGGCTGCATCTGGGCTGCTGCTAAACCCTTGTAGGCTGGCAGATTAAATTTTTGATGAAAATCAAAATTACACTGCAGGCTGACGCAGCCGCAGCAAACCTGGCACTATTGTGATTTATGGATTCATTAAACCCGCGGGAGTGCCCCCCCTCCCCTTTTCACTCAAAGAAATGAGATTTGCTTTGCTGAAAATTTGTGTTTTCAGAAAAGCTACACAGGATCTTCTCTACCTTCAGAAATGAAAAAAGAAAAAAAAGAAAAAGCTCCTGTGTATATACCCACTGCACGTAAACAGGCCTAATTTTCATTGCTGCAGCAATTGAACATCCCCTAATGCATTATGCATGAAACCAATAAGGTTCATTTTTTTAACAAAGGATGAGACAGAAAAAATATGTGCAGAATGCACAGATTTTTTTTTTGCAACACTCCCAACCCTTGAAAAAAAAAAACACATTCCCTTGAGACTAATTTAACTGAAGCCATTTTCAGACATTTTCCACATGCCACTAAGAAAATAAGAGCACATAAAATGTTCACCATGCATTCAAGTCAATCTGAAAGAGACATGGTATTAAATCAAAGTCGTCGCTTGCTACTGAAATGGCAAAACCAACCGGCTGTTCTGCTTTTCACGGCAATCAAAGCAGAAAATGTGGTTTAAAACCCTTTAATTCGAAAAGCTACATTTTAACCTTCCCTTTATTTCACATCTTCTTCCAAACTTTAATTTTTTTTTTTTTTTTTGTTGAAGCATCATGTTTTTTGTTTAAGTCTGAAAAAAAGGGCAAAGCAAACAAATGTGGGTATTTTTTCCTCGCTGCAGCCTTTTCCTCACATTTATAACTTCTTACTTGATCCTCAAAGAATTTAAAATCTAAACATTCCCATTACTTGCAAAGAGATCCAGCCTATTAAAACTTGTGCACCCTCTTTCCCCCTTTCATTTCTGTTCTCCCAACTTGAAACTCTTGCATTTTGATTAGACTTTGTCAGGCAAAAGGTCAGAATTTACACTGGGATTTTTGCATACCAACTGCACAATTTTCCACCAGCTCTCTGAATTGAATGAATACAGATTTGAAGGTCAGCATTAAAATTACCCACAGCAAAATGGCCTCTCTCACCCCCCCCATCATTTTCCTTGTACATTACAAAATAAAAGCAAGCCGTGCAAGATGAGGAAGTTGTTTGCCATCTGCAGGATTAATATAAACAGCATGGTTATGATTGTTTTTTTCTAAATTCAAATTATGCTGAGACAGTTTTTCCTCCCTCTGGTGCAGGGAAAAAAGCATTTCTCCCCCAAATTACAAAATGTATCTTTAAAAAAAATAAGTTTGTGTAAATATGCATTTATAGAGAAAAACCTAAATAATGTAAAAACATATATAGTACATATTCAATTGTTTTAGCTAAAATGTTAAACATAAATGCAACATCTTATTGGTCAAGATGAGTTATAAACAACTAAGATGGAATGAACTGGAAAGGCCAATTGCAAAATAACTTAAAGTTGAAGTAAATTTAAAAAAAAAAAAATCATGCCGCAATTGCTAAAAATAAGCCTCACAAGTCCTTGCATTTTTTTTTAATTTCTCAAAATTACTGCCTACAGGTGGCGCCAAAATCACCGAGATTTTTAAACCACCTTCTCTGTTTCCAAAATTAAAAGTAGCGACATGCATTTTAGATGGAACATTATTGTGTCGCGTTTCTACCTGATAAAACAGCGACCAGACAAACGCTAAACATGTCCGAGAAAAATGTCGGTGCTCGAAAACTAGCAAGAGAAGCAACTCCGGAGCTCTGCTTGAATTTGCTTGACAAAAAATATATATCACAAAAACATGGCTGCAGGAGGTTTTTGTGTTTCAGATTGTTCCTCCCCTCCTCGTCCTTCATGTTAACTGGTCCCGCTTGCTACATCGTAATAAGCAATGGTTTTACCTGGGTGGCGCGTGGTGAATAAACTCGGTGTATAAACGACAAGGCAGCCGGTCCACTAAAACTTCATTACTAAAATTCAGCCCAAAATTGGAAAAAGAAAAAAAAATCTACTGATTCAGGTTGCTTCAAAGCCTTTAGCTCACATGATGGCAGACATTTGCACAGACTAGTCTTTAACCGTATAAAAGAGGGAAACTTCAAATCCACATTTGAAATTTCGGACAAATTTTGTTTTTTCTAAATTAGAAAAAAAAAAAAAAAAACAGCGTTTTGACATACCTCCAAAACGATGCAGCTCATACGAAACAGACACCCTCTCCTGAAATCCTCCCTCCCCGACCAGAGGTGACTGCACAAAACTGCTTCCTCAAAAATTGTGAATTAGTTATGAGATATTTCAAATTATAAAAAAGGGGGAAAAAGACAGGAAAAAACGATACCACTCACCCCCTTCGCGACCCGCTACGTTACATTTTAGTAAAGCATAATGGCGCATTAAGTTGGGAATTTTGACGGGGTTTAACGGCTCCGTGCAAGCTGTGCGCGGCGGTTAGTGTTGCGGTCCCTCCTCTGGAAAATTTCGTCCGCCATATACAAGGGCAGATTCATAAATTGCCGTGCCGGCCTGTTTATTAACACGCATGAAAAAAAAAAGAAATGTAAAAAAATAGAAGAAAAGAGAAAAAAGGGGGAAAGTATCAGAAGAAGACAGAATATAAAGTGTTGGACAGCTAAAAAGGCACACGGAGTGGTAGAAACAGAAATTATAAGGAGGGACTTTTTCAATATTTGTCGTTAAAACATTATTAATAGTTTGAAATTGTATATATTTTTTATGTTTAGTGTATAAACGACTATTCCATGTGAGAAATGGCGTAACACTGGTTTGAGTGTTTATTTCACAGATAACAAAGATAAAAGCAAAAATATACGCTTAAATATGTATCTAGATCAAGTAACCAAGTGCTTAGATGTTTCGTTTTGCTTGATTTAACTTTTTTTTTTCAAAAATTTTAATTGCTTGGGTGATTATTTTACTATTTTTATAATATTGTTTTGAACACTTCTTCTGACGTTACTGTTCCAGGGAGCGTTTTTGGTTGGCCAACAGGTTTAGTTTTCAAAAACAGAATTAACTAGATTCTTTAGGAAAAAAAAATTCTGCATAAATGTTTTTGGCAACGTTTTATTTTACTAGTTTTTATTAGAATTGTTTTAGAGATCGCGTTAATTATAAGATGCAACAATTTGGAGTGTATTATATTAACACTGACTGAAATAAAATACTTTTGACTTTTCTAGTAGGTCATTTTCTCTCATTTTGTTTTATGTTTTCATTTTATTTTGTTTTTAATGGTAAAGCAAATCTTTAGTTGTTCTGTGATGACAACAAGAAAAATAATGGGATTTTATATGTCATCTTTTGGTCACCCTGAGCATAAGGAAGTGCACTTTAACTGTATGTCATTAAGTTTATTTGAGTTTAAGCATAAGTATGGCAAGCATACTGTGGACTACGTACATGTAGTATGAAAAGAATACTAACTGAAAGCTTCTTCGGAGTAAATTGGAACATTATAAGTTTACAAAATAGCCCACAGTGTACAAAAAGTATCCTGCTTACTTTTAGTAAGTAGTGGTAAATTTAAATACACTACTTTTTGCTAAGGGTGAAAAACACATTTGTCACTCTTTTTGTTGTTGCAATAGAAGACTAGTCCCTTTTAAACTCCTTAGAGATCTAAAAGTAATTGTAGTTCTCAGTTTTTAATGACCGTCTTGGATTTTTTTGGTTTGCTTTATTAAGGAAAAGTCAGTGCGGAGTAAATATGAATAATCTGATTATACTTTAGGTTCTGCTTTGATTTTCTTGCAAATGTATAAACCACATGGTAATTTTGCAAATTTTGTTTTTATAAGTTCCCTGCAAAGCACACAGTACTTTTCACAATATGTAAAATGAGGTTCTTGCAATGAGGGATCAATAGTTGACATATTCTAGATAGGTTTACCCAGTTATTTCTGCAAAGTTGTTATATGTTGCACAATTAAATACCATGTACAATTATTGTTTTGTTTTGTTTTTGTTTCCTGCATCCTGTATTTGCATAAAGTTGGATGGGTAGCATTGTAAGTAGCTTTGTCGAGCCCAACCTTTGATCAGACTTGAATTCTTGCTTTTCAGGGCATTTATTCAAAGTCCACTACACCCAATTTAGAGATGCAGCAAGGATCCTGCTGCACTGATTGCCAGTCTTTAACAGACCATAGTCAAATCACTGCTCTCACTGCTGTGGATGAATTTATTACAGGACTGAAAGTGATTGTAATGTATAGCACAGTTACCCATAAAGCAGCAACTACAAAGGTACCCCAAGTCATATGTAGCACTATTTTTATATAAATACTTCGATTTAATTAAAATGTTTGGCATTTTATGATATGATCGGTAACTATTTCGGCCCTTTCCTCAATGTAAAGCTCTTTTCTTACTGCAGTTAAACGTTTCGACCAACAGAGGGCAGCAATACACCAAAGACAAACTGCTGTTTTCCAGTTGCCAGTCAGCACACGGGCATGCGCATCAGTGCATACTCATCGTATTGCTCTCTATCTCTCTCTAGTGTTTTCCTTGGGAACATACTGGAGTAGTTGATGTTTTACTGGCCTCCTCTTCACTCAGAGGTACTTTTTTTTGTTCTTTCCTGCCAGTAAGTGAAGTCATTTTTTACTTTAAAAATGGGTAGCATTGAAGTCATTTTTTACTTTAAAAAATGACTTTAAAAAATCCATACAATAAAGTGTCAAGTTCTTACGCTAAATATATTGTATATATACAAAATACATGTATATTGTATACATTCATTTTTTTATATGTACAGCATATAAACACAAAATCTTGATTTCACTTTTTGCTTTTTTTTTAGCTTTTATTTTTTTTACAACAGTCAAGGTTGATCTGACCTCCTTCCAGCCTAGATTCTAAAAATGTGTTGAAGAACCAACAGGTGAGGGGTTGACAACAACTGTGCCAAACCTTTCCATGGCCTACTTGAATTCAAAAGTCAGACCTCTACAGCAAGCAGAAAAGCAGTACACGTATGAAAAGAAAGCTCCCACCACAAATTTGTTCTTTAAATATATCAAAAAATTAAAAGTGGAAAAAAAATGAAGAACTCTCACAAAACTGTATGTGTCACAGGAAATAAAACCACTCATTTAAACAAAAAAATTCAGATGATGACACAATTTGAGATTCAATCTACATATAGTTTCTAACAAAATATTTACTTCCTAAATAAAGAACTGAATTTAGTTTGTGTCACTGAGTGAAAATATTGAAAATGATAAATTAGATGATACATTTTTTAAAGAAATTCATTTAAGAGTTAAAAACTGTTTTGCATACTTTTTAGCCAAAACCTATGGTTATATAATAAACATCTTAAGATGATACAAAGAATGAAAGGAGGATAATTACAACACACATTTTTAAAAAGTCACCATTGCTGTCTGTATCTGCTGCATGCTTATCAGCTGAAGTTAGATGATGTGGTTATAAATGTCTGTGTAAATCGTTTCCTTCAGTAAATTTTCTTTGTCTCCAGGAAGCACATTTTTGTCTTCTCAAACACATCTGATTCATTGAAAGACTTTGTGTTATCAAAATTAGGTAAAAAAACATTCAAATATATTTTGAAAAAATTAAGAATAGTGAACTTAGTCTGTGTCTCAGAAAATGTAGATTGTAAAGATCGAACATGCTGAAAAAAAAAAAGGCGGAGTTTGTTGTGGGCTGCAAACTTGAGGCCTGGGACGAGGAGGTGAAGACCAGGATGCGAAGACAAATGCAGAAATTATGCAAAATCCATCCCACCTGCTACTGAAAACACTGAAGAATCAAGCAGCAACATTGTTGTTGTTGCTGATGTTGATGTTGAGCTACTGCAAAAATCCAATTTCCCTCATGAGATAAACAAAGTCCTAAAATGTTACATTTTCTTTAAAAAGTCAAGTTTTCCTTTAAAGTTCAAATAAAAAATGATCTTCATTAAGTTTGGATGCCTGGAAAAAGAGCTGTGAAAAAGACACGTGGACGTGTGGAACGAATGTCTTTTCTGTTTGACACATAAACTCATCAGACCGGCATGTTTGGGCTGTGCACGGCGTGATGACTGCTTTGATCTAGACAACACGTCACAACACAGTGGTGTGATTGGTAAATACAATAATCTAACCTCTCACCAATCTGTTGCCATTTAAAGTTTGATGTCGTCTCAAGAACCTGCCATTACAATGCAGAAATCCCTCCTGTTCGCTCAACTAAACAGCAGTTAGCTGACCACTGGAAAGTAAAATTTGTGGTAATCCAGTCTGTTTGTTACCTTGCTCCTACTAACTATATGTCTCTGTCAAAGGCCAATGAAAGGCTTTTGAATTGCTGTGTTGTGTTGAATGAGAGCAACAACTCCAAAAATAGAGAACTGTGGGGTTTAAAATAGAAAATTGATGCTTTGAAAATGTTGTTTTTAAAGCAGCTTACACACAGCTCACACAGAGAATGAATGGCTTCTTTTAAATGTTGCTTTTGTGCTTGTTTTGTTGCACAGAATGTGTCCAAAAGTACAACAATGATGGTAAATAGATGAGAAATGCCAGGTAAGGTGAATAATCTCTTCAGCATGGCAACTGTTAGTGGGTGGGATCTATAAGACAGTAAGAGAAAACTTTGCCTTCAAAGATAGAAGCAAAAAACGAAAGATAAACACAAGGATTAAGGTAGAAAAAGACAGACTGTAGGGTGAGGACTAAATGAGTGTACTATGGGTGTCCGAAATTGCAGATTCAGACACGATTTTCTGCACCTTTTTATTTTTTTAAGTGCTCAGAATTTCATGAATAATGTATTTTCCCATAATTAAAGAAACTTTCAGTTTAGAGGTTCACGAGCACTACCTTTTTAGCATTATAAATTGTCAGTTTTTTCAGCAATATTTATGCTGACAAAATTTGATACTGGCATGCATTTTCTGTTGGATAAAGAAAAAAAAATCTTTGAAGACTTACTGATCTTCAGTCAACAGTATTTGTCCAAATTTATAAGATCCAACAGGTTTTGGTTGTTGTGGTCTGATTCAATGCATAAACCACCCATCAAACTGTAGAATATGCTCCCTCTTCAATGGAGGCAACATTACTTGATGTCTCTGAATTCTTTCAGGAGGAAAAAGCAGCTCCCAAACTGTTTCAGCATTGGTTTGAAAGGATAAAAAGGTTTAAGGTGTCGACTTCCTCTCAATCCAACAAAGTATGAGTCAGGTTTACTGGACACCCATGTCCAATCCATAGAGCTCTCACCTTATAGGATTTTTTTTTTAGAATCATGTATTTTGCTTGACATCACACCAAAGAGTTTAGTGAAATACCATCCATCAACTGCTGAGAGCTGTCTTTTTTTTGCCACAAACAGTAGACCAACAATGTCTTTAGGGCTGGGTTTAATAAACCAATTGATCAAAATGAACCCAAACTTTATCTGGAAATGGATCAAGAATCCAGTTGACTTATGCTGAAAATTATTTTTTATCCCTTTGTATTGGAGAGCAAAAAATGTCTATATTTAGCTTTTTATGGACGATTTTACAATAAAGCTCCACTTTAGTTCATTTTAAATCCTCAAATATGTGAGGGTTGTTTCTTTCAACCATACCAAATTCGTTTTGGAGGAAATTTTGAAAAAAAAAAAGCTATATACTCAAATCTTGTTAAATCATAAATCAAAATAAATGAAAGATGTCAGTATTTTGACAGTAAAAGCAATCCCTACACATGTTAGTTTTAATTGTTTACTGTGTGTATTTTTAGTCCTTTCAAGATACTATATTTTGATTTTTTTTTTCCTCAACAGTCCTTTTTTGCATTTTGCCTGTGAATTACATAAAACATGTGCTTAAATAAAAAAAAATCCTAATCTTGTAATGTAGGTTGCTCTGACAAAAGCAAGGTACAGCAGCATGCGTGTCTCTTTATTGCAAGACATCATGTTCTTTTCACTCCACATGTGGGTAATGAAGGACTCAACTGTTTTGGTTTCAAGATCACTTGAAATAATATAATGATATAAATGAGAAAATGATGTATTAATAATTGTTCTGCAAAGTTTTGCACAAAGAATTCATTTATGCACAATTTTGTCTGTATGAAAACGTTTCTTTTTGACAGTCTCCTTACCCTGTACTCACAGCTTCCAAAAAAAAGACTAAGTGGTTTAATTAGCCATTTCTGAATTTAGAATTTAACTACAGTTTAATAGTCAGTATGACGTAGAAACCAGCTAAACCTCTTAATCTTTTCAAGTGTGAGAATTCAAAAGTGGCTGACGAAGATGATAACAAACTTATGGTGAAGGTGCAGCACTCCTCTCTTCAGGCTCTACCTGATTACAGTTATAGTTTACAATCTGTAAATTGACTTCAAAACCCTTTTTTGTTCTAGTAAAAAAATAAATAAATAAAATCATAAAACTAATTTGTAATCAAGTACTCACACACACGCACACCCACCCACCCACACACACACACAAACATATACACACGCATTTAATAATGACAGTTGTTCCTGATTGTTCTTGTTTGATGATTTGACATCATCAGTTGTTCTCTCTTTAACATGGTGAGAATATAGTCATCCCGATTTGTGCATGCATAATTCTTGATTAATGCGTAACTTTGGATTTGTGTGTATCTTTGGATTTGTGCGTTCAGAATTTTTTATTTGTAACTCATACAATACATTTTGTGCATAAATACAAAAATGGCAAAATTCAATAAATGCAAAATACAATTTACACATGCACAAGTTAAAATTACAATAGCTTCCAACTAGTTACACGCATGCCAAGGTTCATGCGTTAGTGATGCGTTTAATTGTTGCTAGAAGGCTGGGTTATCAGAGTTTTCCTTTCAGCGGCTTTGAACTTACAGCTACAGAATCAAGATCAGGTCACTGTAACTAGTCAAAGTCACAGCCACATAAACTAAAGCAGGATGCTGGAAGTGAAGTGACATACCACTCATACTTCTGCAAAGACTGTCTTCATTTTAATCATAAACCCTTTTTGACAGCTTTAGTCACGATGATCGAAATTTACTCTCAGTTAGGCCATAATTTTCTCTAACTTTCCTGAGTGGTTAACTCATCAGCTTCTCCAAGATTCTTTTGTTTTATTTTTTTATTATTTCACTAACAGAAAATGAATGCCATAGTCAACTATGTCAGAGTAAATATTGTTTTCCAGCAGCATCTAGTCATTACATTTCTTATGTTTTTTTAATTGTCACATTTACACATTTTTATTACAAAAATCAAAAAGCAAAGCTTCTGAAATATACTATTTTATGAAATGTTCTGTGAAAAAAGACTCATATCAGCCAGACCAAAATTGTTGTCAAATTAAAATTCCTGTTTGGGTATATATATATAATGCATAGATGTTTATTGTTGTTTTCGATTTTACAGATCCAAGTTTGTTAGAGTTTTTTTTTTTTTTTTTTTTTAGTATTTCAGGTAGTGAACTGACTTATTACATTTTTTTTTAAATGCAGTTTGTCATTTTAAAATAAACAACTTCTTGTTCTTATGTCACAGACAATATCAAGTAAAGTTGTAAAGAGTCACCTTTAAAAAATTGAATTAAAACAATTATGTAACTGTTACAGTTACTGTACAGTATCTGGGTCAACATGAACCCCTAACAAATTACTGGATTAATAAATCAGGAAAGCAAAACTTCTCCAGGAATCTGCGCCCCAGAGACTTGCGTTAGGAAATGTGTGTGTTGGCTTGACCCGACGACTGACATCATATAAGTGATCCGTCTATAAATGGAACCTCATTACTGGGCTGTTATAATAGAGACAGACCAAGTTTCCAACTTTGAAGGATTGGTGGCTTTAAACTCTGATGCAACACCTATAGGAGCCGAAAGGAGCTTCAAGCTTGGGCTCATGTGCATTGATGATGCTGTCATTCAGAGAAGATGGGAGATGTATTTAAATCTTCAGGATTCTGTAACAAATAAAAAGAAGTTTTATTGCCTCAAGTACCTTCATCTTGGCTGATGAGCATCGGTCTCTATATATTTTTTCTTGAAAGTTAACAGGATTGTTTAATTTGATGATTCCCCATTTGTGTTGTGTGGAACTTTTGGTGAAAGACCATCAGCAATGCAGTCTCCTATTTGAAATTCCTGCTCGATGCAGCTTTATTTCTTTTGCTTGTCAGTTTTCTGTGTGTTAGAGACAGACACCATAAGTACTTCAGTGGATGGCTGGAAGAAACTGGGGCTAAAACAGAGCTCTGGACTTGGCTTCACTGCTAACTCACACCACTCAAAGTCACAACCAATGTGGTCATCAAACACTTTCAGCAACGATGATGCCATAACCTTAATGTTTTCAAATAGAAAATGCAACACTGAAGATAAAGAAAAAAAAACAAAACTTTTGTTTAAATCGTCAAACTCGTGAGAACCACAACTTCTACAGAAGAAAATCCATCTATGATTGAAACCAAAACCTGTTTCTGTTACACTTAAAATTTTTCAAAATGTATTTAGTGTGAGATTGTAAACTGGGTTAGCTTGTGTGGGAAAAAAAGTACAAAAATGTCTTTATAGGAAATTTTGAACACAGTAAATAAAAAATGATTTGGTGATCAACTTCTAGTAACTTCTAGAATGTTTTTGTATTTTAAAGTCCCACTCCAATCATCTTTTGATCTATTGTGAAAGCATTTAATTATGATTTTGCCCTTTGTTCTGTCAAAATAAAAATAAAAAACTGTTGTTTTCTAGGACATAGGCTGAATGCAAATTATTTCCCTACCACTAGAGCTTCCCCCTACCCCTACATTTAGCCCTCCAAGCAGAGAGTTTCCAGAGGGGTGCGCGTGGGCTCATGCTTTAAAGCAAATCACATAAATAAGAAGGCCCAAAACCATTAAAACATTTATAAACCATTAAAAGAATCTCAAAATCAATCCTGAAACCCACAGGGTGTCAACACAGCAATTTTAAAATGGGTATAATGTGTTCCTGCCCCCTGGTACTTGTAACAAATGTAGATCTACAAAAGACTTTTCAAGTTAACCAGAGAGCAGGGCATTACAATAATCTAACCGACTAAAAATAAAAGCATGCATCAGCACCTCTGTGCTGGCAAGAGAGAGAAATGGGCAGATTCTGGCAAAAGGTTTAAGATGAAAAATCTTGTCTTGACGACATTTTTAAAATGTGTGATCAAAATCAAACTTCTGTGAGTGAGAGGGGACATCATCCATACATCACTACCAAATCCGAGTCCCTGACTGGTCAAAGCTTGACCTGGTTTAACTTGCAGCGCGCGTTTAATGGCCTCCATGTCTCCATTGTCATAAAAGCAGGACGATAAATATCCAAAGATGCAGGGGAGACTTAGAGCTGCATAATTCATCTTATTTTATAGGCTAAGGTGGAAGGGATTTTACAATTATTGGCCTGTGAGAGAAAAACCTAAACTCTTGTTGCACCAAGCTCTTTGTCTCATTCCGCCTTAAATTAGTTTCATGCCTCGTTCTCCTATCATATGACCCAGCTGCTGCTATTTTCCGCACAGCCTTCCTCTCCATTTTAAGTATGACCTTTACGCTATCCTCAATATCTCTGATCTTTTTTTTTCTTTTTCCTACAATTTTCCCACGTAAATCACATCTCTGTGTTTGTCTCTCTTGTGAATGAAGAGGCTGCAGGACTCGGGAGCCCACACAGGGATGTTACGAAAACCTGCAGCAGTTATTCTTAGTGCTGCCCTATTTTTAATATTACAGCTCAACAACCTACACCAAATGAATTCATTCATACGCTTTTTGTCAAAGATGAACTATTCACATGCAGTCTTGCAGTCCAAGTAGCCTGCAGGACGGATTAGTTTGTAAAAAAAACTTTGGCATTTTTGAGAACATGAAAGGTTTTTTTTGTTGCTGTTGTTGGAGGCAAAAATTTCTTCCTGATGCTCCATGAAGATCATATTTGTGCAAATTTTCACATGCACACTCCTAACAATTTTTTTTAGCTTTTAGATGTTCAAAATTGCTGTAGTAACATTTTTTCTAAATCAATTTGTTGCATGTTCAAAGAAATATGCAGAGCCTCTTTTCAAACATGTTATTTTTTTAAAGCTTTGTGAACATGTTTACATTGTTATTAATAAAAAAGGAACACGTGGAAAGTTTCAACTATGAGCTAAACTTGGAGTTTCAACTTTTCCATTCAAACTTTTTACTTTAAATTGAAAAGAAACAATATATTATCAGATCAAAATTTTTAAAACACTTTATTTTCAAAGTCTTTTTAACAAATTTTGGCAGTCTTTTAATCCTTTAAGAGAACATAAATTAAATTGGAAACATTACAGGAAAAATGTCATAAATTTATTGGTATTTTTTTGTTTTTGTCAGAGACACATTTATTTTCTATTTAAACCTATAATAAATATATTTTATGGGTGAGTTTGCCTTTTTTGTATTAAAATGGCATATTTTATTTGACCTAAATGCTATGCTGAAGTTTTTGGCAAACTTTTTGACAAAGATAAGTTATATCTGCCTGATAACTCTAGAAACTGTAACTCTGTAACTCTAGAAATTTGAAACTGAACTCAGATGTTGGAAAATCAAGATGTGACGCCACATCAATGCCCATATTTTTGCAGGTAAAACTGTCGCGGCTATAAGCTATAAATTATGTTCAGATCCCAGTCAGGTAAGTAAAATCCTGCTTAGTTATTTGACATTTAGATAAAAAGCTAGATTTGATCTATGATTATATTTTTTTTCCTGCATATTCTTTACTAGTTTCTCAGTGCAATTATGAAGACAAAGTATCTGTGTCAAAATCCAAAAAAAGAAAAACCAAGGGCATCAAGTTGAATGGCTTTACACAAACTAAAAGATGATTGTTTTTAAAAGTGATTACCAACAAAAACATGTGTGATAGGAGAAAAAGCAGACGATAAAAAAACAACTACGTTTTTAGTACAGCTGATGACTAAAGTGAAAAAAATCTGAATAAAATCAGATGTTTTGAGCTGATGAGTGTTTGTTTGAAATGAAAACTTTTGTCACCAGTGAAGTGAATACACTGTTAGTTCATGTCCTTGAAATTGCGAAACCAGAAACATACTAAACATCCGTCCCTCAGTCACACAGCAAATCACCTGTTTACCCCATCATGAGGACACTGAAGCATCCCTACTTGTGTCTGTATCACTTCCTTAAATCCGATCTATGCAGTTTTTTCTTCCTTGGGGAACGGCTTTTTCCGTCTTTACCTGAAATGAAGTCACTCTGGCTCCTGTTCTAATTGTGTGAAATTACATAACTGACCCACAGGTTTAACCATCCAGCAAGAATAGATTGTTCTTTGCCTTTCTTTTGTCATTGTGAAGTGACTTGCATGCAAAGAAAAGCTTTTTTGACCTCCAACAACCGTCTGTTGACTGGAAGTGGACGAAATATGAGCAGATCATGCACAGGAATTTGGAATTTATAACTGTGGTGCCCTTAAACATATTCTTTCAATCCATTAAAAAGAAACCACTATTTGTGTCGTTCTGGAACGCCATTTAACCTCCTTGCATGTGAGACCTCTTCAAAAGACTTCCTCACTATCAACAAGCAAAATTTCCCCTCTGTTACTGAACTATTAATATAATGTCATTTATCCTTCGTTTTGCTGTACAGAGCTAAAAATAGACATCAAATAATTTTAATGGATGTTTACTCCTCCTCTGCCATTGGGAATCACAAATCCAGCTTTGTGCTAAATACACACACTCATGTGAGCATGGACACATGGGGATCACTTTTAATCATAACGCTTCTCTGATGACGCCAACGTTTAGGATTGTGTTAAACCAAACGTGAGCTCTAATCTGCAGGAGATTCCAATCATTTCTATCTCATTTGTGAGGCCTGTGCGGTAACGCTGGGAGCTTCAAGCTCTTCCTCTTAGATCAAAGTGCACCACAGCAGCAGAAAGTGCCATTTGTATTATTTTGTTCTTCTAAGGTAAACTCTCTCTCTTATTCTCCTTCCTCCACTTTCCTGTCTGCAGGAACATTTAGCGTACATAAATCTAACTTACTTAACTGGGTTATATTGCTCTCAGAGAGGAGAGTTCATGAGATAAGATCATCTACAGACCTGCTAATAGCCTCAGCTACGTCAATGAACCTGTCATCCACCAGAAAACAATAAATAAAGATTTTTAGTTCCATTACATGCGCACATGGGAGATCCAACGTGAGAAGAATCCTCTTTAAGCATTATGAGTCACCACACGTGATTACAAGAGAACAGAAAGAACAAAAGTAAATACATGGCATTTTAAAAGCTTGGCTAAAGAGTCTATGCAATAGAAACAATGACCACCATTGCTGTCACTACATTCATGAGAATGTAGAAAAACACCCAAAAACTCGAGTACACCAATGATTTTAGTTCTTGAGGTGGCAAGATAAAGAAAAGTTAGGTTTGCCATGAAACATTGAGGAGCACCAAAGATAAACAGCTCAAGAAACCTCTGCTTCAACATGCTTTGCAATCTATAAATGTGAGCCAGGATTTTGAGGATAAAGTTCTGTGGGGAAATGAGACAGAAACAGAACTTTTAAGGCCTCAGGATGTCTGAAAGACTCGATATAGCACGTTTGAGCAATACTTGCAATGAAAAGTTTTTAGCTAGGTTCACATCGGATTCGTCCACTTGCGTTCAAGTGTCCACTTTCAATGAAAAATCTGTGTAAATGCACATCAACCTGAATGTCGGGCTTTCACGTTCAGAACTTGTTCTCGTTCACGAGCCGCTACGCAAGTTTTTGAGTCCGGTTGAGGGTTTTTCGTACGAAAAGGGTGGTCACTATTCACTCGCTAGGAGTAAAATCGGTTGAAATTCTTGAATTGCAAGAATAATCGGATTTGGTAGTATGGGTAAAGACCATTTCACAACATGATTACGAGGGAGGAATTAGTCACCTTTTTCTGCCCGGCCGTATTTATGTGACACCAAGACACATTCATAGGAACAGAGCTGTGAAAGAAAAAGCCTGGAACAGGATTTGTGGGATTTGCACTGCTTTGACTTTGCACACCAAGCTTCTACCGATTGTAGGTGGCAGGCAAGCGCTAGCAAACAATTAAAAAAAACAAAAGAAGAAGAAATTAAAACAAACTTGACATAAATGTGTTGGAGAACTTTGACAAACTAAATATTGAGTTTTTAATAGTACAATACAAAAATAATTTGAGTTTTTTAGGTAGTTCTAATTGAGTGATTTGCAAACAACTTAAATTTGACAGATGTTTGAAAAATAGGAGCCAGGACACGATTGAAGCAGCCAAAGCAAAGATGCCCAGACCTCCCTCTCCACAGAAATTTCCTTCAGATCTGTTGGTGGAACCCCAAGGCACTTCCAGGTTAAGCGAGCGACATGTTCTGGGTCGTCCCTGGGGTCTCCTCCCGATGGGGCATGCCTAGAACATCTTTCCATCCAGGTACCTCCTGCATCCAGGAGTTGACCCATTGACTGTAAATGAGAACTGGATCAAGTGAGTGTGACATCACCCATGGATAAATGGCTTGCTTCCCGCTCCAACCAAATGAAGTCAATTCAGTTGCCATTTTTTTGGGATGTGGTTGTTAGAACCAGGCAGCGTCAGTGAGTAGGAAACTGGCCTGTCAATGTTTCCATGGCAACTAATCTCGTCAATCAGGAGTGAGCTTCTTGGAAGTCCATATCCGGAATTGGGAGAGCATTTCATTCAAGTGTTTCAAACATTCAACATGGAGGCCAGAAGGCACCACATCCTTTAATGGGGGCATATGATTGGTCAATTTATAACTTGAATAACTTGCACTACAAAAAGCATACTCTGTAGGATCACTCAAGCTCTCACAGTTCCTCCACCATATTAAGGTGGTGGTTAATGGAGGCTAAGTGAAGAATCATTGAGTTTTAATGTCGATTTTTTTTCTGTCAACTTAATCATCAGAAACATATCAATAAATAATTGGAAGACATTTTAAAAGCACATCTTCAATTGAAGCAAAGGTCTGATGCAGCTCAATTATCCAAATTGCTTTAGAAGAGAAGCCAGACTTGGCTCATAATAATTTTGACAGATGGCTTGTTGCACAGCCAGTCTCAAAGTACAGAACAAACAAAGAAATGGATCGATTAACATAAGAGCTGTGAGACAGACAGAAAAGAGATGAAGGGAAGTAAAAAGCCTTTTGATTTTGCAGAATTCAAAAGGGAATTTTGCACAGCAGAAAGTGTGAAATGCACTCTTACTTTAAATGAAAAAGTCTTTATATTTTTGTGCAGAACGTTCTGTTAAGTTTTTGGTTCTCATCAATGTCATCCACTAGATATGTTTTTGTCTTGTTAATGGTTTGCTCATTTCGGTTGTTTTCAGAGAGTACTTTTCATCCAATGGTTGTTATGAAGCTTCCTTTCCCCATCTGCTGAAACACCTTACTGTGTGCCTCTATGATAGTTATAACGCTGATGAGAATGTGACCTGCTGCTTACGCTTCAATTAATACATGAAAGTAGAGTAGCAGTTTAAAGGATGAGGAGGAAAACTATAATGCAGTATGAAAAATGAAGCAGCTTTTTACAAGGTTGCTTAGTACAGCCATTACTCTCCTCTTATCATGCTTTATTACAAAGGAAAAAATATTATTGCAGATGCACCAAATGCTACATTTCAAGCTGTCCCACCTGAACGGTCAGGGTTGAATTTGACCAACTGTCCATCAAAGTTGCAATATTTGCTTTGAAGATGCTTCAAGAGAAGGTCAGAAAGAGCAGCATTGTGTCTTTGTAGATTTAGAGAAGTTATTGATATGTGCAAGGGCTGTAAGACCAAGGTGTACTGTAAAGGAGTTTAAGGTGGAGGTGGAACTTCACCTAGGATCAGCTTTGTACGGTGGCTCAGAAGTGCAAATCACACCAAGAAATCACTCAACGTAAAAAAAAAAAAAATGTTTAAAGATCCCAACAAAAGTGTAAAAAGTAAAACAAATAATAATAAAACATTACATTTTAGAAGCCAAAACAAAAATTCCAGAAATCAAAACACTATTCCAAAAAAAGGAAATTAAATCAAAATAAAACGTTGTGGAAAACAATAGAAATTTCCAGAAATCAAAATGAAACGTTAAAAAAAAAACATAATAAGAAACCAAAAAGGTTGTGGGACATTGCTGATTGGATGACTGAAGATGAGACTGGATTCTCTGCTGAAACAGTCATTAAACAGCTGCATACGCCTGTTAGTCGCTGCAGAACGTAGAAGCATGCGTCAGTGCAGCGCTGACAGAGGTATGGGCATTTGTTTGGTAAAGTCAATAAAATGAATTGTTTGAAAGCCTCCAAGTGTTTGTGCGGGTTATTGATTCAGTTTTAATGCAAGAACATACATTCTCCCACACATTCCCACGTAGAAACCCAATGTCTGCACCACTGGTTTTTCTCCATTATTCAGCAAATGATGTGTTTACTTGAGCCATACATAATCTTTCAATTTAAGCTGCCAGTTAGTCATCCTTTGTTTGCGGGAGTTGATTTAAGAGGCAGAGTCAGAGTCGACCCCATACATCCATTCAAAAAAATAAAAATAAAATACAACGACTGAAAACACTGATAATAAATCCTAGAGGATAGAAATTTGACCCCTTTGCTTGGAATCACTTTTACTGTACTTTCTTGGATATTTTGGCACAAACCGCATGTGTGACATGTCTGGTAACGAAAAATGAGTAATAAGGTCAAGAATGCAACAGAGAAACTGTGGGCTTATGTGACAAAGATGAGCTGGTTTTTCTGGGAAAACTTCATTTGCTGTTATTTTACCCCCAAATACCTGGAAAAAACACTTTCTTCCTTATGCTCAAATTAAGGTGCAAGTGATTTGATTAGAAGAAAAAATATGCAATTTAATTAGCAGGATGTGGAAAAAGAAATGTGTAATTTAAAACCACTTTCAGATATCAGATGTGACATTTCTGTGAGTTTGTAAGTTTATCGTCATGAAAAGCAGCCTCAAAATGCTTTTGTGCTTATGTGAAGTTAGTTTATTGAAAAAAAAATCTCTCTCTATATATATATATATAAATATGTCTTATTGTTTTTACATTACTTAATTTGCTTTAAACAAGTTGTGGCACCAACACATTTTTCATCAATTTGATAAATATTTAGATTGATATGAAACATTGTTTGCACACAAATCAGGTTTGCTTTTTAGGAATGTAGTGATAAAAAAGAAAGGGTAGAATTACACACCACATTCTCTAGTGTCAAGCCCCAGTTGCTAAGAGACTGATGGAAAGTCAGGAGCTTAAGGAATGGCAGAAATGAGTCATTTAATAAACTTCTTAGATGAGAAAATGGACAGAAAGAGGAGGGGATTTGAATTAATAAAAAATCCCCTACAAATTCAACTTTTGCTTTGCAAATGTGCCCTTTATCACTACACATTACAAAACAACACACCAATTAAAAAAATAAATGTCAAAAATGTGTTGTTTTTCAGTGAAATTAAGAATTGACTGAATACTTTTAAGCATGTGATGAAGTGGACATCTGTGTAAATTGCTTGTTTTTGATTATGTGTGAATGATCAGACAAAGAAGAACTATAAAAACATTTTCATGCTGACAGTTTTTCATGGACGGGACCAAACATGAGTTTGAGTTTTTGACTCACCGCGGGCTGATCTCATCTTTTCTCTGCAGAATGGACTGGATTTCTTGAGTTTAAAGGTCCAAAACAGAAGAAAAAAGGTTTTCATAAAGTAGTGCTTAGGAGAAATATATTGTATAATAAGATCTACAAATATAATAAAACTGGCTATTTGTTATACAGTCAGCATGTGGGTGAATGCTTTTATTTTGATAGGACGTTTGTTAATTTTCTTTTTTAGTTAAATAAATTGTGCCTCACACAATTTATCAAGTCAAATCAAATCAATCAATGATTTCATTTGTAGAGTACTTATTATCAACCTGCAGGGAACACAAAGTGCTTGACAAAAAAGACATATGTGAGTATAGGCTAAAAGCTATAAAAAGTCGTAAACATTAAAATGTATTTCCAAGCCGGTTTCTTTGGCATCTGTTTTTAGGCTCATTATTTTCCTCTTACTGACAAAGTTTGCAAGTTTTCCTCTTGATCGAGTCATGGGCATAATACAGAAAATAAAAAATGTAACCTGAAGCATGAAGCCTGGCATGTTGACTAGACCATTTTCTCAAATTCATATTGTTGTTTCAAAATGTAGGTCTTTCTTACAGAGTACAGTTTCTTTTACCATCAAAATGTTATCAAAAACCTGGAAGATATTGACAGGAAGAGGTTTATCAGATCAAAAGAAGTCTGGCATAACTAAATCAGAGGACTTTTCTGTATGTTAACAAATGCACGATAAGCGGCTCATGGCACAAAAACTTCAATTACAGCTGTGGTTGTTGTAAATCAGTCAGAAGTCTTGGAGCTGCAGGGTTGAAGGACACGTTGCAGCAAGAAAGGCATTGCCAAATCATCAGAATCAGTTAAATAAACTGGTCTGGGAATCTGCAAAAATGGTAAAGAATGGATCCACAATGTGTCATGCCAACTGTCAAACACAGAGGAGGAAGTGTGATGGTTTGGGGCTGTTTTGCAGCATGCAGGGTATGTGACTGATAGAACGTGAGCGGCAACCTGGAGAAAAACATCAACCACATCATTGTGCAAGGTCATGCAATTCTCACATGGTCTATGTTTAATGTGTTGTGGTTTATCCTACAAGATAATGACTTCAAACATTGATTGAAGCTTTGCCAGAAATACCTGAGAACAAAAAAAAAACCAAGATGATGTCATTGAAAACATTGAAGAGCCAGCACAGAATCCAGATTTTTACCCTAATGGTTGCTATTAGAAGAGTGAGAACAGCATACTACGAGTGCCAACATTTTTGTCACCATGTTCAGTTGTTATGACTGAAAAAAAAGTTGGCTACTTTGATGAATGCAAAGTTTAAAGTACATTTTTTGCTTTATAATCAATTCCAGGATTTCTTAAGACACTCCTGTTGCTTATTTTTACCATCCTTTCATTTCAGAGTGCAACAGGAAATTACACTGGAAACTCTTCCTCAAAGAGCTGACAGAAATTGGGTAAGAATTGGGGATGTACTTCAGGAAAACTCCATTATTTTCCCAATGATGTTACAAATAATTTGCTGCCTTGGTACAATCTTCGTAAACATTTGCTTCGTGCTTATTTCTAAAGCTTTTTTTCACATTCAGTGAAGTCCAGCATTTACTTTTAAAGAATTAGGAAATGCAGGGAAGGAACATGTTACTTTTAGGTCAAGAATGATTTATATCTATTAGGTATCTTTTTTATTTATTTATTTACATTTTCTGTGAGCAAAACAGCAAGAGATAAGAATGCAAAAAAAGGAAAATGTTTGCAGCTTGCTCCTGATATACTCGTGAAAATCAAAAACGTTTACTACAGTGACACACAGGAATAAAAATATAAGTAAACTTTGTTGTGTGAATATCCCTACAAACTCTCATGTGGGACGACATTATGGCTTGATGCTAAATGAAAGAAAATAACAGCACAAATAGTTTTAAAATATTCCTGATATTAAATTTCAGAAATCGGATATTATTTTGAACACTGGGGTGAAGCCTCATAGGCCTACAGGACTTTTTTTTTTTTTATTATTAAAGTCCCACTCCAGTCATCTTTTGATCTATATTAAAGTATTCCCAGTGATCTTTTCATTATGATTTTGGTTTTTAAAGCCAACATTATTTCTTTAAAAAGTGTTCTGCAGAGTGGCAGTAGTTCATGAGAAATTTACCTTTGAGTTGTGGGCGGAACTGTTGGCGAGTTGTGAGTCTTCTCTTATTTCCCATGATCCTTTTGTTTACATGCTTTCTCACTAGCTTACAGGTCCTCACTACCCAAACCTAACAAAAATGGTGAGCAATATTGGAGTTATTCATCCTTACAGTTTTGATCCAAATGCCAGCAAGAAAAACAAAGACGCACATGGATCTATTCGTCTCGTTGGAATGGAGCAGAGCACGGAGCTGGTGGCGTGTCAACTGTAGCAGCTAAAGGCTTTTTCCAACAACATTTTGTTGTCTGAAAAAAGAAACACTCAGAAATTCAATTTTAATCTTGATTTTTTTTATGCATACTGTATATCCACCATCATGAGAAAATGCCTTAAGAACATGTTAAAACACACCAAAAACAACAGAATTTTCATTGGAGTGGGTCTTTAAAAATTATCAGCTGAGAGAAAAGCATTTGATTGAGTTTTAATGCTTTATTTAAACAATCAGCCTGTCTTTGCTGTAACTTTTATATGTTACAGAGAAAAGGGGGCATCTTTTCTAAGGCCTCATTAGATTTGGAGAACTTGTGGTCAAAGGACACATCTGAAACGATCCTTGCTGCAACCAAAATCCCGTGCAGGGCAGAAACCGTTTCCAGTTTCTTGTTTAATTGTAAACCTTAACATCATCTCCATTGTGAGAAAGTGCGGTGCCTGAGATGAGATGAAAGAGTTGGGTGGAAGTGAAAGCAGCCGAACAGCGGAAAAAGATTGTTTTCCATTTCCTCAAGCTTTTAACCAAAATTTTGCGGTCTCTGCTTCCAATTCAAAGCCAGTCATTCCACTATTGTCTAACCGCCAGCCAAATAAAGCTTTCAGAGTTATTTTTGAGCACATGTTCTTTTGGACAGCAACCTTAAAGTGGTTGTTAAGAGGAAACCAAAGTTGCACAGCCGTACTTTCCAGCATAGTTCACCGTCTCAACCTCCTTTTTTTCCGGTGATATCACTGCTGTTAGCACAGTCCACAGCTTCCACCTTAAAAGAGCAAAAAATATAATGAAAAGAAAAAAAAAACGTAACAAATCTGATATTTTTTGATCGATTATGTAAAATCAGGTTGGCTTCACTGCCGTGTATTTATGCAACGTCAATTTAAAGCTCACTTGTAGAGCAGATCTGCTGAAAATAGAAAGCTAAAAAATCTCCTTGCATAAACTTTGCAAGTAAAGCCAATACGTTTTTTTTCCAACAATGTGACAGGGCCTGTTGGTGAAAGCTGCACAGTCACAAACCTCACGTCGGGGTTTAAAACAAAAATCAACAACATTTGTTTTACCACAGACTCAACATTGTCTGCATGTTTATGTCCAGCCAAACTGAGTCACTTTCCTTCAGGTGATGTGAGGAATCTCTGCAGCTTAACAAACAGTTTTTCTTGCACCAAAATAAATGGGCATTTCATTGGTTTGAAACTGAAATGAAAGGGCAGATTTTAAAAGAGGATGAGACCTAGTGTGCTCTACTTAAAAATAGGAAACAGTTACAGCAGGATGTCCGGTGATTGTTTCTTTTTTTAGCAAACAAAATCTTCCTGCAATGCAACCAGTATCAGAAAAATGATCTCCTCCCTTCAGTGCTTTCCTTCAGCTTTAAGCTAAATCATATGACAGCACTATGATGGAGCACCACAATGCTGCTGTTGTTGACATTTTCACCAAGTTTGCTAAAAGAAAAAAAAAAAAAAGCCCTCTATGGGTTGACAAAATGTTCCACTGTTTTAAATCACCCTGACCTTCGGAAAACCAAGCTGACGCAGTCTCAGCCATTTCAAATTTCTTTGCACAACAAACTTTACATAAGCAGAAAAATTACGCCTTGAAACGAGAGGAGGTCAGCTGACCTCTCCGAGCGCTCTAACTGAGAGTGGGTTGTTGCACAGCGAGGAGGCTGTTTCATTCTACTGTGAATAAACTGGACGCTGTGTTCTTCACTTAGCGTTGGAAACTTTTCTATTTAGAAAGGAAATCATATGCATCATCACAGCTATGAGAATGTTCCATTATATTCAGTTAGATCTTTTTTTTCTTGTTTGAAGCATTAATCTGACTCAAATAAATGAGGCTAAAGGAGTTTTTAGGCTGATTTGATCAGCTGCTTCAGTAAACACGTTTAAATCTAATTTGGTCAGATCTGCAGCAGCAACAAAAAATAAATTAGGTTTTAACTAATTTGTCACATTTGCAAAGCTCTAAATTTTTGCAGTTTTTCTAATTTACCTTCAACTTTAAAGTTTAAGGCTGCACTTAAAGGTGGAAAAACTGGAAAGAAGGTCTTGAACTTGATTTCATCTGGAATAAGGAAAACAGATTCAGAGACTTGGCAGCAAAATGAAGAAGTTAAAGAGTTGGAGGTGTTAGGAGGACAAGGTTGGTTAAGAAAAAGTGGGACACAGACAGAATACAGCATGACAAAGTACAGGCAAGAAGCAGCATAAGGTGAAGGTGGAGCTGGCCAATGCCAAACAAAGAGAGAGTAGAAGGACCTGTATTGAAAGGTTTGACACAAAAAAAGGAGAGGTGCAGGCACTGTTTAGCCAGCCTTATTATTAGAAAACCATGCCATCATTACATTAGTTCATCTACCCATGTAATCTATCCTCATGTTGAATTTAAACAACCATTTACCAGACTTGGGACCAGCAGAAGCAGGACACTGTTTGTGTCCTGTTGAGGATGCAATTACACACGCACATACGCATACACACATACACACATGCATTTATTATGTCTGTCTGTTTGTCCATCCTTAGATTTTTATGTCTTTCTTAAAGTTTTTGACATTTTGTTGTGTTTTTCTTTTTTTGTAAGGGTGGTGTACTTTGTACTTCTTCAGTTGAATTTTAGATTGTTGCGGGCCTTCACGTTTGAAGTTTAGGGTGTGACTCTGCCAAGAATCAGTTTTGAACCCTACTTTGTTGGAGCTCAAGTTGGAACATTGCTGTATTAAATGATTTATCGTGTTTAAAAATGTCAGAAAAGCTGCATTTTACTTTACTTTTGTATTAAGTTTTTTATTTTTCTTCTTTATAAGAATTTAAGAAAGTATGCCGCAAACACTCTCAAAGAGAATAATGGAAATTATATCACTTTGGTGAAAATTCAAAGAATTATATTTACTGTAGCCTTTAACATGTTTTTGAAAAAAAAAATATATAGAAACATTTTAAAAAATGTATTTACAGACTTGCGGAAGCCTCATGTAGCATCAAAAGGGATCAGAACTGATGCAGTGCTGTGATGTACTCTGAGTCACTTCTCTTGCTGGAAAATCACAAAACCAAGACTCCACATTTCACTAATAAATAGAGCATTTTAGCGTTGAGTTCTTGCCTCAGTAATCCTTTTTCAGATGACATGAAAAGCATCAGCTAGCTCTCAGTAATTGCAAGAACAAGACACACAGTACAACACACCACTCCATTTTTCTGCATTTGTCAGACAGACTTTTATGCGTTTTATTCTTTCTGAGGGTGAAAAAACTAGTTTTCTCTCAGATGTGCACCATGGTTCCATACTGAGACTGACACCTATTTGAAAACACAAAAACGTGACCGCCAACTACAGAAGGACAAGATTCTTTCCAAGTATGTCACTTTTTTTACCCGTACCCTTCATTTCCCTGCGTTCAATCTGGCAGCTTATAAATGCAATGTTAAATAAAGAATGGCTTCAGGCAACATCTTGCAATTTTAAAGTAAGAACTTGTACTGACGTGTCAGCCCCTGATCCCACGACGGCACTTTTTTTCCAGAGGTTTCCAGCCGTCAACACATGCATACTCAGCAATGACGGAGAAAAGGAGAGGAAACAAGCCAGTCACTTGTCAGACAGTAACCGGGATCAACAAAGAAAGACCTGCTCCCACACAGGGATCAGAGCTCTTTAATAAAAATACCTGCTAACACGTTGGATAGTCAGTCAGTGGCCTAGCTAATGTTTTCTGCACATCCCTAAAAATGTTTCCATTTTTTTAAAAAGCTTTCTCAGTGGTTTTTAAGGTATTTAGATGCCTGTTTTAGTCAAAATAAAAATAAAAAACTGTTGTTTTCTATCCATTTGTTTTTGCGGGGTGGCATTAGGTCATCAGATATTCCCTTCTGAAGTTGGCAGGACTGTTGGTGCGGAGTAAGCCCACTCCCCTTCCCATCTTCCATCTGTTGACACACTCTTCGGCTAGTTTATAGCTTCTCACAACCTAACATCACCGGTGCAACAAAAAGGGCAATGAAAATTGGAGCAATCCAACCGTAAAGTTTTGAGCCAGATAAAAACAAAGACATAAAGTTGTTTAAAAGTGGATGTGTCATAATGGAACGGAGCAGGGAGCTTGTGGCCCGCCGACTGTAGTTTCTAAGTCACAAGTACAAGCTTTTTTAAACTGTATTTTTTGTCTATTTGTGATTCACAACAATTTTAATAAAGAAATACTCAGAGATGAAGTTTTAAGCTTAATTTACTTTATAAATGTCCTCCATCAAGAGAAAAATGTTGCTATAACATAACAAAACACCATTTTCATTGAAATGGGTCTTCAAGCTGCTCAGTATTGACGTTCTGTTTTCTTTTATATATAAAAAACATAATTTTAGATCATTTCAATGAAGCAAAAAATCTGATCTCCAAGAAAACATGTTTTTTTACTTCATCAAACACTTTTGTGACCTTGTTTTGATGAAAAGATCTTCAAAAATTAAGCTGATTTGTTTTTTGTAAGTTTGCTTAGTCGTTTTCACTGCTACAATCTGCTGCTTGTTGCTGGGTAAAGACTGGCTTGACTAATGGGGTGCTAAAGAAAAAAACACCACACTATGAAACAGAAGCTGCTTCATTTTAGATGCACCAAGTAGGTATTTAGAAAGGTATTTAGGGGAACTTCCTGAAATAATATTATTTACAAAAGTTCTGATTAATTACTTGCAAAAAGTTCAGTTTTCTTTGTCTTCTTTTCTGCACAGCTTGCACTGACTTGGCTGACACAAATCCTCAGGGAGTCAGTTTGCAGATGTATGACTCACAGCCAAGATGGAAACTGTTGCAAATCCCTTTAGCTCATGGTTCTTAATGACGGAAGAGAAACCTAAAAACTGAGTTTGGCTTTTTGCAGACAAAACATCTCTTTCTCTGCTGGGAAGGTTTATTTTTTTATTTGTTTTAAATGAGACGGTCTTCCAAATATATCTTTGGTAAATCACTTAATAATTTCAAGCATTATGTATTCTAAATAACATTTATTATGGTGCCTTTTTAAACAAAAATTACAAAAGGCAAACACAAATAAACATCTGTTAGCTTTTATATTTTCATGAAGAATGAGCACAGATCTGCAGTTTTGAGTGTGAAAAAAAAACAAAAAATTGCCAAAAAGAAACAAAAAAAGGCATTCCCAGGCTGTCTAATACAGAAATCTTTTGGAAAAATCCGTTATAAGACAAATAACTTTAAAAACAGTAAATAGATTGTGAGTTTAGCATCTGCTTTATTACAAAAGATCGATACTTTATCCGCCTTGTCACAAGTAAAAGGGAAAAAAACATGTATTGTAAGAGACCTCTTTTCTTATTAATTTGAAACATATTTGAAGTCTATTATGTCTCGGAAGAAACCTTCTAGTTTTCAATACAGGTGAAAAACATTGAAATTGCTTTGAAGTCTCTAATTTAGTTATTTTTTCTTGATCTAGTTTCAATTCTTACTCTTCTATCTTTTAATTTTTTTTTCTTTTCAGCTTAAAACTGATGTTTCTTTTTCACACCAGGACTCAGCCGCATCTTCTGCTGGTTTGCAACTGTGTTACTCATTGTTTCAAACACTAATAATATCCTACCTGAAATTCTCTGCTCAGAGCAAGATCCTCAGTCCCTCTCCCTTTTCTAATTTTTAGTTATCTGTTTTAGCCTAGTTTTTCTGTAGGTCATAGCTTTGTGTTCTTAATTTTCTGCACTGCATTTCTTTTCTCAAGCATATTTGTCACTTGTGATGCAGCATTTTCCCTTTTTTCCAACAGACATGGAGATGGGTTATGCAACAGTTGTGCAGTTAACTATCTGGTGCACCAGAGAAATGGAAAATGGATAAATCATTCAGCCACAGAGCACACCTGCATGTTGTTCAGCACACCTAATCCATGTGTATTCATTAGAGCATGGCTACATTTGTATTTGTCAGAGCCTGTTTACGATCGTGTGTTTGCCTCAGGAAATTAAAGAAATGTGAAGAAAGGCAGAACAATTTCTTTTAGAAACAAATCATCTGTTGCAATAAAATGTAATAAAAATAAAAAAATAGCAAATTTCTCACATTCTGTTTACAAGTACATTAAGAAAATCCCAAAGGTGAAAATGTAAACTACATAACTCCTTTGAAGACTAACTCTGATGAAAAACCTGTTTTTGGTATTTTGAATAGGTTCTTTTCTAATGACAGAGAACACATACAAAGAAATTTGAGCTTAAAATTGGATTTCTTAGCATTTCTGTATTCAAATCGTTGTGAATCAGCAAATGAAAAAATGCTGTTGGAAAAAGCTTGCAGTTGTGATGTTGAAAATACAGTACACTGGTACATTTTAGGCTGTGGTTGTGAGGGGCTGTGAGCTAGTAGGAGAGAGCGTAAAATACAGGATTGTGGGAAATGAGGGCAGGCTCACAACTCGCCAACAGTTCCACCCACAATTCAGCTGCAAATTACTAATGAACTTCTGCCGCTCTGCAAAAACTATGTCTTAGAAAACATAATTAAAATACATCTGGGAATGTTTTTAAATAAATCAAAAGATGTAATTGAGTAATGTGAAATGGCTCATTTCAAGCCATCAAACTCTCTAAAGGCATGAAAACACTTGTTGCATGTAATCTCTTATTCTTTATCATGACCATGTAATCAGCTCCATTACTAAGATTCCAGTAATGGCGTCTATGACGTCTTTGTGTTACTGGACTGCACACACCGTTACTAAACTTGATCTCATTTATAGAGAAACTATGGAAAATAGATATATTTTTTAAAAACAGACGGTCAAAGCTGAGAAGAACCAAGTAATTTGATGTAGACCCATATCATGCAATGAAAACAATTCCTTAACTCCTGGAGCATTCCTGCAAACCTCTTTTGCAGGTGTTGAATAAAAGTCTTTCCTGTTGGATCAACTTTAGCAGCAGCAGTTGTGAGATAAATTCCTCGAACAGAGACCATGTAGAGCAGCATCAAGACATTCCAGATGAGCTCATTTTCATCTACAGTCTGTCACTTAATCTGCTCAAAATAAATATTCAGATACAAGAGATTACATAATAGGATACTTAAGTTGTTCATAGACGTTAGCACAAGTGATAAAAATATGTGAATAATTGCACTTTTACTGGTGAACTCATAAATAACTTTTTGGAGGAAAAATAAACCAGAAATGGTTTAATCCTGTGTATTTTTTATAGATAGTAAGGAAAAAATGAGTAAGCACTTGGTAGTATTTTCTTCAGCTCCTACATCACTTTTATTTTGAAAAAAAAACATTGATTTGTAAATGCCAATAAAGTAAAATAAATAATTCAAGATTGGTTCGAACTAGTATGTGTTTATTTAGTAATACTAGGATGGAACCAATGTTTTATTTGAATCATGATTTAATTAAGCATACAAACAAATATTCAAAAGGAATGAGACAGGGATTCAGAAGTAATCTGAAAATTTCACATGCAATCTGAACTCGTACTCAAGTTATTGAGAAGTAGGTTAGGAGTCTGGGTGTCATCTTTGACAGCACCCTCCTTCACCTCACACATAAAGAGTCTCACGTGGTCTGCCTAGCTCCACCTTTGCAGCATCTGTCGTCTTCGTCCCTCCCTCAGTCTTCATTCCACTGTCGTCCTGGTCCATAGTTTTACCACCTCCCACCTGGATTGCTACAACTCCTTTTTGTTTTTGTTTGGACTTTTTACAAAAACATTTTGTAAACTTCAACTGGTTCAAAACTCAGCTCCCGTACCATCACACAAACACCATCCATCCATCATACCTATTCTGCAGCAGCTCCACTGGCTACCTACATCACACATTGGATTACAAATGAAATACTTCTCCTGACCCATCAAATGAATCCACAGTCTTGCCCCTCCATACCTGGCTTTCACACTACCATAACCACCCGTTCCCTCAGATTTTCCTCCTCTCTCCACTGGGTTGGCCCCACTGCTCGCCTTGTCACTAAGAGGAGCAGAGCATACAGCCGCTCTGCCCCCCAGCTCCGGAACTGACCTTGGATTCCAAGAAATGTGCCAAACAAATAAAATTGATTTTTATTAAGTAAACTTATTCCAAATTGGTCATTAAGTTTAATAGATAATTAACTTTTTTGCACATTTATGTTGTTAGCCAAGCAGTAGTTGATTAAAAATAAAGATTCAACTGTTGACCAACATCTATGGCTTGACTCAAAGGTTTTCACTAATATTGTGTGTTGTTGTAAAACATCTAAAAAGCAACAGTTTAGAAAATGGGAAATTGTCAAGCATAAAAATTTAGAGTCAAGTCCCTCACATTGTGTCAAATATTGACAATTTTATGATCAGGGATCTTCAGATTTCACTCGTTGGAAAAAAAATCTCTGACTTCCACTGTTGCCTTTTTCTTCTAACCTATTTCTGTGTTCCATGCACACACAAGAAAAGAGACAAAGTAATAGAGAAATATAGAAAATAGAAATTCATGCACACATTATTGACAAATGGTGGTCAGCCCAGTTGAATCTTATTAAAAAGCTTAAAAAAGCCACAAAAATTGTGCATCTTTGCACCACAGTCCACACTAAAGTATATTTGATTGCAATGGTCTTTGTGCCTTCAACAACATGTGCATTCCAAATTAACAAGGACTGCTGACCAAGTGTCTGTTTGGGAGAAGTTAGGAAGGAAAGATGTGTTCTTAGAACTTGAAATACTAATGTAATCAACATTAGAATACATTCTAAAGTTCCATAACTATCTAAACTAATGACATCCTGGGAGTTTACGTCTGACTACAACCTTACAGACGACCCAAATCCTTCCACTCGAGTCCACTTTGATGCTTCCCCAGCTCCACTTTATGATCCGGGCTCCGGTCTTAAGGTAATCCAAAGCCACATGGCAGCAAAGAACTGCGGAGGAGTCTGACCTTATCTGGGAAGGTTAGGGAAACGATCTGCATTCCACTCTAAGTGTGTCAGTGCAGTAGATACAGGTTTAATATGTTGTCACTTATTCTCTGCACTTTAAATACATGGGGTGAGTCATACATACATCACAAATAAAAAAAAAAAAAAACTCCTAAATTATCTGACATAAACATTTTAAAGCAATGTTTTAGAAAATGCAAAGAAAGCATTGATTTGTAAATATTTCAAGAAGCAGCGACAGACACAATGTGTTATCTTTTATAACACAAGCATTAAAACCCGTCAACTAAAATAAATATTATACTTTTGTCATTTTCATTAACTTTAAAGGTATGAAAAAACAACACCTGGGGCATATAAATGAAACGGTCATCTTCCACAGTCATGGATTATCATTCCTGTGATCATTTCCAGTTGCTTTTCTTTTTAAATCATCCTCACTGAATCAGAAGAGAAACCCTTCTTTTGGTCTAAAAATACAATATTTGTGCATAAATGAATTCAGATCTGACAACATTAATGCTTTGTAACCAAAGTATTTCAAAACACGGTTTTCTGAGCATCCCTGGAGATTTAAAAAAAAAGGGTGGAGATTGTTTTTACCAAAACTATGCAGATTTTTCAACATTCTCTGCAATACAATTTGAAAAGAGCCACCAGTGAGTCAAACTAAGTAGCAGTGAGTTATGTCATGATGATATCGTGTCCTTGATTCATTTCCGTTTCTTCACTTCCCTTTACCGAAGCAGAGTCAGACGCCCCATTGAAGTGAGTACAGCAGCACAACAAACCCTGTGAAGTACAGGAAACAGTTGTAAGTGCGTTAGTATGAGCACAACTGCCACCACTTATTTGTTGAGGAACTTTTGATTTAGTTCAGATGGGAAGAGCTTATCTATGATGTCAGTGACTCAGGCTTGTGCCTCAGATATGAGCTGTCAGTATTTTTCCAGTTTCCTTTGTCAACGCAAAACTAATCTGTAATTTCTTCTTATTCCTGCAGATTTTTGCACATTTGTTTTCACCTTTTGGGTCTTTAATGAATGATGCTTACTTCCATTGATCTTATTCCCTTCACTGCTTATCTTCCTTGTTTTGTGGCTTCTGGAGTTTGTTATTCCAGTTCCAGACTCTCCATCTTTTCATTTAGAAAGAAGGTTGAAATAACTTAATTTAGAAGACACAAGTCTGTTTATACGCATAAATTACCAAAGTTGTGTGCATAAAAAAATGTGTACCTTTTCTCATCTGATAAAACACATTGTTGTAATAATTCCAATAATCAAGGAAAAAGCATTCTCTAAGTGGCCTCAAAATTTAAACAGGACTGCTTATTTTATTTTTTATTTTTTGGTTGTTCCTTTTATAAATTGTCGTTTACATCTAAACCTAATCAATTAGTACAGTGCTCTGGTTCAGGAAATGGTGCTGTGGTGTACCTGCACAGGCAGGCCTAATCACATGTAATGAACTCGGCAAAGTACGTTTAAATGAGCAATTCCGAGGAAAAGTCTCTTTAAATGTGCGTTTGGGACATCCGCGGTCAAAACTCTCAAGTTCATGTGTTGCCATGCAAGTTTTTACAACCGTTCTCGGGTTCTATGCACAAAACTCACGTCCATTGAACACAATCATTTAAAATGTAATCCAAGTAGAACTTTGACCAATCAGGGGCTTGTATTTGGTGAGCACTTGTCGATCTCTTTTAATTCACGGAGGTGCCAACCGCTTGAAAATGTATCATGACGGAGAAATTAATATTTGTGGTATGTGCCTGGCCGGAATTATAGGACACCAATTTTTTTTCACATATCGGAATAGAGCTGTGAACAAAAAAGTCTGGAGCAAGATTCACAAGATTTGCACCCCTTCGACACAGCCTCTTCTAACTGTAGGTGTCAGATGTGTGATACTAAACAGTTGTACAAAAAAAAAAAAAAGAAAAGACATAGTTAACCTCCCTTCTTTATTTGTTCTGTGTTAACACCATGGGTGAAAAGTGCGTTCTTGAATGCGTGTCACATGCCTGTTGTAAATGTATCTTATAGACCTGAGAAACAGAATGAAAGCCATCACACACAAAAAAAATAAGAAATGAACTGGACTCAAAGGGCCAAGAACTCTGGCATTGACTGGTGTGCCATGACATGCCTCTAAACTTCCAAAATAAAAAAAATACACTGCACAGGAAGTTGGTCCTCTCTAATCACCAAGCCGTCACAAAGAATAAGACAGAATTAACCAATTTTAATGGGAAAATGAATATTTGACAAATATTTAGCAGAAAAAGTTTGGTTTTTTTCCCATTGTTGTGAACCTTGTAGTCCTCCTAAAATGATAAGATGACCTATGGGTGACAGCCTTTTTAGAAAGGAATCATCTTAAACTGACGAACATGATCAACGAATAAGCCAGAAAACATTTTTAACTCCAATAAAGCAGCAGGTTTAGGTAACAACACATTGTATGGGGTTGTATGGTCCAGTAATCTGATGAAATGGGTTTTTTGGTTCATTACAATCCTATTAGTAAGTGCATTATTTAAGCTTAGTGTTAAATTATGTGCACCGCTCATTGTTTAAAGTGTTTTTGCTGTGGAGCCTCTTCCTTTCTTGTCCTCTCTGTTTTCTAAGCTTTCCAGACAATCTGTGTCATTGTGTTAATAGTGAAATGTCACTGCTTTCAATCCTTTTAGCCGTGCTGGTAAATTTAACTGAGTTCACGTCATTGTGGCTCTGTGACAGGAATAAGAGGGACACAAGAGGAGACAGATTTGGGAAATGGTGTAAATATATTTTTAGAAAAACACAATAGTACTGATTTAGGCTGAGCACTGAGGTCATACAAGGTTAAAAGTGGCTTGATACAGTTAAATAGAGTGAAGGACAAGTGGAAATCCCAACATCTCTTTCCCCAGCAGGATTAAGATGTGATCGCAACAGAAAAAAAAAAAAGAAAAAGAGAAGAAACATGAGACAAACTGTCACTTTATCTCTTGGAACGACATCAAATGCAAAAGTGGAAATACCCAGAGGATTCAAAGTGGGCATACTGTAAGTGGTCTGCCGGCTAAACAAAAATAAAAAAATAACTTGTAGGACTAAAATATGCTTCTCTTTAATCCCATTTACCTCACATTTACTTTGATTCCACAAATAAAACTTGAATGGATAAGAAAATACAAGTAGTCTTTTACATGACCCTCATTTTATACAAATTTGTTATTTTAAAGGAATATCAACATGTCAACAGTGTGAGTCTGTTTGACTTTTTTATAGTTTACTTGCGCTGTGACATTTTTTATCTGGCATGATTGTCTGTTTCTCTTTAGGGAATAACCCACATTCAAAGGCTGTCTTGTCTGTTTTCTGTTTAACCCTGGAAAACCCAACAATTTTCTTCAGGGCTTTTAAAGTTAATTGAACACATTTGTTTTTTGTTTGGCAATCAGCAGTTGACAACAGCCAAAAAATTAAAAGCAAAAATTAGAAAAAAAAAAAAAGGGAAAAAATTCCATTAAAACAAAAAGGGGGCCAAATTTGATCCAGTGGGTTAGACAAGCTTAAATTTGAGATTTTTAGAAACAAACCAAAAGAATAAAAAGTGTTTTTCATGTTATGCAAATATTGCACATTCACTGCTAGCCTCAAGATAAAGTAAGGTTTTTAATCTGGTCCAAACTACATCTGGCATCTTTCATATTTATTTACATTTTCAGATGAACAGATTGACAGATGTATGTTTTAAATTAGTCAAACTGAAATGGCAGTCCTGTCATGCCTAAGGGCTCTAGAACATTTTAGTGGCCTCTAATCTTTCTGTTGGAAACAAATCCATATTGGTTTGAGAAATAGTTGATTTGAAGCCATTAAAAAAAGGTTAAAGTGACAAGTTTTTGCCATAGCATTTTTAATGAAGAAGGTCAAGTAACAGTTAGTGAATGACTCAAAAAGATCAGAAAACTTGACCTTTATTACTACATTTCAGCACAACAAACTTCTGAACACAGGAGGAGGGAAAAAAAACAGAAACAAAAAAAGGTGAGCTGAAAACTATGAACTTAAATAGACTGAAGGTAATCAACACAAACAGAAACAGCTGCTTAAGGGAAAACATGGATCAGGTGTGCAGTGACAGAATAATACAGGACTGATGATAACTAGGTCAAAAAAGTACAAATCCTTGCTGTCACTGTCCAACAATCAGAGAAACTGAAACTGAAAATATAGATTAAACTTTTCAGAAGTCTAAACATATTTGGATTTAGAACAAAAAACAAAGATAAAAACTAGGCTGATAACTTTAAAGTTACTGGAAGAATTCCAAGGACAAACAGATTTTTTACATAGATTTTCTTTCTTTGGGTTCAAAGCAAATATAAATATAAATCTTGCTTCTTTAAACATTCATTCTAGTTAAAAAAAAAAAAAAAATTCTGTAATCTCACATCCTGTGATTGTTTTTCAAGCGTTGTTGCTTGACTTTAAGCACTCCACGGATTCAAGGTATTGATGAGGTTACATTTATAAATGTCTACATTTGTCTTTATGGTGCAAAAAATAATTTAAAAAGAACCTTTAGTACCAGCAATATTGCATTGCAATTACAGTGTTCCAATATTGTGTGATTTCAAGGAATTAGTTGAATGCAGGTTACCTTTAAAGTCCGTCACAGATGTTGTTCTAATGGTGCATTCACACCGGACGCGTCCGAGGAGTCAAATTCACGCCTGTCACCTTTCCTTTGACACCCGTCAAACAACAACGGTGGAACAACCGCCGACAAACTTCATTCGTTGACCACATCATGGAAAACATGGATGATGAGCGAGGAGCTTGTGTTTTAAATGTTTTAGAGAGCTCTACAGAGGCGTCGGCAAGGACGTCTGTGCCTGACTGCCGTTTTAAACATTACTTCCCTCTGTCTGTGATAAAGTTTGGAGTATTGGCCCAAGAGGGGGAAAATAAAAATAAAACTGGGGGATGTTTTTATTATTGTCTTGATGAAACACATTTAGCCCTGAACATACTGAAAATACGGTTGGGTAATGCATCAATATGCATCCTAGCTGCACGTATTACGTGTGGCTAACGTGAACTTGCACAAGTAAAAATACAATCTGGATATAAATGAGCAGTATAATTATGATGTAATGTGAGTAAATATGTTTGGGTTTATGTATCTGTTTTTAGGAGGCTGGAATAACAACCCCACTGCAGGGCAGTCCCAGGGCATTTTCTGCAGTATGATGTTTCTCTTCTTCTCTTACCAAGTGGATCAGAAAACGTGCAGCACAAGATGAGACTGTCTCCCTGTCAACCGCAGACATGCTCTCCAATGTGCTATCAGAGAAAGATGTCCCATCCCCATTAGCATGTATTCCTGCATTCATGTCAACACTGCCCACCTGCTTTGATGGTCTTGTAGACAATGTCCTGGTCTATATTTCTGGATTTTTTGTCAGAAAAACTGTCCTGTGAAGTGTGCCAGCCAAGTTAAGTCACAGCCCTCATCCTTGGATCAGAGCTACCATCTGCTTCACCTGAAGAACAGTGGTGGAGTGGTGGTCCCTCAGAGGGGACAGTGAAAGTGGTCAGAGCAGCAGAACGTGTTATGCATTAGAAGAAAGGTGTCAGTGTGTCATTCTTCTTCTTTATTTGAGCTAAACTGATTCAGAAGATGTTTTTACTCAGGAAACAGATCACATAGTTTATGATTAACAACCACAGCTTTTATGTCTTATTGTTTCTGTGTTCCATAAAATAAGGCTGCACCAGAGGACAAAGTGGACTACCCTGGAGATTCAGAGTGCCATCACATGCAAGAAGCTGTTGGTTTTTAGGGTTTTAGTTGTGATAATTTGTTATCATCTGAATATTTCAGCTAGTTCTGTCTGTAGATGTCAGCCATGTCTTTTTTTCCTTGCTTTAAGCTGGAGGAGTTATTCTATTTATTTACAAGTTTCAGTCATTGTTAGGTCATGTTTTAAAAAGTTGTGGGAGAAATTATTCTTATTTATTAAAATAAAAAATGTATATATTTTATTTGATTGTTTATCAAATGTCTCATTTTTGTTCCGAGTTCTTTTAATATTTTTTCTCACAATTATGTCTGACTAGTAAGATCTGTGAATGCGTTTTAGATATTAATGTTTTGAAAAACATAGCTTGCAAACCATTTCTTTTTTTCATTCAAATGTATTTTATTAATATAACACATGTCTGATTTTGTTGGAAGTTTTTCTTTTCGTTGTTTTTGGGCTCCCCAGCACCACAGAAAAAGACAGAAAATAAACTAATAATAATTTAAATGAATTGTTAAAGTTGTTTTGCTTATTGAATTAATTCTTTTTTCATTAACATGCCACTACATATGTCAGATTATGTTAAAAAACAACAACCTGTTATTTTTAGTTACAAATACACCTTCCTCATTAAAAACAATAGCACTGTGGGCACACTTAGACCTCTTCAGGATGTCAGCGTGTCGAGACGTCCCTTTCAACAGATGATGACAGTCTATTCCGGTACCAGGAAACACTTCTGGTTCCTGTGGAGAAGAAAAAATCAGTTTGTAGGATTTTCTTTATTTTAAATACTTTGTTTGAACGAATTAATATTTTAAGGGAACGGTTATTTATTTTGTGGGAACAAAAAACTAGTTGTGGGAACAAACTAATTATTTTTTTACCTATGTCTGGTCACAGGCTTCATAATTATGTGAAATTTTGGAGGCTGGAAGACGTGGAGCAGTTCACATTTCAGATTCCATCTTTAGTTTTTAGATGTCAAAGAAGAATGTTATCAGTTTTGCTTCTGCTTTTGCTGTTTGTGTCTACAATGCGATTTCAATAGTCATAACAAACTGTTTTCTTTTTCTTTTTTTTTTTTTTCTGATTTGGACATAGTAGCCTGTTAAAAATGTATCATGCTGAATGCTTTGGAAAAATCTAGAAGGATGAGCCAGCTCTGTCGTTATCTTTCAAAAATCTCCCTTTGTTGATAACGTCTGTCTCATTTGAGTGTTTTGCTTGGTTTCATGTGACTCAGCCAAAGCTATCGTGTGATTCAAGTAA
The DNA here is from genome assembly GCA_036245035.1 of Adrianichthys oophorus. Taxonomy (NCBI): domain Eukaryota; kingdom Metazoa; phylum Chordata; class Actinopteri; order Beloniformes; family Adrianichthyidae; genus Adrianichthys; species Adrianichthys oophorus. The sequence goes on from BSAI01000108.1 coordinate 11,697,508, forward strand.
TTTTGCTGTCACAAAACACCAAAAATAGTTTCCGAGTTTCCTTGATACAGAAGTCAGCAGTGGTGGTTTTATTTTTTAAAGTATCTAACCATGTATCGCGTCTTCACTGACCACTGCATTTTCCTCAAACATTTTAAAGATGCACAGTAAAAAGTTAATTTGAAACAAATGCAGTCAGGAGAAGGTTTACTATCAATCAACCATGGCCCTTCCTTTCATTTTTCTCCCACTTCAAACAGAAATAGCTAGCAGTAATCTGGAAGCCACATGTCATCCCGCACAAAACTTGTGAGCAGATGATGCGTCCTCACACACCAAAATAAAAGATAACAACAGCTGAGTTCTGAGAGTGTAATGATTCATTTAACAATTGAGTTCATACATATATCATAATTTAGTTTGCGATACAATTCATAGTTTAAATTGGTTCATTTTGAACAATTGATTCACTGACCTAAAATCAATCAAACATCTTCAGCCAAAAACTGCTGTTGTTCTTCATCATGCAATCACTACAAACAGTAGGATTCTGCCCCTGGTGTACGACACACCCGCAGTGGGATACCCAGGTATGGCCAGCGCATAGACACTAATGAAGAACTCTTTCTGGTGGCCCACGATGCAGGTGGACGTGGCCCAGTTTTGTGGGCCGAATGGCCGTCCCCTCGTCAGCTTCCAGCTGGTCTCCTACAACCTCTGCCCGTACCACAAAGTCCCAGGTCCCATATTGCTGTGAACTTCAACACAGACCTGCCCCGCTCTCAAGCTAACGCCACAATTCTGTCAGTGATTGATCGGCTCTCGAGGGCTTGTTGCCTTATTACTCTATCCAATTAGTCCACTGCTCTTTTGGTACTACGGCCTCCCTGAGGATATTGCATCAGGCCGTGGTCCACAGTTCACCTCACAACCATGGCGGGCGATGTCCAAAGGGCTGGACATCAATGTGAGTCTCACCTCCGGCAAACCCACCAGTCTAACAGCCAAGTGGAATGCCTCAACCAAGAAATCAAGAGGTTTCTTAAAACCTACTGCAGCAAACATTAGGAGGACTGGAGCCGGTTCCCGGTCTGGGCAGAATACGCCCAGAACTCCTTAAAAAAGGAAGCTACGGGGATCTGTTTAGTATCTGGTGGATTAGGAGGGGTACAACCCAGAGGAACACATCTGGGTCGTCTCTGAAATCCTTGATCAGTGACTTCCACACAGACAGGCCGGCTCCCCGACCTCGTGGCTGAGCCCGGTGTTGGAGGGGGTTTGACATTTTGCACCAGGCCTTACCAAATGTGAGTACATGCGCTGGTATAAGGTAGTGACCGTCCAGTGTGAACACCACATGCAGAAAGCATGTTCAAGAATGCCCATTTAGCTTGTTCTTGAACACACATCACATGCCTGGTGTGTACATAGCATCAGGGAGGAACTGAGAAGAGCCTTTAGTCCTCTAAATCTAAATGGAAATCCGGCAGGAATGCCATCCAGACGCCTTCCCTCTTATGCTTTAAGGATGTTAATGGATCCTGTAATTTATGCATTTCAGGGCTATGTTGTATTTTCACCTTTTGAACCTGACAGACGGTTTAAACAGATCTTTGTTGTGTCATCTTTTGTTTGAATTTGAGTGTGACAAAGGTATGAAGGTTACAAAACTCTGTGAAAGTTCTTTGTTCTTTTTTGGAGCTTTAACGGAATCCTAAATGTCAAATGAAGCCAGAATTGCGTGACACTGACACATTGCAGCAACGTGAATATTTGCAAAATGCATGAGGTAAAAACTCAGGGGATGAACGGGAGAGCTACATCTCATCAGAGGCAGGAAAGAGGATCTCCAAATCCTTCTGTTATTAATATTTATTTACTTTTGTAAATGTGACAAGATGACCTTATTTTCTTTCATAAAGAACGAGCCAACAGTTTCTTTATGAAAAGGGAAAAAAAAATCTAAATTAGACTCCATTAACTCATGAAATGTTTTAATTTATTATATCCTTTTATAGAATATATTAAGGATATTTATGTTTTTCTTGTCATGTTCCTGAAATGATTGCAGATCAAATAACTGTGTTACGCATGATGACCTTTTGACTGCTGATCCGTTGTCTTTGTATGTCAGCAAACCAGAAATAGCACTGTGAAATAATTAGTGTTTTGTTTTAATAATAAATAATAATCAAGCAATAACGTAAAAGAAAAGTAATCCACAAATTAAAACAAGTCCTTCAGCTGTCAAACAATTTCCTGTCGAAAGTCATGAGGGAGAAAACATCAACGCTGAGATCCAAGGTGGAAACGAGATGAGTCATGTGACCATTCAATTTGCAAACAATGATAAGCACTGCCCTGTGGTTTGCACAGATGACTGAAAGGAAGGAAAATTTAACAAAGGGACTTGGCTGTCGGACTTGGCCTAAAAGCAGGACCATTGTAAAGCACAGAAACTGAGAGTAAAAGAACAAAAGCATAGAATGTTTGCAGGGGAGGCAGAAAAGAAAACATTTGTGGAAAAAGCCCGGTGTCTACCAAAACAGATGGTAGCTGCTAAAGAAGATTACATGCTGCTGCTACTAGATCCACCATCACTTAAGACCTACCAACCCCCAAACACAGTTAAACACCCGGACAGACCTCCAACTGTTTCCTCTTATCCATCCCCAACAATCCGGTCAGCACTCATCCCAGTATCCCGTTCACATGCTCTTCCTTTCAGACAACATCAGAGCTGGAATCCGGAAAAGTCTGGTGTTGTATGTAAACATCTCAGATTCTACTCACCCCTATCCCCAACAAAGTATGAAAACATTCATTTTTTGATTTAGTTTGGTGGAAACAAAGATTAAAAAAATATTTTTAAAGACAGCAAGAAGTTATTTTTCTGCTCTTTTATAGAAAAGACTGCTGTGACGAAAGATCAGCGCACAATGGAATAGGCAAGCAAGTAAAACAAACCAGTAAAACAAAAACAAATGTGGGTTTTTTTTACCATTACCTGTGCAACAAAATGATGAGCAATGATAGAGCTTTCCAGCCGTACAGTTTTGAGCCAGATGTCTGCTCAGAAGAGGAACATTAAGATGTACATCATTTAGTTGTTTCCAAGTGGAGGCATCCTAATGGAGCAGAGCAGGGAGCTTGTGGCCCGCTAACTGTAGCTCCTATGTCACTGCTACAGGCTTTTTCCAACTGCATTTTTTTGTCTGCTCCTAATTCCCCACTATTTGATTAAACAATATTCAGAAAAACAATTTTAATCTGACTTTTTTTTATTTTGTCCTCCATCAGGAGAAAAATGCTACAAGAACATGCTAAAAACTCCACAAACCGGATTTTCATCGGAGTGGGTCTTTAAGTCTCAGACTAGATGAAGGAACGTCAAAGCAATTTTTGTTATTTTGTGCACTCATAAGTTTGTCCCAAAGATTGGCAAATTGAACAAAAAGATTCTTTAGGTCCAAAGTGGTGTTAAGTTGTGGAATTCGTTTCTTTGTCTGTCAGGAATTTGCCAGTTTATTGTCTCTGCATTTCAACCAAGCCTTAGCTCTGGGACATATGGTTTTAAATTACCTTAGCACTATAACAAACAACGATTTGTAGTTTGTCTTGAGTGTTTTTAATCACTAAGTCTCTGTTTAAGGAGAAACTTCAAAATGGAAATTGGACTTTTGCTCCTTCACAAATTTTAAACTAATTCTTGATGTTTTTTCCCCAGAGGATGGGACTTGAACCTGACATATGGACCTGAGTTGCACTTCTCTTGCAGTCTCTCATTCAAAGACTTCTGACCCTAGGAGCACTTGAACTAAAAAACCATGTACGTTTAATTTAAAAGCTAAACCACAAATAACAAATGCACATGAATATGCCCCTTTGTGCTTTAAAACCTAATGCTAATTTAAATATAAAATTTAAGATTTTGCTTAACTTGAACTTGTAAAATGTAATTAATGAAGAAAGCATTAAACTGGTAAAGGTACATTTAATTTTTCATGCAACAATTCTTCGTTTTTCTTAAATGAAGAATAATTAAAATGATTAAATAATAGAAATATAATGAAGAGGTGGTTGGAGACTGTGTGGGTGGTGATTCTCTGTGGCATTTTTCAAGAAAACAGTCAGAAGGCATATATATATATATATATATATATATATTTTTTTTTTTTTTCACCTAAAATCCCATTTTAAGTGTTTTTGTTAAAGTCAAAATGATGCATTTTTTAGTAAACAACTGCAACATTTTTCAATAAAAAAAACATGACACCACACGGTTTTCTTCATCAGTCTGTTGGTTTATTTATCGTTAGCAATGACACCAAATGTATTCTACAGTTTTCACTTGCTATCATAGGAGATGCATTTTGAATTGTAAACAGTGAAAAGGATAAAATGCATTTCAGAATAACCCCTTACAAGCAGTGTATGACCAGGAAAAAGAGCGGATTGTGTTTGCTCTTGCTCATCTATGCTTTTTTTTTGTTTGTTTAAATTCTTTTACGTGTCATCTTTTAAGTTTTGCGTCTTTCTTATTTACATAGATACAGCTGGGCCCCACACGTCACCAGCAGAGATCTATTTTTTTTTCTTTTTTTTTTTTTCTATGATGTGGCATCACATAATTTTCTTAAAGAATTATATGTCCAACCATAATGCCCCCAGCTGCCTGCTGCCAGGGTTTAGCACACAGTTAGAATGACTTGCTTAAAACTACTGATACTTCTTGAAAGTCAACCTTATGGCTCTAAAGTGTTTTTCTCTTAACAGTGAAAAAGTAAAACAAAGCTCAAGCCGTTCCGTCTTCCAAGTAATAAACTCAAATGCATCCAAAAACTTAATGAAACATGAAGTTTAAAAAATATATTGCACTTAAAGTTCAGGACAGCTTTGGACCTGTTTGGTGGTTAAGAGGGGAAGTGAGAGCTATAAGCTGAGTGCTTTGGAGGATGGGAAGGTGTCTGTAGAAGTATCCAGCAAGTTAATCTAAATAAATAGGCAAACATTTGTTCACACAAAGCATTTTCTTTGTTCTTTGACTAGCAACCTCTTGTGCATCCCCTTGTAGAACAAGGGGAACTCTAAAAAAGATGAAGAAAATGAAAAAGAGTAGAGATGAACCAAGCTGTAACGTGTTAAAGCAGTGTCCTGAGAATGTTTCCTCATTAGTCCAGAGAGCTACAACATTAAAGGAGATATCAATTTTCTGTTCCTTGCAGGCAGGAAACAGATCGCCTTTTTTTTTTTTTCCCAGTCCATCTTAGTCCTCGCTCCTGCCGAACTGCTTTAAAATTTAAAACCAACGAGTTTCTAAAAGCTTTAAATGGATGCGGAGATTTGAAAGGTGAGTGTCAAAGAAATCGAGCCACGAAGGTTGTCGTCATCGGAACGCCTTGTGTTCACCCTCCATCGAACTTGCAATCAGGACGAAAAGACAGAAGGAAATCGGTCGTACCAACAGCTGTGGAGGTGCTTCACAGAGGAGGAAGGTGGCGGAGGGGAGGAAAGGAGCAAAGGAGTCTTTAAAGGAAAAAAGGTGACAAAACAGTACCAGACTGTCTTCACCTCCTTTTTTCCAGTACAACTGGTTGAAAACAAATGTATCTTTCGTTTTTTTATACCTTACTTATATAAAAAAAGAAAACAACAAAAAACAGTGATCGGACAAGCGTCCAGCTCCTGCTGCAGCCCTTGCTCGTGGGCTGTAATTTAAGTAACATCCATTCATTCATCAATCCTCTCAGTAACTGTGTAAACTACATTCCTTTGCAGTGCCATAGCTTTGCTGCGTCCTCACACACCACAACAATGAAAAAAGAAAAAAAAAACACGTCAGGATAACACTCACACATGCACGCACAACAATAATAATAATAATAATAATAAAAATTAAAAAAAGGAAAAGGCAAAAGAAAGCTCACGTCCCACCCACTCCATGTTTCTTTTCAAGTCTGCCCCTTTGTTTCACTTTCACCAACACTCTTGCTTCTCGTGTTCCTCCTTTTTTTACGATGAAGATGAAGTGGAAGTGGCACTGGGCTTCTTTTGGTTAATTAGGTCCGAGTAAAGTTCTGAGCGCAGGAAACGGGGGTATGAGTCCTTCTCCATCAGCCCGTATATCCGCCTCTGCGCCAGGTCAAAGCAGGAACGCGTCACATTCTGCAGGTTGTCCTTAGTGTGATCTCGTGTGTAGGAGTCCAGATTCACCTGTAGAGAGAAATAAGAAAACAGGTTTTACTTTTTTTCCCCCAACGTCTAAGGCACATGAGCTGTGCTAGCCTTCTCTTACCTCTTTACAAGACTGGATAGCAATGTATTCTGCAAAGATTTTCTTGGCTTTTGAGGCCATCTTGGACTGCGACTTGATCTTCTTGTATTCCTCACATGCTAGCCAGAATTCCAGATTTTCCTCGCTGAACTCTGTGCGCAGGAAAGCTCTGAAGGCTGCCAGGCCGTCTGAAGTGAAGCAGAGAAGAGGAGAATAAACAAAGGGGAGAGTTGAGTGAAGTGCCATAGCAACCTCACAGTTGAAGCCCTCCTTGGCTTAAAATAGCTCTGTGGTTGCCTTTTGAGTCATGCGGGAAGCCAAGAAAAAAGAAGGCTTATCAAAGTCTAATACATCCTTCATGTGACATCACCCAGTGATTCCACATTTCCTTAATACTCAGAGTAACGGCTGGTCGCTCATTGAACAAAAGGGTGACTCTTTTCACGAGGGGACTGACTAACTTTAGCACCTCGGGCTCTTTCAACTTTCCGTCCAGTCAATGATTAAAGGAAGAGGATAGAAGAAAGAATTGCAGGAAGCCAAGCCCACCCAAGGCTCCTGTCTGCACCTTTCCGTTCCCATGAATCACCCACGCTGAAAAGGCAGAGCCATCATCTCTTACCTCACTCTGGTTAAAAAAAAAAAAAAAAAGCGGGAGTGAGGTAAGAGGTGCAGGAGAGGAAATGAGAAAACGGGGAGCAAAGTGGTCAAGAAAGCTGAATAAGAAACAGATGTAGCGCTGGATCTGTATCCCTGTTTTATTGTTTTTTTTAAGAATTAGAAGCTGACTGGACACTGGATTTAAAAGAATAAACTATAAAGTGCTACATTTACAGCTTCAGCCTGTCCTCCAGACTTTGTGAGGATTAGGGAAATGAGTCTACTAACAGCATGTGCAATCCCTGTCCCTACACCTTCTATGCTCCCACCCTAAATCTCCATTTTTTTCTTCTTTTTTTTTTGAAGATGAGCAATAAAGATTAATTCAATCAAAGAAACTTACATTTGTGGGCCAGCAGCTTGTCAAGTGAGTCTCCCCATTTTAGTGCTTCCTCTGGGGTAGGCCTGCAGATGAAAGCAGAGCGGTTCTTCAACAAGCCCATTTCAGCCAGGTTTTTCATTGTGTGACCCATTCGCAGGACTTCGTCTATGCCAGGCAGATGAGTGGAAATCTGGAAGTAGAGGATCCCTCTCTGCTGTTTCCCCCCACTACCGTCAGACACACTCAGCTCTGCCTCATGAATGGCTGGCAGCGCTCTGAGTCCTTCTGCTTCTGTCTGATGGGGTGATTGGTTTTTATTTTTGCCTCTCAATGTGAATTGGAAGGCAGTGGAGGGAGGAGCTTCAGCTGGCCAATCAGGATGTGTTGTGAGGTCTTGGGACCTCCCACCACCACCAGCTAGTGTCTGTCTGGTGCCACCCATTCTTAGAATGAATGTCTGTTAACTCCGTTAACCTCTCAATCAAACATTTTAAGGACTTTTTTTTTTTTTGGTTTGCTATTATTTACGTTTTCTTTTGTATAGTGACAAAAATCAATTACTTAAAAAAGTAATTTAAATAAAAACAATGTTATGTATTGTTTTTATTTTCTCTATAAAAAAATAAAATTGTTCTTTTTTTAAATTTATTTTATAAGCACATTTTCATACAAGTTTGATTTATAAGCAGATTTTTTTTTCTTTTTCAAGAAAAGTGTCACAATTCTGAGCTTATAATATATTAACTTGATTTATTTATAAGAAAAAGCATAAAATAAAACACCTAACATGGTGAACTGCAGCAGTTTTTCATATTTTTCCATCATTTTTATAAAAGCTGCACTATAACACGCTTCCATCGCCCCATCTCCCCGCATCTTCTGTTCTCCAACACAGGTCAGATGAGGCAGGATACAGAAAACCGTCTCACACTCACGCCCACTTGCACAAACTGCTAGGAAGTGGATACTTACTTGACTGACTTCATGGATTTGTCTAACTTGTTGGCTGGAGTGCTTCCTGGGGACTCATTCCTCCTCCGCAGGAAAGCCAGCCTGTTCTTCATGTCTTTGGCCCTGAGCGAAGAAAAGACAGATAAAAGGAAAAGCAAGGAAGGGGAAAGGTATAGGGAAGCAAGGGGTGGGGAAAGTTTTGGGAATTATGGTAAAAAGGGAAAACAAAAGAAAAGATGGGGAAAAAAATTTGGTTAAGACTCAGAATCCAAAATCCAGAAGTGATGCAATCCAAGGAAATTGTCTCCAACAAGGTTTTTGAGCTCTATAAATCCATATGGAGTGAAACCAATAAATGCCAGAAAAGGGAAATGCAAACATGTTTACATTCTAGAGTTTTCCAGGAGTACGAATCAGGCTTTTATCACTATCTTATCAATCAAATTTCTCTCAGTCTTTCCTGCAGAAGTGTCCCTGGCAGGTTCCTTGGCGGGGACTGAACAAATGTTGCAAAGAAGGAGGGGAGAGACTCAGTCTTCACTCTTTGGTTTCATCACGCCGTCCTCAGTGTGCCTATAGAGGTTGCTGAGAGGGAGCTGACCCAGGGCAAAGGCAACATGCTCGTTCCTGCGCTCTTCTGCAGCTTCACTTTCAGAAGCAGAATTAAAATTATCCCTAATCAAGCACCTCACCTGTCTCATGCCGAGCTGTGATAAGCTGTGCTGTATTAAAAGCCACACATTGTAGCACACCAATGATGGGTACGCATGGGCTCCTCCAGGATCCTACACATTCCCACAATCCCTGGGTAGGTGTCCTGGCTTTTCTCGGCCTGCAGCACGTGCTGCCTCATTGGGATGTGACCTCACTCAACACCCATTTCCTGAGTCCCTGCTTTTGATTTCCACTGCGGATTGACTGGCCCGCTAATAATGCGGCGCAGCGTTGTGGGCTGGATGGGCCTAATCACTACAAGATGTCCCACTGCTAACCCACAGGCCTCAGGAGAGAATGTAGAACCCAAATTAAGAAACAAGCTTTCCAGTTATAGTCACTTATCACTCATCCGTGCATCACAGGAGGCTGGAACTGCAGATTAGCAGAAATATTGCACACCCGCAAAAAAAACATTTAATGGACTCCCTCATGGCAACTCATCCTTGCTTAAGTTGAACTGTTATGCCAAGTAAATGAAAGATGAACTGGTGGAGCTTAAATATGCATCCAAGAAAGTCACTAGAATTTGAAACTGGGAAGGTAGAAATCAGTTCTTTTCTTCTTCTTCTTTTCTTCTAAAGAGTAAAGCGTAACTTTATGACAAGCTGTTTTTTTTCCCTTTTTTGGGGGGGGGCTTATAGAAGCTTTGACATTTGCATGAATTTCTTAATTTATACGCTTAAGACACCAGAGAAGAAGAGCCCATCATTAAAGCTAATTTAGAATGTATTGAAAAATGATGCATTGAGCCATGCGAGGAGTGAAAACCGCTTTCAGGTAATGGTAATAGATAGGTAATAGATGGGTTCTTTTATTCTAGGAATAGCAAAACCTCCCCACCCAGTCAGATGACTCATCCATTGATTTAAATAAAACTGCAGCCCCGCATGAAGAGCCTCAAATCCAGATGCTTCAGTGCTAAGCAGAATGTAGGCCTCTGGTGCAGGAGAAAAAAAAACAACAGGGTGCTCTAATGCAGCAACCCTAGGAACAGCACATACTCGACAACACAAACTCTTAAAAAAAAAAACACTTAAGATACCAGAATAGGATTTATTAGATAATTCTAATTTTAGGTTCCTCGTTATGCAATTACAATGCATGCTGGTTTGATTAAAAGACGCCTGTGTCGTGGTGGAGCATGTGAGCATTACAGACCATTTATAAAGACTGGAAAGTATGCGCTTGGCCCGACAAAAGATGCCTTATTATTTATGTGAGGTTTAACCCAAGCAGAGCCCATGTGGAAACGATGTGACAGGGAAGTAATAACAGCTTCTACAGACAACTGTATGTTTCTCTCCTGCCACCATGTGGTCATGAGAGCAAACTGCAAATACCAGAATTATATAGTTTACTATTTATTTTAAGACATAAGGAGGGGAAGAGAACATGTTAAAAAGCAGATTCATGCACATATGACTCAGTTAAGTCAACACACTCAAGATAGACTGGTCTGCAGTAAGGCAAGACTTGTTAAAATATCAGTTTTGATTTGATTTGACATTGCACCCTTTCAATCATACCTGTGTCCTCCATGTTGAGACTAGGGATGCTACAATTCGGTACAAACTTCAATTTTTGGGTCACCGTGTTGTTTCAGTTTGACAAAAAAAAAATGGAAACAATCTTTTTTAAATTAGCTAATAAACAGTGGACAGTGAAGAAAAAGCATTTAGCTGGCTTATACTAAGCCTGGTAATAAAACATTATTAACTATATTAATTTTAGCTCAACAAATGGGTTTGACCTTTTGAACATAAACCTATGTAAATGCATGCAGTAGGGATGCAACAATACATTTTCCCTCAAATTCGGTTCAATGGTGTTCAAAGGTTTTTGAATTGAGAATTGTGGCATCCATGGTGCCTACTTATCCGATTGCTACAACATTAGCAAACTGTGTCTTTCCAAAGCATAGAGCAAAAATCTAATAACTGCAAAATATTAACCCTTTCCTTTCTGGAAAAGCTTACTGAGGCCTGTGAGAAGTGCATATACTGACTAATGAAATCTTCTCATTCCTCACAGCCTACGACCTTTGCAGTTTGGGAGACTGTGTTGATAACTTGGAATGTCAGAATCAATCACTCAATGTCACGGGCCTGTCACCTCCTCTCAAGTGTGTCATTTTTATTTTTGAGAGGAAGTAAAGTTTTTGGTTTTTGATGTCCTGCTTCCAGATCTCACTCTGGTCTGCTGAGAGGTCCAAAGAGATTTACTGTTATCCTGAATTCTCCCAAATGTGTCTAAACCCCAGAGCCCGGGTTTGCTTGGTTTAGCCTCCAGTTGGAATAGCTCAACTACATTGTTGTTCACCTTTCGGCATTTTTCTTTAGAGAAATGTCAGCTTCCCCTGTTCCACTGAGTTGCACATTTGGTTTGGAAGAGAGTTTTGCATCTGATGCCCTTCCTGACACAACCCTGTATTTCTACTGGGCTTGGGACCGGCACAGGGAGGTCCAGAATGGCTAAACTAACTGCATTTAGGAATGCTTTTCAGCTTTAAAAAAAAAAAAGCATTGATGACAAAGATGTGCAACAGTTGTCACGCCATGAAGACCAGCAAATTTTGACCAAGATTTTTATCACTACTTGATTTAACAATGGGCTCCGTGCAGCTCTGCCCTTAAGCTGTTCTTCTTTTCCCATTCTGATTAACTTCTCCAAGTTCTTCCACTTCAATGCATCTCCCCACTTTCAGCCTGCTCCGCTGTTTTAATACAGTTATCCGTGTATCAGCCTCCATTTGTTTTAATACAGCCAGCTTCCACCTGTACTTATCTTGATGTGCCAAGAGGCCAACACAAGCTCTGTCAACGATTATCAAATTAAGAAGATCTTTGATCTGCAGCTACAAGCCAGAACTTTCTGCTCCGCTGCCCAACACGCTTCCGGAGGCAAGGCGGTGTCTGTGGCACAGGAAGAACACACACCTGACTGAGCCCTTTACATGCCTGAATGAGGAACCAGGAGGTCTATCCTCCTGCAATTATCTGCAGCTTCCCAAACTCTTTATTCCCTCTTCTCCTGGCTCACATTAGCCGCGCTAATAGCACCCCTCTGGCTATTCCTGGTGTTCTGAAAAGTGGGCCGCACTCTCAGGAAAAGGCTGCAATGGGGTGGGGGTGGGGTGCATGCAGACATAAAACAGATCCGAGTGCACCCTTTATGTGCAAGGCAACTCCATTGTTTCACCTCATCCTATGAACCCATTTATCACAGCCGATTTTGTCCATCACGATGAGCAAAGCTGGTTCAGGTAAGAAATGTGCAAGCAACTCTATTGACAGGAGGCCACGTGCTTTTTAGATAAAAACAGGACACAAAACACATCTAACTGTGTCATAGTGTGAGTCTGTTTGTGGATTTGAGTCTGCAAAAGTATAAAAGGTCAAGTTTAGATTTACCGAGTCGTATCTCTTTGAATAAACAGCTTTGACTCTGGAAATGACACAGGAAAAAGTCCCAGGGAATTTGTGCTTAGCCCTCCTCACAGACTGAACTCATCAGCTTTTCAATTGCATGGTATCCAAGTGAAAGAAAAATCTAGAAAGCTAGGAGTCACTCAGAAGTGTTCCTATTCCTAGAAGAACAATGAAAAAAGGGAATTGCCCTCATTTTTGGCCATAAATATCGAGCCATTACAGTCACAGTCTCTGACAATCAGGACAGAAATAGGAGCTCTGTTGAGCTAACTCACCTTCCCAGCCACAAAGACCACATGGGCAATCCTATTCCTGTAATCCAGGCTGGGTATAATAAGAAAAAGGGACAGCTTCAAGTAAAAAGCTAACACTTTGTCCTGGAAATGGTTTCAACATAGCACTCTCTCTGTGTCGAAATGAGATCCGAAGTTAGTTAAAAACGAGGAGCAAGGATTCCTCCAAATCCTCAAAACATCAGATGCAAACTTTCCTTTTAGTCTAAAAACGGTCTCTTGCTCTTACCTTTCCAGGTATTTCTCAGAGAAATCAACCATAGTGGGTAGCATGGGTGCTGGCATGAACACAGCAAGTGCTGCATGTAAGAGTGTGTCAAGAGTGGCAGTGGTCAGGACCCGGGGGCTTGTTTAGCAATCGCATTCCTCTAACCCCCAAGTGGCTCTGCTGAGCTTTTTATAGTCCAGGGGGTCTGGAGAGGGTGGATCCTTTTTACAGACAGTTCAGATAAAAAAGAGGATCAGGTTTACAGGATGAGTTTCTTTTACAGCAAAACCTAAGTTGTAAAAAAAAAAAACAATCATCTTTTCAGGTCTGATTTTCAGATTATTTGCTTTTGCTGCTAAAATGTAGAATAATACTGCATATTAAAATCTGCTTTAAAAAAAGTCCCATCTTTTATTATTGACAGCTCATCTGTTTGTGAAGCTTATTGTTGTTGTAGTTTTTTTTATAAATTTGACAAAAAGGTTGCAACAAAGAGTAAGGGTTTGACATTAGAAGGTAAATGTAGAATAAATAATCTTAATAACGAAGTGAAAGAGATACAAGTCTAAGCCTAAGGCTCTTTGTAAAAGAATGAATAATCAGCAGGGTTTTCTATTGAAAATACGATGATGTCAGCACCCACTAGTCCCACAAATGTAGTCAAAATCATGGAAATAATCCGATTTTTTCAGAATGCACACATTCAAGACTGAAAGCAACATTTCATATTCAGACATTTCTAATTGACTTGATCACTATTGATTACTTTAGCAAAAGTATTTTGTTTATTCTGTTTTTTGTGGACCATTGAAAGTCATCAGAGCTGTAGTTTCAAGCACTTCACACCTTTCTAGCATCGGCCTGATTCCATGACAAAATCTCAGCCCACTTGTCTGCATAGCAGTCATCCACCTCAGCCAGCTTTCACAAAAGGTCCTGCATTTCTCCAGGCAGCCAAAATAAGTCTTCCTGTTTTGGCAGGTCCTTAGCTCAGTTTAACAACTTTGACATGTATTTAAATGTCATTTGTGTGGATTTATTGTGTGAAAATATTAGATCAGATCTGATCAATAAACATTCCAGCTTCTAAATGTGTGTTTATGTTAGAAAAATTGAAAAAAAGGGTGTATTTGTAAGAAAAAAAGTGGAGATATCTGACCTATCTGGCTTCATTGCTACTTGTTTCTGAACACCTGGACTGACTCAAAAAAACGGGTGGTGATGAAAACAGGCGGAGGCAAGAATCATTCACACAATCCCAGGAAGACAGCTGTGCCGGATCCAGAAAACTAAACACAGGAATGTGCCTAAAGATGTGGTGAAAAGGATAGAGAGGCGGACGTGGGGAAAAACAAAGTTGGCCAAAAAGAAATAGAGGGGAAGGGAATGACTACTCAGGAAGCTGGGCACATTTTATAGTGGATAAGACAATTGAAAGCTTGTGTAGAAGTGAGGTGGTTCCTTTCATTGAGTGTTGATAAAGCATTTGACTATTTTTACCACATTCTTTCCTAACTAGATGTGGATCCATCTCAAGTTCCAAAAACAGCCCAGACTGGCTAAAACCTGTGAAGGTGCTCTGTGGTATCTAGCACCTAGATGTTAGAAGTGGATACTAACAGTCCTGTGAGTTGGGCAAGATCTGCGGCAGATCTTTTGACAATACCTCAACCCCCTGTCCTTCTGCATCACTGTCAGTTCGCACTATCAGTGGGTATGTGTCTTTCAAACCAAGATTGTGCTGTGAAGGTGCTAGCTGCAAGACTTTTTAATGTTTTTGTTTTGTTTGTTCGTCTGTTGTCAACTTGCAAATGCAGGCAGAATCTGTGAGAAATACATTTCAGTGGATTGCTGGACTTCAAATTTCTGAATCTGTGGTCCAGACCATTGACTGTTAAATAGAGGAAGCATGTGGTCGCAGGACCTTTTGCCTTGTGTTGGGCTGGTTAGAAGGCTTTTTTTTTCCAGCTCTGAGGTTGTCTCTATTTTGACCAAATATGACATACTCAAGCCTCTTCCTTCATGAAAATGGGTGACTTCAGGAGAAACAGTGCTAGATGTTGGGGCACGCCCACAGAGGCTGTTTTAGAGCTCACATTTGGACAATCACATGCCAGTCAAACATCTTTAGAACCCGCTGAATCCCTTTTGGGGTTACTGGACCACTGGAGCCAACCTAGCTACTGTCGGGCAAAGGTGGGAAAAACTCTGAAGAGGTCACCAGTCTGTTGCAGGGCCACACAATCACACCCACACTCCTAGGAACAACTTGTGTTCCTAGCTTTCCAGTTATAGTTCCTATGTTTTTGGACTGTTGAAGGATGCCAGAGATTTGAATTAAAATCATGAAAATTGCCTGCGCTGGCCTGTCCCAAGCCCAGTAAAAATACAGGGTTGTGTCAGAAAGGGCATCAGGCGTAAAACCTATACTGGTCACTAAATTTACCAACAAAGGAGAATAAAAATTTGTACCACATTATACTGTAAGTATGTTCATTTCTGTTGTAAAATTGAACTGCTTGTTTTTAACAAGACACCTAGTGGTTACACGGTGTGTTGCAATGACTACGCTTATTTATGATTTCATACTTGCTCTGGGATGAAGTGTTGCTTCATCAGAACATATTTGATGCGAGTTTGTGATCATCCTTTGAAAACATCCGTTCTTCAGTTGTTCTTTTGATATTGATATGTCCATTAAGTATGAGCAGACAGGTGAGATGGTTGCAGATTATAAAACGTTTTTGGGCCTACCAAGAGCTTGTTTTAAAAAATAAATAACAAATGAGGAATTATTTTGTGAAGTCCCAGTATTTTTGTTTTTCGTGTTGGTACTACCTTTTAATGGCAGAGAGGTGTTACAGAGTCATATTAAAAATGCTACGCCTTTCCACCCTGGTGAAACTTTCTCTGTCAAGAAGAAAAAGTGGGTCAACAGAGCAAACGTTTACTGTTTTAGACAGGTTATTTAACTTTAGTCAATGACCCACAGTAAAGATAATGTTATTGGGTTGCACATTTTCATTTATCAGCTTTTTACTGTCACTGAATTAGAAATCATAATAATCTAGTTCATTTCTGCTTGCAAGCACTAAAAGGTGCAAAGTATGGAGCTAAGAAAGATGAGTAAAAATCTATAGGCGGACATCTGGCAGATAAAGCAGAAATCATTTGACAGGAGGTCAAGGAGTGCATTCTTGATGCTTAAAACAGCTACATCTCAGTACCTCCGATATATTTCTTGCATTCGCTGATGTACAGTTTTACGGATGTACATCTTCTAGCTTCCATAGCTCTTTTCTGATGTTTCATATCAGCTTCCTTCATCTAGTGGAAATAATTTCATTCCCATTTTGCTTGGCAGCAAGCTCCAGAGTTCAGTCTATAGCAGACTCCCTGAGTGTGTTTTCCTGGGAGTTTAACAGAAATATATTGTGTAGAGAGGCTCTTTATTTTTAGAAATGTCAAAATATATACATGTATATTGGTTCTGCTTCTGATTTACAAAATAGCATTAAGAAAATGTCAGAAAATTGGTTGAAAATGCAGAACAATGACAAAACAGCTTTAAATATAGCATGAAATCCAGTGTATGCCATAAAAGCTTTGAGTCATCGTCAATATATATATATTGACTTGTGATGACAGGTCAACAAAAGACATCTTATTCTCTAGCTTTTAGCCTTCATCAGACTCACATGCGTGTTGTGCACATGGTACAGGGGAAAACTGAAATCCACTGCACCTGTAAAGGCTGTCATGTAAGAAACTGTTGTTTGCAAAACGGGCACAGTCTAAAATGGCTCGGAGCCGCTTCAGATTCAAGAGTCAATATATCAGATCTATGATGTATCTCACATCTGCACAGTAACGGGAAGTGCAAGCTAATATTTTTAGTTTGACAAACTGCGATAAAGATTTGCACATGCTGATTTGATAACGTTTTTCTAGAATGTTTACCTACTGGTCTCAGTCAGATGCATTGGGTCATGACTTCTGATAACAAACTCTGTGGGGAAGAGCGGGAACATGAGACCATGACTGATGCAGTCAGAGTGATTCAGAGGGCTTTCTGTTCTGTGTACCAACACAACAGCAAACATTTAACTTTATTTCATTTCCCTTCTGGCAAGTGAAATAATAATCACTTTCCTAATTTTTTTCAGAAAATTATAATTTTATAAAAAAAAAAGAAAAAAATGGTTTTATTTATCACATCGCGTGATCACATTTTGCTCACTTCAAGTGTCTGTTTTATTTTTAGGTTAAAATTGTTCGCTGCAGTTGATAAAAAGACAACAAGGTGCCAACTCTTGAAAGGAAACCCTTTGGAATGTTAATCCCTTAATCTGGTGTTTAACTAAACAGCACAAAGCACTGTCTGAGCCAGAGTACCGGGGCAAACAGGCCCACAGAAACTCATACTATAACTGCGCTCAGTGTAACAAAGTAAACACTAAACAGACGACAAATTAAAAGTCACCAGTCTCACAAAACAACAGATTCCTTTCCTTCTCTTTCAACACTACCGAGGATGTGAGGCACTCACGATGCACAACATCTCATCACCATTTACTACGTCATTGTAAGAATCATCATTGCCTGATTAGTTTCATCTGTTTTATCTGTATCCCACACTTATGTCTACCTGTATGTATGCAGGAAGGTTTTAGCAGATCAAAACCGCAGCCTACATGCTACCATGTAAGACTACCAGTTATATTTACATTTCAAAGAAGATCTTGATGCTTTTTGTGGTTAAAAGTAATCATACAAGCTAAAACATTATCACAACCTGCGGTCAAAATGCTGCCCGTGAAAGAATTTAATCTGGCCTGTTAAATTAGATTGAATTATATTGATATTCCTTATTAATGTTTCATTTTCCCAGTAAGTCCGGTGTCTAACCATAGATGGTACAATTCAAATACATTGACCTTTGTTTAGGTGCAGAAAGTTAGTTTGCATTCATGTGATGTTGAAAGACTTTTTGTTTTCTGAATTTTTGTGTTTTCCGAGTCCGACAATCATTTTCCAATCATTCCAACACCCCTTGAACGCAGCATTTCTTGAAATTTGCTTTTCTATCCCCAAGGTACATCAATCCATCGATGCAATTAGCACTGAAATGAAAACAAAAGCCACTGTTCTGAAATAAAAACTCCAAAATGTTCTGTTTTCAAAATATATATTAGTTTTCAATCAAAATTAAAGCATGTTTTAATTTTCCAATGTCTATGTAATAGGCTACCTTTCTCTTATCAAGTGGATTACTGAGACACTTCAAATATCTGCGTTTCGTCTGACCCTTTTGTCAATTTTTTTAAACCTTTGTATCCCACCAGTCAAAAAGTTTGCCCACTCCTGCATCATTTGGCAAATTCCTTGAATTTCTTGAATTAAAAATGATTTAAACAATTTAAAATCTGTTGGCTAAAATAGCATGACAAAAGTGAAACATCTGAAAGTGTATCCTCATCATAGATTCCAAATGCTGCTTTAATATTCTTAATACCACAGTGGCCAACAGTAAAAATGAACAAAGAGATGTGACTCACAGGTTCTTGGATTTCTTCTTCTTTGTTCTGTCAGGCCCAACCTCGCAGCTACAGGGGGATCCGGCACTCAGCTGAGGAGGGAGGAAGAAGAGGCAACACTGCATCATCTATCCTTCTAGGCTGAAACAGGGCCCTGCAAGTTCATGCAGGCATTTTCCAAGATGGCAAATATTCGGTTTGTCCAGCTGAGATACAGTCCAGGGCTCCTACAGCATGCAAAACGGCTAATCCATTGCAGCAGTCCACATTGTGGGTCCCCAAAAGCTTTGTGAGGTGACTGTATCCTGCTCGAAAAAACTCAGCATTTGCTAATGGCGTAAAACAATGTAAGGAAACTATGAGGAATTAAGAACGCAAGTGACCACAGCTGTTGTTTATGTTGGCCTCCAGCTGTGCATTAAGTCTGAAGCGTTGAGCCGAGACCACTAGTTTCACATTACACTTTTGGCCAAGATGCCATTTTGATTGGTTCAGAGGAAAAGGCAAGTTCCTTCATGGTGGGGAAAGGGTCAGTCTCCACTAATCTGATGGCGTGAAGTTGACCCATTGTATGTATGTGTGTGTGATTTTTAAATAATGAGCCATTGTATTACAGGAACACTCAGCTACTCACTGGTAACAGCTGGTACTACATGGTTTGTGTTCCTGCCTTTGTGGGAATCAACTTAAATTTCAGTCTAAAGGGTGACGACAGCTTCCTTTTTCTGTTTTTTTTTTCAGAATGTATTGTCCAACTATGCTGAGTTTGTAACGTGTTGTGGTGTTTTAGAGACAGTTTAGCTTCAGTAAATTCAAGCTAACAATTAACATGAGAAAACCCTGAGGGAAAAGTGATTCACCTGACAATAATGCCCTCCCATAAGTGTTTAGAGCTTGTGAAAAACTCTCTTTTCAAAAAGGAAACAAACAGGATTGTCCCTTGGGGGCAAAAACTACATATAGTTACCATTTTTACAAATTATTTCTGTACAATATGTCGTAAAGTCCTTTTCAAATTATATGTTGATCTATTTTAAAAACATTTCCAGTGGTTTTTAATTATGCTTGTGCTGTTTTTAGCCATAAAAAAATGTATGTCGTTTCTAGGACATACTTTCTGCAGAGCAGCAGGAGTTCATTCAAAATTTGCCTCTGAGTTGTGGGTGGGACTGTTGGTGCAGAGTAAGCCTGCCCTCATGTCCCATCATTCCTTTGTTTACACTCCCACTAGCTAACTTTCTCTCCCACCCCCAACAAAAAATTTTTTGCAACAAAAATGGCAAGATATATTGAGGCTCTCCAGACGTACAGTCTGACCAGATGCCAGCTCAGACAAGGAAAACAAAGATATGCATGGATCCTTTTTGTCTGCAAATGGATGCATCAGACTGGAGCAGAGCTGGGATCTTGTGGCCCGCCAACTGTAGCACCTACATCACTGCTACAAGCTTTTTCCAACAGCACTTTTTTGTCTCCTCCTAAATCACAACGGTTTGAGTAAGTAAATACTTAAGCACAACTTTAAGCCTAATTGTCTTTACCTATGTCCTCCATTATCAGAAAAATACCACAAGAACACGTTAAGGCATCAAAAACATAATTTTCATTAGAGTGGGTCTTTAATTTACCATCACAATTAAAAGTAACAAAAACTGTGCTGGTTTGTGCTTTAAGTTTCTAGAAAAATGTTTTTAAACCAATAAAGCAACAAAGGGGGAAACATTTAACATAGATCCATAAAAAAAAACGTGACCTAATATTCTATGGGTGATTTCTAAGTGTTATTTTGAAAACAGATTAAAGCCTTGATTTCAATGACCTTAAGGTAGATTCTTTTTTTTCCTTTCAAAAAAATCCTCAAGGTTTTAAATATGAAGAAATCTGTTTAAACATTGGTTTTGGGAGCCTCTTTTTTAAGTGTACATATTTCACAACATTGTTCTTGAATGAGTTGTGAATAGGAACTTGTCAAATGTTGATGTTGATAAGAACAGTGGGTTAAAGTCTTCAAAACAGCACTGTCCTGTTTAGAAGTTGAGATTTAACTTCTACTATTATCTACTTTGTAATACTTTGCAGTACTTCTGTATTTCAGAGAGCCTGAAGCAGCTCCATCTTGCCCTTTCATAACTTCTTGAAGCTGTCATTGTAGGAAATGTACAGTGATGCAGGCCTCACGCTCTGACACAAATCACAGAACACTGTGAGAGGTCAATGAGTATGTGTTGTGTAGGTGCAGTCTAAATATAGCTAGAAAAACAAAATAAAGTAAGAGCTGTTGCTTGATGGGTACACAGGCCTGTCCAACTGTAAAGCTCCTGTTGGTTTGGGCATGTGAGTGTATTTTAGGTTCTGAAAATGTTAGCTGGGCACATTTGGAGCAAAATATGGTACAAATCACAGTTTAGCGCTTGGATTGAAAGTAAGTAAAGGGTGAAGTGGGGCTTTACGTGCATGCCAGGAGACGGCCATGAGAACAAAAACAGTTGTCATTTTAGCCAGGGTGCAGATCTGGTTAGATGTCAAAAACTCTTAAGCACTGTGGGAAACAATGATAAAGACACCAAAATGTAAAACAGATATATTTCATAGCAGGCAGCTTGAACATTGTATCTCTCTTATGTAAGACATTTGAAAGTACCTTTAGTCTTTTGAAGAAAGGTTGTAAAAGTAGTGATATTGTCTGACCACCTATGCCAGCTGTTCATCATACCATCCTTATTCAAACTACCTAATAAAAGTGGATCTAAACAGATCTTTTTCTTCTTTTTGACATCAAAATATTGTCCCTTTTAATCTCTTAACCATCGTGCAATAATTATCTTAGCGACAACAAGACCAAAGTTTGACTTAGGAGATCAGCCAGAACAAAACTTTTAAGAGCTTTATATTTGAGGCTACAAAACATTAAAGATCATCAGTTGTTGTCTCACAGCTGTTGTAGCCAAAACGGCTTATGTCATGTTTCAAATTGGGTTTTAGGTTTTTGCTTTGCCAAATTTTTGTCCAAGTTTTTGTCTCTTTCATGTTAGATTTGTTTAATAAATGTCGTGTTTGTCTTCAGATCTTCTTGTCATGCATTAGGGTTCTCCTGAGCTACCTTTCATAACAAGACTTGCTCATGCTTCTCTATCAAATGTTAAAAATTAATCAACAAAAATGTTTACAATTTGGTGTATTTGTCTTAGCACAGAGTATAATCTATGCTAACACAACTTACTCTTTGTTTACTTATGATACACTGATCCCACTTCAAAAAAGGGCTCCTTGGAAACAACTAAAATAATTCTTACCCCACTAGCAAATTTTCTTTAAATAAGTAAAAAAAAAAGATCTAAGAATTCTTATTTTAAGAGTAAAATTCTAGTCACCAAGACAAGCTTTCTCCTACTAAGAATATTTTGTTTCGGAAAAATTTATTGATAAGATTAGTTTTATGCAAGAAAGAAAATAAGACCATTTTTTTTTTCTCAAAACAAGGTGCAGTGCCCTTAGTTTGTTCTTTTGCATTGCGATTGTTGTGATCTGCACCAAAGTTCACTTGCAATGCAAACCAAGAATAGGATTTCTAGTGGCCTGGGAAATAACTGGTACAATTGCATCAACATATACATGAGTTTTCAAACTTAAAGTGGACTATGTGAAAAAAGTTACTCTACTGAGGACCAAGCAGCCCAGATTATATGCTCTTTTGAGAAGTTCGAACTTTAAGACATTAAAAAAATATTTAAAACTGCAAAATCTTACATTAAGTTCTATAAGCATTAATAGTATTTCATATCACTCTGACAGTTTTAAATAATAATTAAACTAATTTTGTTTCCCTGTGATATTTTTTTGCAGAATAAAAATTTATTTATAGTTCATAATATAAGACATGTAGACACTGACAATAAATGCAGTATTTGCCTAAGATTTAAAGGTGAAGTGAGATGTTCTGTTTCTCATTTGAAACAATGGCAACTATTTCCACATTTTTTTAAAGAAATTTTATGAAAAACAGATTGGAATTAGGTCACACTTCATATTAAAAGTTTCCAATGGCTCTCTTGCTGCCTTTTTAAAGACATGTTTCTGGGTTGAATCTTTGCAAGGTTGCAAGTTTTTGGTTTGAGCGCAATTTTTAAACTAATTTCTACCAAATTAGAGAAAAAAAATAACAAGGCTAAATCAATATCTTAAATAATATATTCCAATCATGTCTTCAGCAATCATCCCCCCCTGGCCCCAAACCGACAAAAAATAGCCGCACTATGCTCACATACACTCACACAGAATAGAACTGGTCGGTGAAGCATAAAATCCTTGAGCCTGTCCTAAAAATACAGTTTAATGTGTCTGTGTGCATGTTTGTACGTGTGTGCTTTGCATGCATGGCTGCAGACAGTACGAGAGAACAGAATCTGCCAAAGACTAAACGGCAAGCCAAACTCCTGACGCTTGAGGCGCAGATTTTGCCACGGTGTTACAGGTTGCAGGACGGATGTGCAGATTCACAGATAAAGGAGTCTGATCGACTCCATGTGAGAGCCACACAAACTTTGACATTGAGACAGCTTGACCTGTTAGAAAGGTGACCAAAATCATACAATTAAATCAATTTCATGTAAAAAGTAACCACGACAAGACTTATTTGGGCTAGTTTGAGCAGATTTTTATTTCATGGTCTATTTTTGGTTCATTTAAAAAATCTTTGACATTCTTTAGCTGTGTTGCACTAACAAGCAAATAGTAGGATAAATCCTCTAAACACAGCTTAGAACCATTCGTGACCCTGTCAACACAGACTTCAAACTGCATAAATGAACCAGTTTTGTAAGTGTATGGTTTTTCCATTCACTGCTGTCTATTTATATATTTATTAACCCTCTGTTGTCTTATTTTTCCTCTAGTTAACCAATTCAGGATTGTGATTAATCACGATTAATTACTCTAAAAGGCCAGAGAAAAAAAATGTCCCTTCATTTTTTTTCATCTGAAATGTTTTAATGTGTACAGTGTTAACTCAGATATCCCAGAAATGTAATTTGTGTGCACAAAACACAGCAGTAAGATAAGTAGAATTATAAAGACTTTTATGTCTGCAGTATTACTCCAAGAAAATGAAAATGCTGATACACAGCCATAAGAAACAAACGTGTTTCTGCAATTTCAGTGGGCCGGGTGAATACTCAAATCTGATTGGCTGCTGGGTGTTGACACGCACCTAGATGAAGTTACATAGTCACACCAATCAAATAATCTGTGTTTTTTTTTTAAAAAAAAAAAGCTATCTAAACCAAAAAAAAAAAAAATCAGGTGTGTTTAGCTAAAAAGGTTAATTTCAATGGTCGGTGAGTTGGAAAACATGTAAGACACCGGTCCTCTAGCCCTGTGGCAAAAAGGTTCAAAGAGTTACTGTGTGTCAAAGTGTGTGTGTTATTTAGATGTCAGTATAACTGTGCAGGAGGGTTACTTTTTTCGGGCCAACCCTATTGCTGGTTTATGGAATGCTCTTGAGTAAAGTCCAGTCACTTACATCATTTCAGATTTCCTTTATGACTTTATGATCCTCAGCGGCATCAGAGTGGGCTGAATAGTGGTCTACTGCATTGTTTCTGAGCTCCAGCCTCAAGGCCCATCGTTCTGGAAGCTTTTTATGTGCCTCTGCTTTAACACTAATGACTGTCATTACCCTGCAGAACTTGATAACTTTGGTAACTCTGAATTGTCGCTCAGTTGTGTGATTGTCGGTCTTTGTGTGGCTCTGCGATGGACTGGCAAACTGTACAGGATGTACTCTGCCTTTGCCCAACAGTAGCTGGATAGGCTCCAGCAACTCAATGACCCTCACAAATAGATCAAATGAATACTAATATCTATTCAGACTGTATATTTAAGGACATAACAAAAAAAATAATCCTAGTAGACACAAGACATGCTAAGGAGAGAAGAATCTAGAAACAGAGTAGAAAATACAATCAGAGTTGTCGGAGTGATGTGTTTGATGACTTTGTCATTTGTCTGATAATGTGTAACGTAAGGGAGTGTTGGACCAAAAACCGTTATTTTGATAGGAAATGCCTTAAGAAATCTTTACCTCTATTTGGTTTGTTTTCACACTGCACTTTTGAAGGCAGGTGTTTTGTTGTTACAACTGCTGTTTTAATAGGAGCATTTTTCTAGCATTAGAAAGGTGGACATTTCAGCAAGAAATGCTGAGGCTTTGCTCATTAAAGGAAAAATAATAACACTAATCTAAGTTTTTTTTTTTAAATATCCAACAAAAAGCAAGACACAGTTAATAACTTCAGCAGTTTCTTGCCATTCAAAAGGTATGGACTTCTTTTGTGTCTGTGCTAAAAAAAAGAAAAAGAAAGAGACTTATTCGGGGGCTTTTCCAGGAACAATGAACACTTTATATGAAGCAGAGAAATTGCAAAAACAGCTTAAAATGAATTTAACAGGCAAAGACAATGGAAAAAGTTCACCAAAGTACTTGGTGGGGGATATGATTAGAAATAAAAAAATCTAAAATTAATTCATGAAGATGACCTCTTTGGAGTTTCTGAGAATCTTCTTTTTCCCACAGGTCTTTTTGCAGGATGTTTGATATCAAAACCTTTAAAAACACATTCCTGATGTGTTTTGCCTCAGTATTTTCTTTCATGAGCGATTGCATAACTGCTGGGAGTGCTTTGTTACTTTTTTCACTTTTCATTGTTTCAAATGTCACTGGGAATATTTGTTCAGCTTCCCTGACAAATGGAAGACTAAAATAAACTCATAGCTGGGACTGTTTGATGGAGGATGTCAATCACACACTGAAAAGAGGATTGCGTAATACAACTTTGGAACAAAATAATTGTTTTGATTTAATGGAAGATAGGTTTCCATTTATTTAAATTAAAGTCCTTGTTATCCAAAGTATACCTCTTTTTCGTAGTTATAATTTTTTAAAAACTTTTTTTGTTAATTTATAGTTGGAACAATTGTTTGAATGCAGTTTGAGCTTGATAGTTACTTTAAAAAACTCTCTCAAACTTCCTTTAACAAACTAAAAAACTGGACACCTCTCGTGCATACTTAATACATTTGCATGTCAGACAGGATGTGTGATTTTCATCCGGCACATAAAAAAAAGAAACAAAACAAAAAAAAAAGAAAACACGGCCTGACCATGTGTCCCTGCCTCCTGTTATTCAGAGAAGGCTGCACCCTGCATAAGTACTTCCCATATAACAGGATGTTTATGAACAGGTTTCCTGCAACGTCACTTCTCTGAAATACTCTGAAATGCTGGCAGGTTAGTCAGTCCCGGAACTAAGCAACCTATTAAGAGCCTATTGACATTTATAACCGGCAAGCTTTAATTTCTTGGAATATCATGATGCTGCAGCATCAAGGTCATGCACAAAGTTTTAGTACAAGCAATTAAGTATTTTCTACAGTTGAAATTGTGACAAAAGCATAAAAATGTCATTTTGATCTGTAGAAAATTTCAATTTAAAAAAAAGATTGAAAAAGAAAATCATTTTTCTTCTGTTCATTTTTTAAACTAAAAACAGACATGCATTTGGCAGAAGTGGATTGACTTCAGGCATATTTAGTTTCATATCCATTATAGTATGAGCCCAAGATTAAGAGTAAGGACATCACTATTTTATCATTTAAAAACAGCTATGTATAAATCAATAAAAAAATCAAGAGTCAGCTAAATAAAATGTCAGGTTGTGTTTTTAGATGTGTGTGGTAAATGAGATTTAGCAGTTTAAGTGAGCCTCGGTACTTGCAGCACATCTGGTTCTATCAGTCCATTTGGTTAATATAAATCACAGTCTTACTGGTGCCCTTCCGGTCTTTCTACCGGCAAATGAAAAGGGAAAAAACAAAAACTCCTTCAAGCTTTACCTTATGTCCAATTGGCCAATATTTATTTAAGAGAAAACCACCACTGTTTTATTGATGCAACATGAAGTTTGCAATCATGACCTCTATGTCGTAAAACATCCGACAAGATATGTGTAACATCCTGTTAATGATGTTGAGTGTTGAAATACGTAAGTTTGATTTATGATAAGTTAACAAAACTGAGATTTTGGTTAAGTTACAGATTAGAAGGGATAAACTGCATTCTGGAGCAAGAGAAGAAAAGAAAGTGAAACACTATAAATATTTAAGCACAAGAAGAAATTATTTTTCAGTTCAAACTGTTTTATTTATTTTGAAAGGTGCCTTTCATTTGTCATTATATGTACAAATCTAGTAAATAACAACAACAAAGAAAAAGAAGCTGAAATCAAGTTAAATCCATCCATTTTCCAAGACCACTTAATCCCTTTTGTGGTCATGAGGTAGCTGGAGCCTATCCCAGGTACAGTAGTTACAGTACTGTTGGATGAACGCTAGATCCACCCCAGATGGGTCACCAAACAATTGCAAGAAGTTAAACCTAGTACCAAAAAATTGAAAATGGTTCAGTTTTGAAAAAAAAATGCATAAAAGATAGAAATGTGACTTATAAAGCAAAGAACAAGATTTAATATTCACGTGGAATCTTTGCATAAAATGATCTATGGTAAGTTTACAGAGCAGAACTGTTTAATGGGAGTTTGAAATCTTAACTCCATTCAAACAAATAAAGTTTATGAACTTTTTTTGTAATTTTTAACAAATTTTTTAGATATGGAACTCTAATAAAAAAAAGTCTTATATACTTTTATTATATACCTTTTTCCTAAGCCATTGGGAGAAAGTCTCAAAGCTCTTGTGTTTTCAGAACAGAATTTTATTCCCATCTCTGTTCCTACAAGGCTGCTTTTTCTTCCTTGACCCTGATCCCTTTTGATGAAGACAGCATGTGTGCTCCTGTCATCACTCCGGCACTGCTCACCCTGACTTCTGCCTCCTGGGGAGTGAAAGTGAGCTTGCTTGTGCTTCTCTGCCCTGTTTCTCTGTGTTCTGATACACACTTACTTACATGTGTCCAAAATTCAAAGCTGCCTGAAGATTTTTGTGTGCGGATGCGGACCACTTAACCGGCATGCAGATGAAGCACGGCGAGTTCCTGCCATCTCACTCAGTGTACTTCGTTTTTATCCGGAGTAAGAACACAAGAAGCCTTGCACAATCACGTTCTGTCCTTTACCTGTAACAATGCTGAAGAGTGCAGAAACACTTGTCTAAAATAGGACAAGCCTGCTGATTCAGCTCCTGGGAGTTGTGGGTGTTAATAGTTTTGTAGGGAACAGGAATGTTGATTGGCTCAGTAACTTTTCTGGCTTTTTCCTTTTTAAACAAAAATATATAACGTTGCAGCTGTAGATCATTAAAATCATTTGATATAAAATAGAAAAACAGACTGAAAGCTTTATGGCATGAGACTAAGATTTCAATTTTGAACATGCATTTGGGCTTAACATTTAAAAAAGAGATGAAAAAAAAAACCTTTTGTAAATTTAGTATTGGACTTTCTCACTTGCTGTTGCTTCTCTTATGCACTCAATTTTTTAAAGAAAAAATTTCAACAATTATATGTTTCTTAAAATAAAGAAATAATGTGTCTATATGATAAAAGCACCGTTTAAAGATTTATCGTTATGTATTCTCTAACGGTTACTGTCTGTTTGCATGTGTGTAACCATCTCGTGCATCAATTTTTCTGCAGTGATATTCTGACTCAGCCAAAACACTGTTATGGCAACAGGCATTACAAATAACTTTATCACAACACACACACAACGAAGGCAGCTTAGAAACAAGAGGCTTTCTGGGTTGTCTCATAGATTGGCCACACGTCAAGAGGGCTGTTACTGTCAGTGCCACCATCAACAGTCTCGTCACTTTAAGACATTAGTGCAAACAATGTTGGTCGCAGTGGTGGGCTGGGAGAATGGATGTCCTGGGGAAAAAAATCCAAGCCGGTAAATGCCACAGTGTCTTACGAAACAGTTTCATCACAAAAAGTCTGTTTAAAGTTTAGGTTCCCTGGGAAAATAATGGTCACTGAACATGTCTGAGAAAGTTTCATGAAACACTCACATATTCTATCCATGAACTGTATTTTGTTTTCCTCTTCTTGAAAGTGAAAAAAATAAATTGCACCATGCATGCCATGCACAGTGGTGGGGGTAACAGATTACAAAGTAATGAATTACCGTACTGTAACTTAATTACTTTTCTCAGTAACAGAGTAATGAACAGTTCAAATTTAGGTAGTTAATAACGACTTCTGGACAATAGGAACCCTCATTATTTTGTCACTTCTGTTTTGTAGGCTCTGACACTTTCTCTTAGTTAAATGAAACTAAATGGAAATGAAGAAAAAAACAAACAATCTCAATCCAGTTCTCAATCCAACTTCTTCTTCTTTATTCTTTCAAGTGCTTCCTTTAGGGATCTCCAAGAAGAACCATCTGTCTCCATCTCACCTAAATCAACCCACCCTTATGTCCTCCATGACTATATACACGAACCTCCTCTTTGGTCTTCCTCTACTCCTCTATGTCTCATTCCTTGTAGCTCTAATGTCAGCATCCTTTTACCAGCGTAATTGCTTTTCCCCCTTTCAACGTGTCTAAACTATCACAACCCGCTTCCCTGCATCTAACATAAGCTGTTCCAACATCTTCTGCTCTGCCTCCTGTCTCTTCCTCAGAGCCACTTTCTTCAAACCAAAAAGGTAGGCTGACCTTCATTCCTCTTCTTTCCAGAGCAAACCTCCACCTCTCTAGATGTTCCTCCGCCTACCCCCTGCTCTCACTACAGATCCCAATGTAATCTGCATACATCATGATTCACAGAGATTCCTGTCTAAACTCATTTGTCAGTCTTTCCATCACCACAGCAAATAAGAAAAGGCTCAATCTAGGGCTGCGCGATAAAACGATAGCTATCGATATAGCACTTTTTCTCAATAGTAAATTGAGTCTATAGCGATAGACTTTTATTTTGAAGGGTCCAAAATTATCACTTTCCAGTCATATTCTTCTCTCAGAAGTCTTCATAGTCTTTCTCTTGATCAATAAAGACACAATCCAGCTTCTTCTGACCTTCTCCAGAACCATCCTCAAAGCAAATATTGCATCTGTGACATTCTTCATTGGCATGAATCCATACTGTTGCTCTTGCCATCAGATTCACCACCAGAGTCATCCTGCACTCCACCACACAAGTTATAAACCTTTTTTCCATCATGTCAGCCTAGTCTCTCTTTTTCTCTGTCAAAGTCCCTTCATTCAGAGTTGATACTTTAAGATCAGAATGATTCCCTGTGAATGCACAATGTCCATCAGGGTAACCAAGTCCACTAAGAAATAACAAGCTGCACAATAACTCCCACAAACAAAGGAATGCTATATTCATAAGGTCGGGATTAACAAGCCTTTGAAATAAGGATTCATTAGAAACCATTGATATACAGGCAAACCTGCACTGCATTTCAGTTTCATAGAGAAAAGGCATGAGAAACACAAAAAGAGTTTCTTAGCTATGTGGGAGCTTTCCTGGCAAAAAGGATTAGTGTGGGAAGGTCTGCTGAGATAAACCAAGAGTTTGCAAATTCACCAAAAGAAAAACAAGTTTTATCACCAAGTTTCATTTTATGGAAAATAGATTTTGTAAATGCTCATATATAAGCCAATGTATGAATTTAAATCCTCACTAGACCATTTATATGTATCTTTATGCAATGTGACATTATGATCCACTGTTAGATCATGATGAGAGTTATTTGAACTGTACCTCTTTAACCATCTATCCATATTTGTGCCAGCATGTAACTTCAGTCAAGGATGAAGGAAGTCAAAACTACAAACATTTGTACCAAAACATTTTAACAATAAGTGTGCCTCTGTATAAATGTGAATCTCTGCAACCACCAGACTTTATTACCTTGTCATTTATTTTGATCTTTATTTACATTTATAGACAAATCTAGAAAATCATTCTATGTAAAGGAGAGCAGACACAAATCTTTTAATGTTATTAATAATAAAAAGGATGCCACTCAAAAAATCACAAAGATTCACAAAGAGACATCAGCTAAAGCTTCTAGGCTCAGTCACAACAATAAAATAGTGCCCTGTAGGCCTAATGATTGACAGTACAGAATATGGCTTTTCAAGGACAGTACATGGGCACGTGTGCAAACGCAGCCGACTGTTTGTGTGATGAACGTGCTTTTGGAAACTATCCAAAAGAAATCCAGCTGTCTTTGTTTATGTAGAATTCACTGAATAAATGTTGACAGTGGATGATTTTAGCTATGTTAACAAAGTCTTTTCAGAATGTTATTCTAGTTAAAAGCAGTAAAACATGTGTCTTAGTTTTAATCTTAGCATGCAGATTGAGGAGTGGTTTATTAAATTACACATTTAAACACATTTCAATATTCTACATATATAAAAACAAAACAGAGGAGTTGTGGATATTTAAATATTTGCTTAGTTAAAGGCAAAGTTTAAACAACACAATAGAGAATTATGCTTTTTAATTTTTTTTAAATATTTTTGTGACATTTTCAAAATATCTATTTTTTAAATCTCTACACATCTGCAAAAACATCTTAACATACTTTAAGGAAAACATTGATTTATATTGAATTATTTTAATGGTCATGAAGCAAATATGAAGCAAAATCAAAGTTACGTTAGACTTAAAAAATTAAAAAGTGAAATATCAACCGTGTAACAAATATAACCTAAAAATAAAAACTGAGTGAAAAAATGAAAGAAAAAATATGGAAACCCATAATGAGAGCAACAGACAAGTCCATCACTGCCAGATTACAGAATTTGTGCTTCACAACATCTGGCAACCTTTCCTCCCTGAATGAATTATTTTCTGAGTTTTCATCTTTTGTAACTTTCTGGTAAAATCAGTTGTTTTATGTAACATCTTTCTCTGTTTAAGAAAAAACATAAATACGAAATGTTTGCAACTTGGAATCAAAATTAAAATGTACCTAAATACAATGAAATGTGAACTTCATGGTGTTTTTTTTAATGGTGCAAACATAAAAAAATGCAACACAACAAAAAAAATAATAAATCAATTGAAATAACATAAATTGAGTCAACAAAACTTTCCAAATCAATGTGTTAATGCAATTTTAGTTTAAACACAAAGCTTAAATGAGTAAAAATAATTATTTTAGGCACGAGTTTTTTATTTTGTGTCACTTTAAAAAAAAAGACAGATTTTTTTAGTGCTGTCTTTGTTTTAACTTGTTCCTTCACACAATTGTATGAGTAGGTTTTACTTTATAGATTACAAAGATTCAGCAATTCAGATTTATAGGAGAATTTGTTTGTAGAAATTCATGTCACTGAAAAAAAACCCAAAAGAATCTTTCTAGATGTTCTAGTTAAATCATGTTTCAACAAACAAAACTGAGTTGATTGAAACAACAATAGTTGCTGCTTTCAGAAAACCAGCATCTGAAGGGCGGCCTTGAGTTTCATATTGAGCCTGATATCTGCTCTGTAATGTCCTCTAGATGCAGCGAACATTTGTCCTGTCTTCTGAGTAAATATTTACATGTTGCTCATTCCACATTTCACAGGACGTATCCTTTGAGCGAACTTCTTTTCACATGGATTTGAACTCCACAGGCCTTCTGTCCCTGTAAGCCTAATGATACAGTGGAATAGAACCAAATCCTCATGTCTACTTACAGTCATGTCGACCCGTGGGGTCAGATTTACCCCAAATAACCATCAGTATCTGTTTAGTCTCATTCTGCAGCATTTGAGATGAAACAGGTAATCATTGGTTTCAAATTGTTTCCATGAAGCTCTTGTGAAGCAGAGTTGGTAACGAACATTGTGTGCTTTTGTCCACGTGAGGCAACAACAACCGCTGCAATCGAATACTATAACCTCTTAGCTAAAATTGGATAAGTGTGTAAATTGGAGCCTGGGGAATGATGACCCGCCTGCAATAACAGTGTTATTAAGGACGGCTGTTGAGAGCCCGCTACACAGGTAACAGAAGTATTGACAGATACTTTGATAGTACACAAGCTTAGCAAAGATTGTTTTGCCTGGGTCAAAAACAGCCAAACAAAATAGCAAAAATAGTTTGGACTGGTGTAAATGTTTTCGCTTATCACAGGGCAGTTTTTGGAGGAGGTCAAAGTGACGAAGCACACTCTACGGGGAAGTGGCATAACTCATTAACGTGCAGACCTACTTATGCGTGTTTGTCAGCTCCAAAAGAAATATTTGAAAGGTGAAAAATACTGATTTGGGACATAAAACACTGTGGGAGTCTCTTACTAATGACCAAGTGGACATTGCTATTTGTACAAAACAGCTCATACAGGCCAGCTAAAACCAGACTTTAACAATGTACAGTTTGAACTGGTGTGCGTCATTGTTTTTTTTAGAGTTGCCAGGTCTGTAAACCAAGCAGATATTTTGAGGTAAATCACACATGGACAAAGGTCATTCTAATAAAAAGACAGTGTGCAGGATCATAATGTGGCAGCATCCAATATTTGTGAGCCTTTGCTGCAGAGTATTGGTTTGTTTACAGCAAAAATATTGAGCTGCATGACTGTTTGGACAGGGGAACAATAATTTTCTAACCAAAACTAAAAACAAATTTTCCCTAGTTGTTACTTTAAAGTACTTTTTTAACGTGAATACATATGTCACCAAAAATTGAAAGATGAATCATGTGTTTCTACAGTTTGTTTCTCTGGATATTCTGGTTTGTTTGGCAGGTGTGAAAGTTTGTGTGAACTCTGTTGTAGATCAAATTCTGATCCACCAGAAGACAAGGATTAGCTTACACAGGTAGGACCTTTCAGTGATCCTCTGCAAAGTAGGACTACAGATGTTTTAAGCCTGTCAAACCCCTCACTAAGCACTTTCTACACTTCTCTCAGACAGATATTAGTTAAAGTTTTCACACTTTACTTTCTTTTTTAAATGCTCTAATTTCAAACCTTCGTAGAAAAATAAGACCAGTATTATAGAATGAAAACAAATATCCGCTCGCCATTTAAGATTCATTCAACCATGGTAAGCTCAATGCAATATGTGCAAGAGACACAGCACTGAGGAGATTGATGGACAAGGTCTATAGCCAATAGGGTTGCAGTGTGCTATGTATAACAAAAAAACATGCAAAATTGTACTGAAAATACTCAAAACAATGAGACCGCGAAAGGTGAACCGCAATTTAGCAAGGGACTACTGCACACAGTAATGAGACTGGACTAGCACTAAACCAATAGTTTTCTTTTATTATTTTTTCCAAGTGCATGCATGTTACTGCTGATTTTGCGCCAAAACATTGACTGTATATAGAAAACTGTACTGAGTGACCCCCCTCTCCCTTCAGGTTCCAAATAGGAAGTACCTGCTGGTTCTAAGAAGCCAAAATCCCATAGAGTTCTATTGAGAAATAAGCAGCTGTTTCAAGGTCATTCTATTTTTCAGAATAACCATTCTTTCTCTGATACATTTGTTTTAACACGTTCTTGCTAATCCCATTTTTTTTTCCATGAGATTTTTTTCTGTAGTGCAAGCTATTCAAGTTATAAACTGGCCAATAAGACGCCCCCATTTAGGTATGTGGTGCTTGTTGGCTCCCACCTGGAACGCTTGATTGACAGATTCTCCCGAGCCATTTTCAGTGGAAGAGGTGTGGACTTCGAACAAACTTACTCATGATTGGCGACAGTATTTGCCATAGAAACGTTCACTCAGACCAATCACTGTAATCTGCCTCCAACATAACGACGTCAGTATCGTGGAAAAAAGGCGCCTGAATTGGCTTCATTTTGCTGGAGCTGGAGGAAAGGCATTTTCTCTGGGTGACGTCACAACCGCTCTGTCCAGTTATCATATACAGTCAATGACCCCAAATAAGCAGTAGTTGTACCTGAAAAGTGTTTTCTAGGTTAGTCTTCTCTCTATCAGATTTCGTTATACCTCCTCACTACACCCTTTCTCTAACATTTTCAGGATTATTGAGTCTTCATACTGGCATATGTTTTTTTTTTTTCTTTTATTTGATTGCACATGACTTTTTCTTCTTTGGCATCTTCTTTTAGCACATTCGAATATATTTGTTAGACCCGCACCTGAGTTGAGGTGAGCGTTCACCCCTGCTGAGCCGACTATCTAAAAAAAAAAAAAAAATCTATATACTCTGATGTGGACCAAAAAGCCTATTCTAAAAGCAAACCAGACCAATAATGAAGTGAAGAATAAACAAAGCTAGTCAAAGTTTGAGTCAGTGTTTGAACAGAGTGGCCACTTTAGCAATCCCTGCTTCAAACTTTGTCTGTTTGCTTGTCCTTTTCTATTTCCCAATATACGCTTCAGTGTACACCTAACACAACATGGAAATGTAAACATCACATGACAGTAAACATGTTAAATTTGTTTCTTTCCGACATCTTGCAAAAAGCCCCGATATTTATTCCAATTTTAAACAAGTTTTAGGACCCCATAAACAAAATGCTCATCCTGCTGAGGCAACGACTTCCATCCATTCGAGTGTTTTTAGCTGCAGTGAAATCTTTGTGGAACATACTGAGTGTGTTTGAACTGAGAAGACAGATTGTGTGACGTCTGGAGAAACAGGGAGGATATGAGGGTTTCAACAGCTTGATGAGAGCTCAGTCTGGAAATATGAGGCTGTAGTTAAAGTGATATGTTGCCATCTCTGGATTGTGTCTTGTCACTTGGGGGGAAAAAAAAGAACCAAGATTTATCATTACTGCTGAAGATTGGTGGGATATTGTATAACCTCTGACCTTAAATTGCTAAAAATGTATGTTCTGAAGGTTTTCCAAGAAATTTATGGTTCACAAAAAAATTGCGAGAAGTAGATTTAATTTGACAAAATGCTGAATGAATTACAGAAAATTAGAAAGTCATTTTTACGAGATGTTCTTAGTCTTGCAATTATTTTACGTTAATAATAAATCACTAAAATTTAAAGTGTGAAAAAAATAGAACAGAAAGACAAGACTGGAGTTCTTATTGCTTAAAAGTGAAGTAAACAAAGCCTGGCAAAAAGCAAAGTACTTCAGATACTAACTTAGTGGAAGACAGAAATCACTTGGTGTCTCCTATAATTATGACTACTTGCACATTTCTGTGAATTAATGCACAGTGCAGCTACAGTTTATAACAAAAGCTTCAAGACAGTTAAACCACTCAATAATGTAGGGATATTGTGAAAACTCATTGTATGCACAAGACCAAGTGACCTGGATGATGCAGTCATGTTCACTGATGAGTGTTTGGTCACCTTGTACATTCGTCAGTGTTGCTGGAGAAGGCGAGGTGAACAAGACGCAGAATGGTCCCCTGGGTTTGCTTTGGTGGAGGAGGTCCAATAGTCTGGACAGTTATCACAAGTCAATGTAAAACTGATTTGATTATTATAGATGAGTCAGTCACTGCACGATCTTACCCTGGAGGCATCATCGAACCCTTCATCATTCCCCAATTTCACCACCCCCCAACTTTCTGTTCGTCTTGCTCTGATAAGAAACCAACACACCGTAATATCTGATTGGATTCTGCAGCACAAGCAGGCTTGGAAAACCTTGACCATGCAATAAAATATTTTAATGCATGCACGTCAGCACACAGAGAAGTACAAGGAGGCACAATAAAGTGTTTTTGCTCAGAGGTCAGGCTCAAGCAAACAGAGACACATGTACGTGGACATCTTTGCACTCTGACATGTCGCAGGATTTGGGAATCCGGGGGTGGAAATGTGGGGGTTTGAGTCACTTAAAGTAAAGGAAACAAAGGCCTCAAAGAGCTCTGTCAGTGACGCCAATAGGTAGTAAAATTATCCTGGAGTCTGCCAAGACCAACAGGCTGCAGGCCTCTCTTCTGCATTCCTCCACACACACACTGCCATTTAAGGCTGCTGAGTGCTGACAGAGTTGTAGAAACAGAGGCAGGTACAGAGGAACTGCAATTCAGACACAAGACAAGCACTGCCTCACATCTGTTACCTGATAGTGGAGCTCTGATTTCACCATTTTTACTCCATCCTCTACTTTAAAAAAAACAAACATGGAAGCAGATGTGTTTTTAGAAGAGATAACAGCAGGAATGAGGATGTGTCCGCTCTCACACAAGACTCTGAACACTTTGAGAAAGCTGTAGAGCGAATAGGACCTAGTTCTGACTTTATGGCAAATGCAAATGAAGACTGCTAGGCAAGAAGAGCGAAAGGCGTGCTTCCCTCTGCTGGATGGTCATAACATCTACCACCTGCAGTTTAAAACCTTTTAGCTGAGCTGAAACAGCATTAACCAGTTTAAAATAAACTCAAAAAGTAAGCTTTTTAACTTAGGATTTATTTAGAATATCTGCATTTATTTTGCATTTTTACACAAAAAAAAACACAATTTTGTAGACTTATAAAAACATTGCACTGTTTATTTGAAATATTAGACATATTAAATATCCCTTGAAAAACAAAACTTGTGTAAAAAAAAACAAATAGGACCATATTTTTAATTGTCAGGAAACAATGGCTAATAATTTATTGGAGTTTATAATGACATCGTCTTTCATTGTAAATAAAGTTTTGTGTTGAGGGTTTTAAATACATCGTCAGTCAGTGAGAGAATTTTTAAAAAGTTGAAAATACATTCATTTATTTCCCATTCCAACTTCCATTTTCATTTTTTTAGTAAAGAAGTATTGCAAAATGCTTTTGTTTATCTTTTTTATGAATTCTAACTACTTAACGGTAGATGTACTTTGTCAGCAAGAAAAAATTATGAATTCCTTTAAACAGAGACGTTTAATAGACATATTGAGACAATTTTTAAAAATCAACTTTAAGTTTTAAACTCTTTAAAGTAGTGTTTTTCCTTATTTTTCTAGTTAGTTTAGTTATTTTTCTAGCTGTTTATGCAAAGAAAATTGAATCCTAAAAATGTCTTTTCTGCTAGATAATAAACATTCCCAGTCAAGCAACAAAAATCCGTGTGATGGAACAAAAAATAGGTATACTCACTTTCCAAATGATTAAAACTTCCATTAAAAAAAAAAACAACCTTTCTCCCTCAAATTTCTATTACAACACTTATGAGTCACATTTTTCAATGTATAAGTTTAAAAAAAAACAACTTATAGTTCTTTTTATATATATCCCAAAATATATATTTATGTATATTATATAGATTAAAATATATATATTTTTGGGAGGTTGCAAAATATGGTTATCACCTTAAAAATGCAAAACAAAATTGTCGTGTGTAGAACCAAAAAAAAAAAACAGATTTGTAATCTGCTTACACTTGTTTTATTTTGAAAATGTAGCTGCAGAAAAGCATTTATTTCATTGGTAGGGAGTGGTAAGCATTATCTAAATGTTTTTGGAACCATTCTGCCAAAATAAATGTCTGCAAATGAACAAAAAGACATTAGTTGTGTACTTGCTATATTTTACCACTTGATGTCACCCTATCTACACTATTAGACTTTGTTGGTGCAATCAAGTTTAACAAAGCTGAGGAAATACTTTAAGGAATGTTACCAAACTAGCTGCAATATAAACATTGAAACATTGGGAGCACTATAAAAGCTTAAATCACAACATTTAGTATTAGCTGGAATTTTTTTATGTGTGTAATTCTCTCCATGTTCTTAGATCAGAAGGAAGTGGCTTACCTTTCTTCCAGAAAACAGCATGCACAGCTGATGCATGGAGCCTCCATTCTTGGTCAGCTCCTTCTTCAGGGTTTTGGGTGAAGGGAGCGTCCAGCCGCCCTTGTGGTGGCCTCCTCCAGCCTCTAGGCAGTTGATGGCGTTGTCTGAGGTGAAACAATTTGTGCGTGGGTCCTGCAGGAGGCTACCTTCGCTGTGCGTGCGGCGGCGCAGGGAATTCTGCACACTGAGCCTCCCTCCTCCATGTTTTTCACATGTTCCACCCTCTACCATGCTACGCCGCTTACTGTCACTTCTCTCCAAGTAGGCGTCATCACTGTCGTCTTCATCATCATCCTCCTCTGACTCTTCATCTTCCTCTTCGTCATATTCTTCATCCGTGTTGGGGGAGGAGAGGGCATCTGCGCTGAAGGACCGATCGAGACGCAGCTCAGGGATGACAAATGAGGACGAAGACGAGGAAGGGGGCGCGTTGGTATCTGGCAGCTCTGAGACGTTGTCTTCATCTGTGTTTGACACCACCATGTTTAAGTTGACCTCGTCCTTGTTACTATCTTCTTCATTGTCTGCATCTTCCTTATCCCCAAAGTCAGTGTCTGTAGTCTTTCTGCTGGCCCTATCCTCCTCTTCTTCTTGCTTATCTTCCTCTACTTTCTTCCCTTTCCAGAAATCGTACTCATGTCCTTCTATGCTTTTGGAATCCTCCCCTTCTGTGGAAGGGGGTGGCGTAGGGGGTACCTTGTGTCGTTCGTCAGATTCAAGCAGACCCCCGAGGGGTGTGTAGACATCCTCCAAAGGAGTGAGTGGCTCTGAGGGGTGAGGACTGCCTACTGTTGGGGGTTCTGAGGGGCTGGAAGGATAAAGGCTACTGTCCTCGCCCTCTGTGCTGTGCGTGGCCATGTGCAGGCACACATCGCGGTCTCCTGCTACTCCACCCAGCTGACAGGAAGGGGCATCTACATTAGGCTCCAACATCTAGAAGAAAAGGCACAGGAGAGGATGAAAAGGGGAGATGATTTATTCTCAAAAATGAAAAGACATTTAGTCTCCAGAATAAGTAATACATATTTTGCCAACTAAAATAGATTGTGGCAGGCTGCTATTATGACCTGCACTTTTTAGTTTAAGCAAAACAAGACCAACACCCTGGACACAGTCCCTAAGAAGAAAACAAAGGCTGATTTGCTCTATTTTTCAGCTAAACTCACACAGTTTTATACAATAAAAAAATAAACCTTTCCTCTTGGTTTCTAACATGACTTTGATCAGTGGCTTCATACTGTTTGTTCCTTCAGTTGTTCTAGCTTTGACTGTTACAATTAAAATTTAGCATGCTGCAGCATTCCTGCGTAACCTGGTAATGAGTCCTGAGAGAAAGAAAGAAAGAAAGAAAGAAAGAAAAGAAAAATAGA
Organism: Adrianichthys oophorus; assembly: GCA_036245035.1. Classification (NCBI taxonomy): domain Eukaryota; kingdom Metazoa; phylum Chordata; class Actinopteri; order Beloniformes; family Adrianichthyidae; genus Adrianichthys; species Adrianichthys oophorus. Next base: position 11,736,932 of record BSAI01000108.1, read on the forward strand.
CTAAAACAAAGGGAGGAAAAAAAGTAAAAATTTAGGTCCCCATTTCCATCCCCCTTTTACAAAAGTTCATTTCTTTATAGCACATCAGTGTTCACACTTCAATTAAATACACAAAACACACTAAGCCTATCTTCACTTCTTGCCATTAGAAGTTTATTTACACTATACTTTAAAAAATCTTTCTGGTTGAAAGTAGTGCATTGGCCTCCTCCAGCTCACAGTGTCCAGTTCACAGAGCCCTCTGTGGGTGGCTCATTAAAAATGCACTCTGAGTGGGCCTACATCAGTCAGAGGCACCCAATTTCTGTTAAACTTAGCTAAAGGTTGGAGGAAAAAAAAGGAAGCTTTAACACGATGCACCAAAAGTCAATTTATTCTTCTATGGAGGTTTTATTTTCACAGATTAAAGAATTAAGTGATATTATTGGTTCACAGCAACCTTGGTGTACAACTAATATCACATTTGGGTTCAAAAAAAGAGATTAATTTTATTCTTTGTTGATATTTAGACATGTTCTTTCATATGCCCCATTTATTAAAGATTTATTGATGGTGCCACAGTTTGTTTGAATCAAAGCAGAACATCCAGTGACCTGCAGGGATGCATGACACGTTTGAATATAAATAAGACAGGTTTTAACCGCAATGTTAACTCAGAATTTTCAAGTTACATAAGAAGTGGGTTAATCTTGTTAGTCATCAACCTAAGCCCAGAGTTCTACCACAGAAAGCGAGTCCGAAAGCAAAGTGCCTCATCACATGAAAGATTTCCATTTTGTGAAGCATTTGTTGAAAATAATCAACTTTATGTTCGTGAAATATAAGCCAAATTATCACAATCAGTTCTGTCTATTTTTGGTCTGCTGTGAGTCTTGTGAAGGTCGTCTTTGTGCTGGAACAGCTAACTCATGGTGGTGAGCTGCAGTCACAAGATGCTGTGTTTTAATCAAAAATAGTCTTGTACTCTGTAAGGCAGCTCTCATGACACAGTATCTTACAAGATGTCTGTGTAGTTTAACACTCAAAAAAGAATTGCCCACACACCGATGACCTATGTAAACTTTTGACCTGCACTCATTATCTCCATCAAAGGGCTTTCCAAAATTCTTTGATGGTAAATTAGTTAGTGGTGGGTGACGAGCCAGACAAAGAGCGGTTCACAAACCCCTTTATGAGA
>BSAI01000108.1:11738508-11752610 GCA_036245035.1 Adrianichthys oophorus
GTCCCGGATAAGCGGAAGAAAATGGATGGATGGATGGATGGTAAATTAGTTTTTGTTGTTGTTGTAAGTTTATAAAAAACACAAATCTTTCAATACACTAATCAGAAAATCACTTAGTAGTGCCTTTAAACAAGCAAATTCTGTTAAATCCTAATAAGATAATACCTTGCAGTCATATTTTTGATTTTCTGCAAAGTCTGTGGTCACAAATTTTAGTCCGGTAAAAGTGTCCATTTTAACCCTTTTTTTTTAACTAAAGTGGAAATAAAAAGAAGTCATCCAAACTTGCACACAAATGGAAACCGAATGAAAGGAAGAATCTAACGTCTGAGAAAGACAAAAAAGACAAAACCCAATTTAGAAACTCTGTTCTTTCTTGATATTACAGATCAATTTTTTTTTTATTGTAAATTTCATTGTTTTTACTACTTCTACTACTACTATTATTTTTATTAGTAGTAGTAGTAGTAGTAGTAGTAGTGGTAGTTGTAGTAGTATTATATTTGTACTGCACTACAGCTACTGCTGCAAATAAGTATTTGAACACCTGAGAAAAATTAATGTTATTTTGTGGTACAGTAGTCTTTGTGATTACACAGGTAAAATGCGTCCTGTAGTTTTTTTACCAGGCTTGTACACACTGCAGGAGGAATCTTGGCCCACTCCTCCACACAGATCTTCTCTAGATCTTCTCCCGCCAAAGATTTTCTTTTGAATTTAAGTCAAGAGACTGGCTAGGCTCCTCCAGAACCTTGATATGATTCTTATGGAGCTACTCCTTGCTTATCCTGGCTGTGTGCTGCAGGTCATTGTTATGTTGGAAGACCCAGCCATGACCCGTCTTCAAAGCTGTAAATGAGGGAAGGAGGTTGTTCCCAAAAATCTCACAGTACATGGCCACAGTCAACCTCTCCTTAATGCACTGCAGTCATCCTGCCCTATATGCAGAAAAACACCCCCATGGCATGATGCTACCACCCCCATGCTTCACAGTTTGGATGGTGCTCTTGGAATGGTACTCATCATTCTTCTTCCTCCAAACATGTAAAGTGGAATAAAGATCAAAAAGTTCTACTTTGGTCTCATCTGACCACATGACTTTTTCCCATAACTGCTTTGGATCATCCAAATGTTCTTTGGCAAACTAAAGGCAGGCCTGGACATGTGCTGGTGTAAGCAGGGGGAACATTCTGTGCCATGCATGATTTCAAAGCATGACATGTTAGTGGATTGCCAAAAGTAACCTGGGGAAAGGTGTTCCCTGCTCTTTACAAATCATTAACCAGCTCCTCCAGTGTATTTCTGGGCTGAATACTCACCTTTCTTAGGATCATTGAGACCCCACGAGATGAAATATTGCATGGAGCCCCAGTCCAAGGGAAATTGACAGTCATGTTTTCTTCTTCCCTTTTCAAATTATTGTTCCAACAGTGGATCTTTTTTCTCCAAGTGCTTGGCAATTGCCCCATATCCCTCTACAGCCTTGTGGAGGTCTACAATTTTGTTTCTCGAGTCTTTAGACAGCTGTTTGGTCTTGGCCAAGTTGAAGTCTTACTGATTGTATGAGGTGGGTAGGTGTCTTTATGCAACAAACAACCTCAGACAGGTGCTTCTAATTTAGAATAAGTGGAGTGGAAGTGCACTTTTTAAAGGCAGACTAACAGGCCTTTGAGAGCCAGAATTCTAGCTGATAGACTGGTGTTCAAATTATTTGCAGCAGTAGCATACAATTAAATTATTTAAAAATATATTCAATGCGATTTCCATATTTTTTTTTTATTCTGTCTCTCAGAGTGGAGGTGCACCTAAGTTGAAAATTTCAGATCTCTCCATGATTTCTAGGTGGGGGAACTTGCAAAATCACAGGGTGTTCAAATACTTATCTCCCACACTGTACGCTGGCTCAAGATGAGGCAAGCCTCTGTCTTTTTCTACCCTGCCTATTATAAATTATTATCTCACAGCCAGGAAGCTGTGTTGTCTGAGAGGCTATTTTTTTAGTAAAGTAGCAAAGACAGAAAATCCACCATTTGTTGTACCATTCTGGCCTCTGTTTGCCTTTCTTTTTTTTTCTTTGCTTACAGCAGTATTTGTTAGTGACCAGAACAGGACAACTTGTGATGATCTTGTCAGACTTTAGTTTCAAATGATGTACATATTCATTTAGACAGATATGTCATGCACTATCAGACCTTAGCATTGTTTATTTCTATCACTGCACTTGTCCAAGTCGATTTGCCTTTTTCTTGTCTTCTCCACAAACTCTTTTTTTGTTTTTGTTTTGAGACGCAGTGGAACCATCTGTCCTGTCTCATAAACTTTTTTCCTCTACTGCACACTCATCCAAACAGAGTGAAGCCCCTTCACATTAGCTCTTTAAACAACCCTTCTGATTACTCATCCAATTATATAGAAAAGGAAAGAAGTAAACAAACAAATAAACAAACAAGATGCTTTCTGCAAATCAAATTGACTTCTTTGACTAAACTTTTTAACATTTTCTACTCAGCGAACCTGACCTGAAAGGCAAAAAATAAACAGCAACAAATGTTCAGAGTGCCACATGAGGTTTCTGAGCTTCCATAAATGCACGTGCATTTACAATGTTCTCAAATGTGTCTAAAAGTCACAAATGATTCAACACAATATATTATTTTCTCAATGCCTCCATTAAGCAAAGGGGTAAAAGAGTAGCATTAAAAGGGCTCAGTGAAGTGAGATGCAACGTCAATGAGTGAATAGACAGAGAAGACAAAAGTGGATAAAGGAAAATGTGAAGAGCGGAGAGGAGGGGATTCAGGGCTTCATAATTATTATCAGTATTTTCAAAAGATGACTACAAAATAATGAAATTACACAAGCTTGACCAGCTCCATGGATACTTTATGTTAGAAACCGTGCCTTTATCTGCATTCACTGCCAGCAGGAAGCCATTGTGGGTACTGGCAATTGTTCCACATGAGTAAACAAGTCTAAATGCATTTCACATCCAGGTGTTTTTTTTCAAACCAAACTGTCTAGTAACATCAATTGAAATAAATTACTATTAACCCCTCAGAGTCCCACTCTGATCATCTTCGGATCTATTTTGAAAGCATTCTCAGTGGTCTTTTAATTAGGATTTTTTAGCCAAAAAAAAAAAAACCACAACAAAAACGGTTTAGATTCTGCAGTGGCAGGAGTTAATTAAAAATCCACCTCTGAGATGGGGATGGGACTGTTGGTGCAGCCTAAGGCCATCCCTTCCTACCGACATCTATCTGTTTACACTCCCTCCTGCTTGCTTACAGACCCTCACAACCCCAACTAAACATTACCGGTCAAACAAATAGCGAGCAATAGCTGACCTTTCCAGCCGTGCACTTTTGACCAGAAACACAATTGTCATTGGAGTAAGTTTTTAATGCCTGACTTTATTTCCAATCCAATAAAACATTTTCTTATTGGGGGTTTTCCTGTTCAAGGTGATGCTAAATTGAGTGGAGTCGTGGCCACATAAGCATCACATAAGTCTTGAGCAAACGAAGAAAATGACAGCTTTTTAAGAGGTAATGAATTCCACTTTGGGGGTCTTCTGGCACTCCATTAGCACCATCACTACATCAGCCTAAAGTTGGAAGTGTACAGTCTAAATGGCTGATATATATATATATATATATATATATTATTACATAAAAATAAATAAAGATATTCATGACATTTAAAAACCTAATGTCATTACTTTATAAAAGCCACTATCCAACTAGTTCCCTAATGACTAAAAACTACCTTGGAACCTTCTACTTTACACCAATGGAAAATACAGTTAACCCAAACTGTTCCGAAAAAAACTGATTTTATGGAAACATATTTTTTGGTAAAACCTAAGTCTGGAATTTAGTTTTTAAATAAACTCAGGCAGGGGAAATGATATGTTATTCCTGCACTCCTCCTAACACATATAAATTGCACACAGTGTAAACAACAAAATGGGTAAAATGGATGAGTTTTCTTCACAGCCTCTAGGAGAAACTAGCTGCTATTATTAATGTTTTATTTATGTTCTGACACATACAGAGTTTGGGTTTCCCCCAATTTTTCCTTGTTCTTCTTCTATGTTTTATGAGTTCCACTCATCTTGTGTCCAGAAATGTTAAAATTAGAAGACGGACAATGTTTCTAAAATAAACACAGTAAACAATTCTAGGCAGATTTGTTTTCATTCAACAAAGAAGTTCACAAAAGTGCTATTTTTAAAGCAAAACAGTCTGGGGAGAAAGAATGGCCTTGACATTATTTCCTGCATTCTATCACCCAGGGATAATCATGTGACCTCTGTCCCACAGTTACCACGGCAACGGGAGTACCATCCCAGAGGAGCAACTGAGCTGTGTTTTCTCCCAAAGCTAAAGGTGTAACTATGAACTTTGTCATCGTTGCAGCCCCTGACCCCTCCCAAGTCTCAATTGGAAAGCGCCACCTTTCATCTCCATTCCCTTCTTCTCTTTCTTTCTTTTCCTTCCTTCAATTTCCTGTGACCTTTAAGGTTTTAAGTAAGGCATTCTATTAAAAAGCATTAAAGTCCACCCCTGCTTTATTCTACTTAAGTCTAATATTGGCAGTTGTTGGTTTAATGTATCCATCATTGTGCTTGCCAAGTCCATCTCTTGGCTGAATAAATCCAGCTCGTCTTAAGTAGACGTACTGTCAAAAACACTTTGTAGAAGCAGAACAAGAGGACACGCAGTTTGTCTTTGCCACTCCCTCTGTGCTTCTCCTCTTAATGCAGACTTGTCGATTGTTCCTTCTAGGAGTAATTTTAGTTGTTTAAGTAACTCCAGCCTGGTTTGCTTTTACACAGCTCGATGCTCGTCTTTACTCACTTAGTACTACCATTGATTTCTTCAAAGGATGTGTAAGTTAAGGTGAGTTAGGAGAAGACATCCTGTTTTTACACAGCCCTCAGGGAAAACAGAAAAAAGAACTTGGTGATAAAAAACTAAAACTGGGAAAGCTTTATTTAAAAAAAAAAACATATTTTTTCCTCAACTATGTATTATATCAATGTGAAAAAACTGGTGGCGTAGCAGCACCAGCTGCTGAGAACTGAATATGTCAGGAGCTGGTGATGAACTAGTGGTAATAGACTGCAACTTGTTAGAACTGAGCAAGTGGATTGCTAGACTAAAAATCTAAGAAAATAACTGAACTTAACCCAGTAAAGATTTCAAAGAATTGAAAGAACATTCAAATTTTGTAGGATTAATATATTTTTTAAAACCTATTAAAATTGATTTAAAAAAAACTTCAGTAATATCATTTTTTATGAGATATAGGCTAATGTATCAATCATGAGAGGTTTGTGTAAGTTTTTGCTCACAATGTTAGTTTAAGATACAAAAGTACTGACATGAGTGTTCAGGAAAAAAGCACCTTATTTACCCACTGTTTCAAATTTGGTCCACACATGTTTAACATGGTCTAACTGTCTTATAAAGAAATAATTTGCAACAAATTTTGCATACTTTCAAAACAACAAGTAGTCATTAAAAAAAGTACAACAATAAATAGGTTATTATCACCATGAAGTTTTAAAAATTAGCAAAACTTTTCCTGCCAAAAGTGTTTTTGAGATTTCATCGAGGCAACTATATTGAAATGACCAGGAAAAGCCCTTCTACTGCCCCTAGTGGAAGGATGATGAACTACGGAGAGAAAACATGGACAGTTATTTACACTGGGATTTTAAGGAAAGTTTGGATCATACCAGTGGGATAAGGGGTTTAAGAAATGCATGTGTCAAATATTTTATGAATGTTTTTATATGGTTATGTGTATTTTACATGGAAGTGTTTAAATATATTGAACTGACAAAAATAAGCAGCTTTCATGTGTTCTTTTGCTGAGAAATTGTGACATCATTCAATTTGTTTTATAAGACAAACTTTAAAATTTAAGAAAAGGTTTGAAACCCTTTCAATTTTTACCATATCCAGCATGACACTAATATATAAAAAAAGTAGTAAAGGAAATCTTCAATTAGGAAGAGGGTAATATAAGGTAAAAAATATAAACAAATATCAACAATAAATATAAAAGCATGGAACTGTGAAGTGAGACTCCATAAAAATTGTCATTCCTGACTATTTTGGGAAGGGATGCTTTGATGTGATTCCTCTTAAGAAGGATAATTTGAGTTATATTGCACCAAATAAAGTAAAACGCAAAAGTTATTTATTTAGTCGAAGTGAAATCATGTTCTGTTTGACATCACAGGTTGTTATATAAAGGCTTACATGCAACAGTTTATTAATCACATTCTTCCAATCACATGTCTAACAGGAAGGAGGTGTGCATGTGCCTGACAGAGTATCTGATAGCAAATGTTACTTGCTAAAAACAAACACTACACGTGTCTCTTCAGGCAAAGAACTCCACACCAACTCAATATAGACAGTGTGCTTTAATGTGTGCCATCCAGAATAGTCTGTGGTCAGGAGATTTAAGAGCTGCTATTCCTTTGTGTAACACAAAAACTCAATTTAACGGCCTGACCATATAGATCATCAATCTTTGAATGGCCTTATTAGATGCACCGCGGTGCACCAGCCTCTTTTGGCCTCGTTTTTACTGAGAGCAGACTGATGAGACAGTAATTGTAATTTATCTGTCGTTGTGATCAGGCCGAGAGGCACAGGAGAAGCCAAAACACGAAGGGAGCATGGAGCAAAGGAACCAGGGGGACGTGCACAAGGCACCACAGATCAAAGAGGTAAACTTCAGAAGATAAAAGCAGATGGTTATCCAGAATGAGCTAAACTGCACCAAAGAGGAGCTTAAAGAAAAACGGCTTTCGCTTATAGCAGTTTGAAACAGGTATACAACACAGTAAAAAGAAAAAAAAAACATGTACTTAAAAAATATTACAAGAATAAAAGAATTGTAGATGTTGGTGAAGCATGGTGCATGTCAACACTAACTGAAGCATGCCAGGGGGGATACTTGGCATTTAACCAACATCTGACCTTGGCGATGTTGGTTAATTAAGATGGTGGTTATTCTAAGAAGTAAAGCTTCAAATTGTAACTTATGATGCAATTTGTGTTTGTGTTGCTCAACAGTCCCTTTAACATTTTCCATTAGCTGCAGGTGATCTGTGGCCTCTCAGCTAAGGGTGCAGGACATGATGCTAAAACTAGACTTAGCTCTCATACTGTAGCTGGTTCATTATTTAGTCATTAAGGACTAAGTGATTTACCATTCCTGGAAAATTTCTTACACATTTGGCATCGAGCCGTACCAACGGATGCAGGTTTACATGGAGGCAGACAAATCAGTGGTTGTGGATCATCTTCATCACCTTGCATACTGACATGCTTCTTTTTGTCAGGCCAGCCTCAAAAAGGTAACTGGAGCACAGCAAACAACACACTTTTTGTTGTTGATCATTTGGTGCAGATTTTGTGCACAGAAACTAAAAATGTTGAGTCCACACAATGTTAAGTATTGCAGAATTTCACAAGAAATTTTTCAGGAAAAAGGTTCAATTTTCTTGCACTTTCTCTATTTTGTCATTACTTCTTTGTGGCAGATGGATTCTTAGGAGATTTGCAAGATCCAAGTCACAAGAGAATCCACCCAGCAAGACTTCAAGCTGTCCCTCTGGGGAGTTTTTTTTGTTCATTAAGAGAATGGAAAGATATTGGTAGCTTGACAACACCAATATTTACTTAAACATAATAACAGATGAGCGTATCCTTAAACCATAAGATGAACATTTTTAAAGTGCTTAACCTTTTCTGAAATGGAAAGAAGGCAATTGGTTTTGTCCAGGTTGGTTGAAAAAAAATAATTTAGTTATTTTTTTGTTTTCATTTTATTGGATACATCACTCTGAGGACCTACAGAGAAGACTCAAAAATCCACAACGATCATCTTTTTAAACTATTTTAAAAGCGTTCCAGTGGTCTTTTGATTATGGTTATGCCATTTTTAGCCCAAAAACACAAATTATTTTCTAGGACATAGTTTTTGCAAAGCCGCAGAAATTCATTAGAAATTCACTTCAAAATTGTAGGTGGGCGTGTAGGCATTGAGCAACCATTGGCTGCATTTGAAGACTGGATTGAGTGACCTCACCCCTCTCATGTTCCAAATAGGATGTGCCTGCTGGTCCCAAAAGCCAAAATACCATAGACTTCTATTGAGAAATAACCAGCAATCATTATTTTTGTCAAAGCAATCATTCTTGATCTATCGTTTTTTTAATATGTTCTTGCTAATCCTAATTTTTTTTCTAATTATTTCTTTGTTGTCAGTTCTTCAAGAGACAAACTGACCAATCAGATGCCTCATAAAAGTATGTGGCCTTGCATTGCAACGTCCATATAGCAAAAAAAAAAATAACAGTGACTGAATTGATTTTGCTTAATTGGAACCGGAGGAAAGTTATTTTCTATAAGTGATGCAACAATCCAGTTATCATATAGAGTCAATGGGAGCAACCCTGCCCCTCTTCCCCTCCTCGTTACTAAGTCTTCTCTGCTTAAGCGGAGCAGTGAGTGATTTTCTACGTCACAAATACGATCTATTTCAAAAGTTTTTTTTCTTTGTCGGTTCTTTGATTCACAATGATTTGAATAAAGAAATGCTCAGAAACACAACTTTGAGCTTAATTTTTAAAATATATGTCCTCCATCAACACAAAAATGCCACAAGAACATGTTAAAAATACCCCAAACGCAATTTTCATTGCAGTGGGTCTTTAAAATAAATATAAATACATACTGCTTGGTGGAAAAAAGTTGGATGTACATTATATAAACACACAAGTAAGCAAATCAGTGATTAACATTAGCTGACTACCTGAATACTCTGAACAAACAGGTCCCTCCATCAGCACAATTTTTTTTTCTGTCCTGATGTCACGGGCTTATTCTAACATGACCGTGTCAGGATTCATCAAGCTCAAACTGTGAGAGAGTGGTTCAGGGAGCATGAGACACCATTCACACACACAGACTCCTCTCCACAGAGCCTAAACCTTAACCCCACTGAGAATTTCTGGGACGTGCTGAAGAAAAATGTATGCAGCTGCGCAACTCTCCTGTCGTTAATACAAGATAAAATGACGCAAACCTACCCAAAGTTTTCCTTTTCAAAAAAATATGTGTATAACTTTTTTGGCGACTGCACCGAACGCAACACAATATTTAAATGATGATTTTTAAAAGCAGAAGTTTTTAGTTCGAGCACCCCCTTCTCCATTAAGTAAGAAAACAACACACAACAAACACTGTTATCAGAAGGCTTACCACTACATGTCATGTAATGGAAAAAGCAACTCTGTTTTAGCCCAGCTAATGTGAGAGTGAGCCCATCTTCTGTGTTTCTATTGCAAAAATATGGCGAGGCAGTAAAAAAAAAAAACCGTGCATCCATGAAAAATGGCTTGCAGAGCCATTACTGATAGAAGCTGTGGGTTCAGACAGCAAATGTCATTGACGTAACTTGTCCCATGACGCCAGGCAGCTGAAGACAATGTGACCAGTGAGGAAGACTTGAAAGGGCCTTCACATAACGAGGGAAGGAAATGTGTTTGTGGCTGATGTGGGGGGGGGGGGCATAAATCAGTTTCAATAGTCGCAGTATGAGGATATTCATCATGTGCAGGATTATAGACACAAAGTAAGTCATTACATTTTATAATACTGGCTAGATTTAATAAGCCTGTGTCAAAGTTAGCATGAGTCCCACGTGTGCAGGAAATGTGATGTCCTCTGAAGTAGGGGTTTAGACAAATATATATTTGTGCGTTTCTAAGGGAAAAACATTGTAATGTGTGTAACACTGTTTCCCAGGTTATAACAAACACCTAATTTGTTCCAGCCAGGAGTGTGAACCAAGCTGATAAATCACACTCATGAGTGTGTATGTGTACACAGCGTCCCTGGATGGGCAATTGACACTGTTTACTATTAAACATAGACATGAGTAAGGTTAAGAGAAACGCTTTAAACCTCACAGATTTAATATATTTTGAGTGATATCATGTCATGCAGTCCACTTCACGATTATCTCATTCATTATAAACAAGCACAACAGAATAGTGGACGTTCTGCATCTAATTCCCTGCTGTTATTTTTTGTCTTCTACAAAGGGAATAACTCCACAATTCAGTGTGCTTCCTGTTGTTTTTCCCCTGTGGGTTCTCAGTTTGCTCGCTTCTCTTGTTTGTATCACTTTAGCTTCTCTGTAATACGGTACGCAGTATGTCCTTTTAATGGCAATATTCTTACTGTCCTCTCTTTTTCTCTCACAGTCATCAAGATATGACTGACAAAAAAGCACCAAACAAAGGCTTGTTGCTCAAATGAGCACTGGCTCTGATCTGCCCTTACTGGAATTAAAAGGATAATATTATTGATGGGAGCTCCAGAAGCTAAAATAAGACACACAAAAAGAAACTAGAGAAGCTAAGCAAATCACAGAAAAAATAGATTAAATTAATTTTAAAAAGCACAAGAAGACAAAAAACTGCTATACTCATTAGCATTTTATAACAATACAAATAATATATAGACTTTTATTACTTTTTCCCTATATTTCTACTAATATAACAATTAGTTGATTCATGACCAAACTGCTCCTCCAAACTCCTCCTCCCAGCCCCACAACTCAACACAACTGCACAAATTCTGTAAAATCCTTTTCCTTCTATTTGTACAAAATCATTCAATTTTAATCTATAAATCAAAGTCTAAAAAAAGATGGTGAAACAAGTGACACAATCACAGCAAAACAAGAACCCTACCTGGCAAGAAGAAGCAGTTCTAGGTTATAGTCCACTAAAAACAGATGCAAGCAGTCCACACATCCCAATTAAAGTGGCCTACTTCCGCTGTCAAACTGGTGCGCGAGTGTTTGTGGATGGCAAGCAGAGTTGGTGTGTGTGTGACTCTATCAGTGTGGGCTAGACCAACTGAACTGTGTTAAGATACGGAAAGAGAGGCAGAGAGAAGGAGGGAGAGAGGGAGAGAATGCCCAAGAGGCAAAGAAGGTAGACTCCCAAGCTGCACAAACAAGTGAGAAGAAAGAGGGGAATGAGGAAGGGGAGAAAAGAGGGATAACAAATGGAAAAGGACGTCGGACTATACTAACTGCTCTGTAACGTCTTCGATGCTGCATGTGCATGCTGCTCTGCAAATATTGCTCACCATACTGTACTTGTGCACTTATTGCGTCCATTTGTGCCTTCACAACACCCCCGCCCTCCACTCTCCTTTGTGAAGACATTAAGGCAATACGGCAAAGTCCCACAGGATGTACAAACAGCACAATGGACACATAACTACTGCAAACAGACGCAACAGCGTGTAGTCAAGAAAACACATACAAGCGTCCTAGAAGCAAGGACACCCTGTTTCTATTCCTAGAACTTTTGTATAAACAAATCATAAAAATAGACCATTTCCAGCAGTTAAATTAGCTAAATGAAACATAGTAAACTATCAAATTGTTTATTTAAAAACCACTAAAAACATGAGTTGATAAAAAAAATGAAATGTTCCCATATGGCTTTTGTATAGTTTAAGATAATAATGCACAAAAATATGCAAAAATTGCACAAAATAAATGTCTCGTTAAATACCCATTCCAGTGAGAATCGTGTTTATGGTGCTTTTAACATGTTCTTGTATCATTTTTCTGATGATGGTGAACAAATTTGAAGTCAATTCAGATTAAAATAGCTTTTCTGAGTAATTCTTTATTAAAATTGTTGAGAACAGGAACAGATGTAAAAAATGCAGTTTTAAAAATCTTGTAGTTGTTGTGTACAAACTACAATCAGTGCTCTGCTCCATTTTGATGGCTCTTGCAGACTAGACCAGTGTATGTCTTGGTTTTCCTCGTCCAAGTTGGCATCTGGTTGAAATACTTTACGGCTGGATAGCTCCAACATTGCTTGCCATTTTTGTTGCACAGATAATGTTAGGTCGGGAGTGTGAGGCTAGAGGAAAATAGTGTAAAGAAAGGAATGATGGGAACTGAGAGAAGGCTTACTCCGCACCAACAGTCCCGCCCACAACTCAGAGGCAAATTTCTGAGGACCTAGTGCTGTTTTGCAGAATCTATGTCCAAGAAAACAACACAAGATGTTTTTATTTTGACGAAAACCTGCATAATCATAATTAAAAGACCACTGGGAGCCCTTCTACAATAGATTAAAAGACGACTGGAGTGGGACTTTAAGATGATAAGCATTAGCCACGTGAGACTAATCAAATACACAAAGTTAATTTATCATAAAGGGGTGTGATCACCTCTGTTAAGTCAGTTTATTACAGTTCACTGATCTGAAACATTAATTTGTGCCTGACACAATGCCGAAGAAGATACAATCAAAAGCCAGAGAGGAGCAATGGCTGCTGCCACCATTTTAAAGGCAACATTTTACAGCAGCTCCCAGACATGATGGAGAACATCCTTTCAGAATTAGAAAGATTACTCGAAAATGAAAAACGTTCAAGCCTGCTACTAATCTTCACAGGAACGGACATTCCAACAAGTTTAACCCTGAGGTCAAACCAGACAGCTAAAAGGCAAAGTGGGGGTAAAACAAAATGTAAACTGTATCTCTTACTCTAGAAGCCTCAGTTAGCTGAATACATGTTAAAAGATCAAATAATTTCTCTTGGAAAACCACTGTTTAATCCAGTTGTTTTTCAAGAGTTTTCAGAGATAAAACTTGCTGAAATTAACACAATACTTGAACATTTTTGAAATGGTAAGACTTAGTTTTTTAACTATTTATCAGGGGCCAAATTGAAAAAAAATTAAATCAAATAAAAAACCTATGCTTCATGCTTCACATGAAAATAAAAAAAAATAAAAATTGTTTGGTTTTTAAAGAAACTACTTAAATACTACATATTTATTTACTAACTATTAAGCAAAATTAAAGTTCAAGTTGTCTGAGGTAAATAAATGTTAAAATATATTTTCATTTCTTTTAAGAACACATTTAGAAAAGAAACGCTGGGATGGGCTCCAGCAGCCCTATTACAGAATTATGCAGATTTAGATGGATGGATGGATGGGAGGGATTGGATGGGCTTTTTTGTGAATCCTTTTCCTTTTATTTGATGTGGATTCTAGAAGCAGACAAGTGATTGACGTGCAACTAATTGCTGTCTCAGTGCAACCATGCGATCTCCCGAAAAGCATCGTAACTGTGACACTTCTGACAGTTTTTGGACCCTCAGTTGCCCCAACACATTTTTTTGTGGTCAAACAAATACATAATCTGACATTCAGTATGAGACTGGGCTTAGTGAAATTGTAAAAAAATTACTAGATTTGTTTCAAATATAAATACGACATAATTAAATATAAAGGAATGCATTAAATGTATCTTACACAAACCGAGAGACTACCTGATACTTTAACACTCCTATTCATTTACCAATCATTCCTTCTACCATCCTACAAAAACACTTACAGCCTCCGCCCATATTAAACTGATCTACAGTTATCCATCACAAATAAATAAATAAATAAAATAAAAACTCTCTAAGGTGTTGCAGCTCAGCAAAATAAAATTTGAGTCAAAATGCGTACATAAAAAAAAGGTTGTTTGATTGACTGATGGAGCCATCATTGTTAATTCTCCATACTGAGCAAGAACATGACAGAAAACAATTCCCATTATGAGATGGCTTGAATAAACTTCAAGGTGAAATGTAAAATATGGAATCATCCAAAAAAAAAAGAAAGTACAGTTTTTTTTGGGATACTATTAACAGAAATGTCATTTTTTGTTCATGCCATTAACCTCAATATGTTCAAAGAAGAAATAAACCACTTTGAACGACTCCATATAATCATCATTAATAGAAAAACTGCATCAAAAGTTCCAGAAAGAGTTTACCTTCATGAGAAAAATAAAGAAAGACAAGTTACCGTAGATACCGGCATTTGCTTGCTTTCTCTTTCAGTAAGAATAGTTTACTGCTGCAAGCACCAGAGACAGGAGAAGAAAGCTTCATTACACTGAACACGCGTGAAATCCAAGAATCTCCTTTTTCCCTTACACTGCTCTTCCTCCTATGTGTTGTTGCTCC
>BSAI01000108.1:11752620-11796938 GCA_036245035.1 Adrianichthys oophorus
TCTGCTTTAGACCTGAAGGGAGTCATGTAAGCTATTCATCAGGCCCTATCTAATCATATCATGTGCTAATATATAATGGACTTCATAAATAGCTATTAGAAACACTGTCAATTACACTGCACAGACGCCTGTCTCCCTTTCTGTCTGCAGGCAAAGGTATTCATCCGGGTGAGGCATAAAGTAATACGTTACATTTCCAAAGTATAATATAAACTCTTTTGTTTTTGTGATTGCTACACTTTAACAGCGTTCTAAAGTCCTCACTGAGGCAAACATCTTAGGTTATCAAAAATGTTTTTTTAAAAATCCTTTTTTTCTGTTTGAATTTAAACCCTTATCACTGTTTCATTACATTCTTTGTGAGGCTGACGTCATTTTTCAGAGCAAAGAATGCGCATAATTAAAAACAAAAGGGAAGGGGTTTCATGCTCTGCATTACCTTCTTTGGAATGAGCATCCACGGCTCTTATTTACAAAGCCTCCTGTGTTGATGCACTGGCGTAATCCAACCCAGCCATAAGCGAGTGAGTCGAAAAGGGAAATCATTCGTTCCAAAACCAAAAAAGTTAAAGGAATTGTTTCAGTACAACTGACCACAATGATTATCATCCTTCACCCCTGTTTAAGCCTGTGAATGACCAACTAAGACAAGGGGAGATGCGGATAGAACAAAGGCAGTGAAAAAAGGAAGAATGCAGAGTTGTATCTCAATGCAGCAATAAAGTATGATAAGCTAAAGCTCTTACAGAAAGGAGGAAAAAAGGAGGAAGATGAAACAAAAAAAAAGAAACTGGAGATTTAGACAAACAGGAGGTTAGATGAGCTTCAATCTTGGACAACCTTAAATACATTTTCCATTTTTTGCTTCTCTGTTGAGGCTTTGAAGTTGTCAGCTGTGGACTCTAATATAAATAAAGAGTTAAATTAAATGAAATGTGTCCTTACATTACTGGCAGACTTTATTCAAAGAGGAGTCAGACACTGAATTTGCTTTGAACTGAAGTTGCAAATATCTGAGAAAATAATTTTTTTCCCATTCATTCAAAAACGTAAGCAGTAGGAGGTAGAGGATAACACATAAAGCCAGGGTCAAGTTCATAGAATAATTCTGCTTTGGGGTCACTTTTTCTTTACTTTGTAGATTTCAAGTAAGAGAAAAAAAGTTTAAAAAACTACATTCAACATACAGCCTGTAAAGACCCAAGAAAATGGTTTTTTATATGTTTTAACACATTCTTTTGATATTTTTCTGATAAAGGCACTTATTTAAACAAAAAAAAACTCAAAATTGCATTCCTGAGTATTTCTTTTTTCAAATCAATGTGAATCAGGAGCAGACGAAAAAAAAAATGTAGTTTGGAAAAG
Organism: Adrianichthys oophorus; assembly: GCA_036245035.1. Lineage (NCBI taxonomy): Eukaryota > Metazoa > Chordata > Actinopteri > Beloniformes > Adrianichthyidae > Adrianichthys > Adrianichthys oophorus. The sequence goes on from BSAI01000108.1 coordinate 11,753,986, forward strand.
ATCTTATTTGTGACATAGAAATTACTCTGGACGGGCCACGAACTCCATGCTCCTTGCAATCTGCAGTGGGAACGGGAGGGGGGGGGGGGCGTTTGCTCCACACTAACAGTCCCACCCATGTTTTAGAGGCAGATTTCTAATGAACTACTGCCGCTCTCCAGAAATTATGTCCTAAAAAACAAAACTGGACTTTTTTTTTAAATTTGGGCTCAAAAGTGTAAAATAATAATTAAAAGACCACTGGGAATGCTTTTAAAATGGTTCAAAGGATGATCAGAGTGGGTCTTTAATAAAGTAGTAGTTACAATAAATATTCACTTTGGTTTTTAAATCAAATCAAAATAACTTTTTTGTTTATTTGCAAAAGCAAGTCCAAAACTTCCCAACAAGTTAATCTAATGCAAGTTTAACAAAATCTCACCAAAAACAATTACAAAGCAAAGCAGGATACATTTCAACCTGTACTTGACCTCCTTTCAAGACAAACTTAGTTGCCACCACAGCAACCTAATAAAAGCAGAATTCTCATATATGCAAAAGGTAAGTGACAGACTGACTCCAACATACAGTATGAGACATTTCAGAAACACTGCCCTCATCTTTTGATGTTCATCGTTTGAATGAACAAGTTCTAAATCTGGATGTCAAATGAAGGCATACCAGGAATAGCATGCAATGTGAGTGTTGTGTGTTTGTGTGTGTCTGAGGTGATGAGCAAAGAGAAGACAAACAGAATCCATCCATGTCTAATTAGAGACAGTGAGGGGGAAACAGCTTCACTGCAGAGAATCAACAAGAGCAAGAGGCATTGTGATTAGAAGAGCATGTGCCATAGAAGATCCCATCAGTCACTTCATATCAGGCATTTCATACTGGAAACATACACTGAAGGGTACTCTTACAGGAAGGACAAAGACTTACAACTGTTTGCATCAGGCAGATAAAATCTGAAACCCAAACCTTTCAGTTTTCCAGCAGAAAGGACAACAAAAAAACATTCTGCTCACTAACTTGCCAACTCCATAAATCTAATTCTGCACCTGGGCTACCATAACCAGACAAAAATATTTGTCATGCTCTCATCAGTGACACCCCCCACCCCCACCTCCGCCAGTGTTTAATTCTTGGCAAATTTGTCTGAAGTCTGCATAGATGACTCTTTTGGAGCAGCAATTTGTCTTATGCACACTGTGCATCAATCCAGTATACTGCTTAAAGCCTTCCAATGAAAATTTTGTTTTTAACATGTTCTTGCTGTATTTTTCAAAAGATGGAGGACATAAAAGAAAAGACTTGAGCTCAAAATTGCATTTCTGACTATTTCTTTTTCAAATCATTGTGAATTAGAAGCAGACAGAAAAAATGTGGTTTTAAAAAGAGCTTATTTGTGAAGTAAAAAATTCGCTGGACAGGCCACAAACTCCATGCTCCCCATCGCTCTGCAACAGGGAGGGGATGGGGGGGGGTGGACACCAACAGTCCCACCCACAATTTAGAGGCAAATTACTAACGAACTCCTGCTGATCAGCAGAAGTTATGGTCAAATTGATTATTGCCTAAAAATTGCAAAATCATAAATAAAAGATCAATGGAAAAACTTTTGAGATTGATCAAAAGATGATTGGAGTGGATTCAAAGCGATCAACTTGTCGACTTTCCAGCTAAAGGGAAAAATGATATAGAGCTTTAGCTGGCGCTGAATGTAGGAGAACAGCTGATTCTACCATGATGCTGCCACTCAGTGTGCAGCCTCAAACTATTTCATGAGGAATGTGACCTAAAAAAAGTTTGCTTTTTTTAGTAGAAGGAATCGTTCACTCAACTGGAACAAGTAGTTTATTTTTTATGCCTATTATTTTGTGCCACAGCTTAAAATTCAATGTGCCCCAGGGGTGAGAGGTGCCGCTTACGCAGTCAGCCATCCTTATCTGTCCCATATATATAGGTTTTGACTGAGCACAGGCACGCTTGCCTTGAGCAGAGAGGTATGGTGGAAGAAGAATGGAAGCAGAAGCTGCCATGACTTTAGTTAATTTCATTATGAATCGATAGTTTTGCATGTTCTGAGAAAGGGATCCACAGGGACAAAAAGAAAGAGGGGGCGTTGTCACACAGCATCGCAGCACAAATCCTGTATCATTACCAGTTCCGCAGCTAAAACAGATTCTCATAAATATAAAATGAGAAGAGAACGGAACAAGCCACACAAAAAAACTTCAGCAAGGCACGCGCTGTTCATTAGCAGTCATTTTACAGACCACTTCTCATAAAACTGTACTCTGTGTGCATTATGGGACTTGAACAGTGAATACTTTGCTTTCTTCTTTTGATAAATCAAAGATAGAATCGTACATAAAACTCTGTGTGTATGTCATGAATTTCCTCACTGCAACGACTGCTTAAAATCTTGTAAAAGTGTTGTGTGTGTGTGTGTGTATGCATGTGCAGCTGTGCAAAAGGATGTTTCCATCAGCCTAATGCTGCCCAGACAAACACACCAAAAGCTTTCCAGGAGATTGGAGACTTTTAATGGCTGTGGGACACCACTCTGAAAAGCAAAGTTTTTATATCCAATCAAAACAAAAATTAACCAATTTTTCTATTAACAAGGCCTCTTAGATTTCTGTAATGATGTCCTTCACCACAAGCTTTTTGGGTTGCCTAAAGAGGCAGTTGTGCAGTTAGATGTCACTGCATCCTCATTACTGCTACTTTAGTGGAACCATTTCCTAAACATTCTATGTGATAAACTGTGTAAATGTGCTGCAAAAACGAATGAATTTGTTGCAATTATTACAACTGTCCACATACCAGACCGTTAAATTCATGTCTTTAAAGTCAGAACCATTCATAAAAACGTGCACAAATAAACTAATGAAGTTGGTTAGTAGAAAGATGTGGACAAGCACCAAAGCATCAAGCTTGAAGAGTGCCAGTGGAAGACAACATTTCTATCAGGGAGGTCCTACTCTGGGCTGATCCAAAAACATCAGCATAAACAGTCCACTTCAAAAATTAACAAAAAGGTCCAACAGAAGCAGAGGAAATCAGCTACTGACTCATACAATCTATAAATCACTGGGTTAAAAAAATCTAGAGTTTGACATAGTAATATAATAAATAGGAATGTTTGTTCGTTTAAATATTTAAGATATGCTTTGGAAGTCAGTCCAATTTATGGGAAAGCTAAAAAATGTGCATCTAAAAAAACGTTTGCATTAAACTTTAGTTTCTAATCTTTCAAAAATTGACCTAAAAGATGAAGTCTGATTGTATGCTAAGATTTGGGCTTAGAATAACTTAAAAAAATCTTAAACTACTTATTATGGTTCTACTGAAACTAGGGATTCCAATTGCCTAACTTTTCACTTTCAAATATAAGTTGCTAAAGGTGCAATACCAGGTATAAAGGTATAATTCATTTTTAGGACAATATAAGACAAAAATACAGTGCTTTCTTGAGCTGAAAAGAGTGGTAAAAATCTAAAAAGTCCTCAGAGTAAAATGGGTTTTTTCACAGTGAAAAAAATTAAACATTTGCATAATAAAAAAGTAGGCAGAATATAAATTTTGGAGTTTGCACATATATCGTCAGACTTGTTTGAGTTTACAACTGTCAACAAGCTAAAGTTAGTCATCAAATTGTTGTAAAATCTTCTACTTAACATCCGTTTTACACGAAAAAAGCTCTGCACCACACAAAGATAGGCAAATCCCCCATGAAGCTCCACTCTTTCAGCTACTAAACTATTAAAAACCATCCAAGTGAAATTGGGCCTGATTTCAAATTTTCACAAAAAGAATTATTTGTGACTTGAGAAAGTAGGGCAGCTGCTGGCATCAACACCATGCAGCAACGAGCTAAAAACATGAGCAAAAGTGAAAACAAAAATAGAACAAGAAGAATGGAGGTGAAGTCTGTGTCTGTTTTGGTTCCTGAAGGTGGACTCTGCTTTCTTTGCACACTGCATCATAACTCTTCAGTGAGGTGCATGCCTCAGTTCAGTGGATTTACTCAGCTTAGAATATGACAAGCGGGAATGGTACAATTTTGTGACACTAAGAAAAATGTGAATATTGGGTTTAACAGTTTCTTCGCACGGTTTCACTGTCAGGAATGTAAAAAAATAAACTACAAATAAGCCAGATGTGTTCCATAAATAGAAGGTAGTGTTACAACAATAATAAAGAGGCATAAATACATTTTCTTGACCTTTTGTTGCATATTTTCCAGGATTAACCTTAAAAATGCTTTAACCTCTAAACGTATCCTATTAGAAATAAGTGGGCTACTTTTTGCCATTTAGATTTTGAAAGTAATCATCTTTGCAGCCACTAAATATAAGATTTCCAAATTTTAAATTGACCTAAATTATAGATATTTTGAGTTAAATTTTATCTTTTCTGTATCTGACTCTCATGTGTCGGCACACGTCTATCTTTGGGAGCATGCCCTCCTTTTATCTGCAAAATTTAAGCTACCCCAAGGATGTTTCTAATTGAAGAAAAGTAAAACATAAAGGGCACTTTACTTGTAAAATGTCTAAAAGACAAAAAAAAAAAATACTTAGACTTTTCCCTCAAATGTCTCATAACTAATTTATGCATAATTATACATAAATGAAAGTGACTGAACAAAAACAGTTTGCCTCTAAGGTACTCTGGAGAAATGCAATCAAAAGTGAACTAATTTATCAGGACACGAAGTGTTATGATTAAGCATGCATTCCCTTGCCTTCAGGACACCTTCCAGATTTTTAATGCTGAGATTACAAAAATAAAGTCCTAATAACCACAGAGGGGGAAAAAGGGTTATCAAGGGTGGATAAAGTGTTTATGGAAAAAAACATATTCCTGCAAAATGTTAATATTTTTGAAAAAAGGTACATCAGAACTGCGTCACTGAAAGAGTTGAGAAAAATGCTAGCTTAGATCTCACAGTAAACTACATGTTAATAAATATTTAGAGGCAATTTGGAACTTGAAGCCTCTTCACATAAACAAAATCATTAGCTTACAGAGCACCTCTCACAGAGGCAATTCTGCATTTCTTTAATCTACTGTTCAGTCAACTACTATAAAGTAGGAAAGCTAAAATGTTGGATTAAAAGTGCTCTACAGTTTTATTTGTTGTATAAATCCCTCCTCATGTACAGTTCGTTTAAAGACTAACTCGAATGAAATGACATTTTCCTTTTTGGTGATTTTACCATGATGTTGAGGCATTTTCTCAAGATGGATGGAATATGTAAAGAAAATTATTCTTAAAATTGCATTTATGAGTATTTCTTTATTCAAACTATTGTGAGTCAGGAGTAGACAAAAAAATGCTGTTTGAAAAAGCTTGTAGGTGTGATGCTTCAACGGCAAGCCACAAACTCCCTGCAATACTGCACTCTGATGTCCAGTCGTAGACAACTAAATACGTGTACATCTTCGTTTTTCTCATCCGAACTGACATCTGGTTCAAAACGGATAGCTGGAAAGCTCAAATGTTGCTTGCCATTTTTGTTGCACCGGTAATGTGAGGTTGGCGTCATGACGGGCTGTGTAAGCTAGTGAGATGAATTTATAACGAACTCCTGGAGAAACTATGTCCTAGAAAACTACACAGTTTTTTTTTCTCATATTTTGCTTAAAAACAACAAAATCAAAAGACCAATGGGAACGCTTTTGACAAGTCAAAAGATGAGTGGAAGTTTAGTCAAATTTGCTTTTGATTATCATCTCTGAATACATTTTGCTAATGTAACACTGCAACTTTTTAGAGGAAACAAGAATCCCAAAGCTGCATAAAGTTCACAAAGATAAAGATGCAAAAAGATGTGAATGTGAAGAACTTTTAATTTTTATTTTGAAAAGGCAAATGTCATTTGATGTAACAAGAATTTAATAATGGTTTCTTATGCATTATAAATATGTACATTTTTCTAAAATAACCGTGTTTTAAAGAGTTTAACAAGCAATTTAAATTACCAAAAGAGAGAAAACGCTGGTCAGTGTAGTGTAATATCGCTGCACTATTTCTATGCAGAAGCACAAACCAGACTGTCAATAGAATTTGCTTAAATAACATTGATTTTGTGGCTTAGAATGCATGCCAACCTGTTTGGTTATTGATTCCACAGAACACCGCTGTGTGCCTAAATGCTTTCTGGTATTCAGTAGGAGGCACCTGACTGGCTTTGATCATGGGTGAACACAAGCATAAAATAAGCATGTCAAATGACAATAATGTTTCTGTGTAACTTTGTAGCATATTTTAATGAACTCCTACAGTAAAAAAAAATACTTTTGATTTTTTTCCCTGATATTTTTTAAAAAACGTGTGCAAATAGCTCCAATGTGCTCCTCAAAGTACTGCATTTTATACAAGGAAGGCTCTTGAATCCCAGTAAAAGAAGAAAGAATCAAAAGATGCATTAACAAACACACCTATATACTGAATAATTTGATAACTATTCTCATATACAGAGAAAGTGGGATTAAAAGACTGCTATCTTACCCATCTTTTTCCAGTTTTTACTTTTTTTTCTTTTATGCACTGGTGAAATAAAGTCCTAATGTACAGCAGATGTCTCATCCACACAAGACTATTTAACCCTTTTAATCACCTTTCAGCAAAACTCAAATGAAATGGAAAGTAAATGGGATATCTTTGTTGCTCATTAAATACAGAAAAAGGCGAAATGGAAGAAAAAAAGAGTCAAAATTTGATTGGTGTTAAAGTAAATGAGGCAAAGAATATGTGATCTCCTAAAATGTCACTAATTTTACATTACAAAAAAAAAAATACATCCTTTCTAACAATGAAACATGCTGCACCAGGCAATAATCGATGTATCTAGTTTGAAACTGAATTCTAGTTTTGAGAATTTCATATTCTTCATAGTTCATTCATATTATGAAAGGAAAAACATTGTGCTTGAGCTATAAAGGGTAATGAAAAAATATCTCGTCTTCCCTTTTAGTTTGCCAGCATTTTAAGTTGAGGGTAACGTAGCACTTCAACTTTGATTATTGTTGGTTTGTCAATAAAGTTTTAAAATTGTTCATGCACTAAGGTTTGCTTAATCAATTCCTCCTGTAAATTTATACTATAAAGCTTATCATCTGCTGCAGTTTGCTGAGGTTAGATGGAACTGTGGATGACAGTGTCTCATTTAACATCTTACCACATCTATTACCATGTCAAAATCTGCCATAAAAAACTGTATTTTCTGCTATGTTACAGAAACGAATTACAAAATGAAGACAGTTCATAAAGATTATCTAAATCAATAATGGAATGACCGCTTCCTGCTTTATTTTCTGAAATCAAGTCAGGGCAGTTTGCTGTTAATTCCAAAACAGAGCTTAAGGGGAAGTCATGTTTTTGTTGAATTTGGCTTCCGTGTCCTAAGGAAAGAATTTTAGGTCAAATTTATGGTCATAAACACACAAGAACAGTACTATATGTGGAGAATTGGAGATTAAACAGAACAACTGTCTCTTTATCCTAAAATTTTACACAACATACCATCTTCCTTTGTAGTTTTTATGGATAAATTATAAGGCAGCAGACACACTAAGAATTTTATTTTTTTTTAAATGAGGCTTTGGGGATTTTCTAACACTTTTTTGTAGCGAGGACATCTTACCAACTCAACAAAGCCAAGAAAGGATTCAATTACACAGAGCTGGCACCACCTAAAGCTGTGACACTCACTTAAGCAGGGCAACTTCAATGCAGCAATTACCTTAGCTTGAAAACCTGCAACAGATCCTGAGATTATGAAAGTGTTCGAGTTTCATCATACTGACAGCGTAAGGTGGGAAGTGTGTAACATTCACAGGGCATCTGTGATGAGGGTATGCACAAATATATGCGTTCCCATATTTCCATGTGCTGACTGATTCATCTTTGGCTGCAGATGAAACTGGAAAGGCTCCTAAATGTGTGTGTCTGTGTGTCATACCTGCTCAAAATGCGGAACGAGAGGCTCCCTCCTGTGAAGCTGAAGCTGCTTGTCAATGTTGTCCTTCAGGCACTGACATACACGATGCTTCTGGTCTGCTGAATAGGCTTCCAGGCTGAGCAGGCAGTCACACTTCTAGAAACAGACCGAGGGAGAAAGAGTGGAGCAAAAAGGGGGTGGAGGGAAAGATAGTAGGCAATTAGGTATCAGCTGGAAAAAAAAAGGATTCCTGATACTGGGATTGAGAGCACGCTGAACATAGAGTACAGTTTTTCTAGTACTAAATCTAAACTATAAGGTGCTAGTTTGCTAAACATATCTTTATGATATTTACAATCTGTTCTAGCAACAATCTATAAAGTCACACAGCCCAGTAAAACGATCAAAACTACAAAATGCTTACTGTAGTGAAACCAAGTCATGTTCAGTATCCCCTATAGGAAGTGACTGATATGCTGACAAAATGATTATGCAGCCACATGAGAAACCGCATTGACTTTGAAAGTGTAAAAATCAAAATACCCCTTTGAAAAACATGTGAAAGAACATCTGACAGCCGGAGTTAAACTAGTTAGCTGTTGGCAGAGACCAGTCAAAAAAGCTTTTCACACAAGGGGGACAAATATTCTCCTCTGCCATCTCCAATGCATCCCCAGACTGCTTGTTGCCCGATGTTACTGATGTTTAGATTGCATCTGTTGGGAATTGATGGACCCATTTATTTTCGGCTACAATTCAAGCCATGCTCTGTGGACAAAAATCAGATCTTGTCCCAAAAATAAACAAATAAGAGTAAAAACTTGGATTAAGTGCAACACTGTTTTCAAATTGAGCCCAACATTTTCAAAGAGAAATTCTACAGATGCATGTTGGGTAATGTGTTTCATTATTGTGCAGTTTTTGCTTTATCAGCTGAAACACTTTCACTACTAAAAAATACTGATATTTCACAACAAAAACAAAACAAACAAACAAAAAAAACTGGCTGCACTGCAGCACTTTCTTCTCGATGTTTCTATATAAAGAAATAATCTGCTTCTTATCAGACCTTTAACCAGTTAATGCTAACTCGGATCAAGAACACATGACATTTTCTACCAAAATTAATTTAATAAAAGTTTAGTGAAATTTTAGAAACAGTCTGTGGAAAACAAATTACACTAAGTACATTATTCAATAACTTCTGGAACTAATTTTAACAGCAATGCCATCAAGTGACAGTTTTCTGTGTGACGTCATTAACCTCTAACAGTAATCGGAGACCATTTATTTTCATGCGCAACTCTCATGAGGTCCCATTTTTATATGTTATTAATGGCACAACTTTGACATCATTAGTTAACCTTCAATGTTCATGCCTGATTTAATTTTAGAAAACCTTTAGCTGTTGATCTTGCACAATTAGTGACAGCAGCCAAGGACTCAGACATGTGGAACTGCGGCGTGAAAAGGCCATCCTGTGTATCAAACTTTATGATACTTTTTTTGTATCAAAATTTTCTCTTAAAAGTTTAAAATCTCTAAATAAGAAACAACTAATTAGTCTCAATTGGCTTATCATTTCAGCAGAAATGTTTGTTTTTATTTTGACATTTGAAACGTCATTTCTTCATTAGTTTTTATTGTGATTGTCTGTTCAGAAACAATCATCAAAGTAACAGATCTTCAGAGGATACTTTTGTTTTTCTTTATGTGTTCAGCTTTTTAATGATTTCTAGTCTCAGGATCCTAAAGGCCTGGCGTCAGAAGATGGTGCTCAGTTTTACATGAAGAAGACATATGCTTTATTATTATTTTATTGGATATTCCACTCTAAAAACATGCCTGGGATTTCATGTTTCAACAAACGAATGTTAAAGAGCTTTAAAACAACATGAACCAAAGAGAGGAGGTAGAGGAAAGAGGGGACGTGGCTTAAGTGGTAAAAGAAACTCTAAAATGGACTGCATTAAGAACTAGTTCAAATGTCTTTGGGCGCTTAATGTACAACTCAGTAGTTAGGTTTTCTTCTTTGCTTCAGGCAATTCTGCCCCCCAAAAAAACTTATAAGCAGATTTTTATTTAGAAGTAGTATTGTCTATGCATTTTTTTTTTTTGTTCTAAAGCTGCAACATCAAAGCAAATGAAAATTGGCAGTTTTAGGAATTTTCCATTTGATAAAAAATTATGAAACTTGACTGAAACTTGACTATTCTAGCGTGAACCATGAAATGCAAAAGACAAAAAAAAGGTAAAAGTGTATGGTGACAGCACGCTCTTGTTTGTATACTAAGCTTATTAAAGGAAATAATGACATTTATATTTATTATTTAGGAACTTTCATGCTCTCAAAGGCCACCATTTGACTTCAATTTCAATTCAAAATTTTAATTGTGATGAACATGATGAAGTTTCAAAAAATCTATCCCTGTAGTTTTTATAAATTTATATTTTTTATAGATCAAAAAGAAAGTTTTTGCATACAATCATCTGTTTTTGTAATGATTTTCTGTTGTAAAATTAGATGGTTTCACAATAAAGTAGCAAATCCCAGTAAAATTATATAAATGGATTACATAAGAATGATTTACCTTATTTAGGGAAATTCCCAGATATTTAGTTTTGTTTTTTGAGTTACCCTTTGGTCTTAAAGCATCTTAAATTGGCAACCAACTGCTTTGATGTTGGATTTGTCAAATTTAATATGTGAAATATCACATCTTCATTTTGTCTAGGTTTGCTCAACAGTAGCCGGGACAGGCTCCAGCAACCTTGTGACCCCAAAAGGGGTGAAGAAAATGGATGGGTTGATCTTCAGCATGCAACACTTTTCACTTATGTTGTTTCTTTAGCAATTTTCCAACAGTTTGATGTTCTTTTTCTGAATTCTTTAAAGTCCTGTTTAATGACATCTCAGCCTCTTCTGTCCTAATGTCTGCAGTTTTGTTTTGGGTTTTTTTTTGGCATGGTTCTACAGATGGAAACTGAAGACCAGTCATGATTATGGTTTTGCGTTACAGCAAAGTCAAACTGCATATGTTTTAAACCAGTCAACGTGGTGCATCTTATTCATGCTTAATAACATTTTCTCCAATTTCCTAACATTTTGTAATCTTTTAAACTCCCTGTGATGCTCCGTTTCCACTAGTGTCATGGAAAAACATTTATCCTGGCATTTTTGGACAAGAGTGGAGCTATAAATAGGTTGTTTCCGTTTTGTGCAAGTCTTCAGAGATTGACTCAAGTCCGTGAGGCTTTTCTTAACACTCACTACCCTGGTTAGTAATGAGTCATGTTGCAAGTTTAGTAGTTTTGTGACAGCAAAGGCTTTCACTTGCCTGGCTATAATGGTATCAGTGTCTTGAACTGCCTCTTTCATGCACTGTGTTCCTGAGGAGGGGCGTGGTGCAGTTGAGGGTTTCAGTGGCCCAAAGTGTTATGCATTTGGAGCCAGTCAGTGATGCTGATGTGCAAGGAAAAGAGAAGTAAAATGCAGTGAAGTAATGATAGAAAGCTGTTAGTGAATGACAGCACACATTTAGATGTGTTTATTTCTTCAGGGAAAGAGAAAAAAAGAGATGAGAATAAAACACTTTTATTTTCTGAACAAAAAAATAATAATAATTAGGTAAAAACAAAAGGAGCAGCTTTTTCTGTATAGTGTAAATAAGCATTTAAGATCCTGAGCTTGACTGGTCAGCTGCAGCACGAGATGATGAAATAGGTTCTTTTTCAGAGCAGACAGAAATCAATGCTGATGTTCTTTTATATCCATCATTTGGACTGAATTGAGTCTATATATCTGTAACAAAGGCTATAATACTTGAACACATGCACAAACAGCTGGCCTCTGGGCAAACCAATATCATGATGCTTATTGTAAAGGAGTCTTATTTCTATCCGAGCATATTTTGAGTTCTTCTATTAAATAACTAATCTTTAACATGTCAGAAAAAGGTCAGAAAATATATGCAAAATGGAGTAAAGTGAAACAAACACTTTAATCAAGCTGGAAAATTACATTTCCTCTAAAGAGCAAAGGAGTATGTTGTTGGAGGGTACAAAATTGAGTCAGCTACTTCATGTTTCAGGTTTCCACATCTGTTTCTATTTCTATTTACACCTTGAGTTTTATTCATGTCTATGTATGACTTTTTTTTGGCATGTGCAAGGGGTCAGGAGGGTTGGGGGGATTTTGTGTGTTTTATAATTGTATTTTTTATTGTTTTAAACCTGTAAAGCACTTTGTGTTGCTGCTGTACAAAGAGGGCTTTTTACAAAAAGTTTGAAGTGAACTAAATTGAATTTTTTGGTTGGAAGAAAATCTGTCAGTTAACAAGATAAAAAGGCACCAATCCACCTCAAAGAAAAAAGTATACACATTATATTAGTAATGGCATATGTTATTGCCTAATGTGTTCATAATGTGTTCTCATTGATGGAGATGGACGTGAATCTGCTTAAAATAAAGTATTTATTTTTTTACTTCTCCTCGTCTTGTTTGGGATGAGCAAAAAAAAACTAACAATGTCAGGAATTCCAGAAAACACAGCCAAATATGGTCAGATTTTTTAGTCCCACTGTCCCACTTTAGAAAACCAAAAAAAAAGAGTAAAGACACATATGTGCAAAGCAATTCTTAGTCCCACAAGCAGGAATGCATTATCAATAACCTACACTCAGTGTTGCGTGCTCCACACTGTCTGAATTCAGGTATACTGCAGCCCCACATTTAGAGGATATTATGATTAGTGCTGTCAAACATCTCAGAAATGTAATTTGTGTGCACTAAACACATCAACAGTAAGATAAGCAGAGCTATATACAAATTGAGCTGTTGTTAAGTGTCCCTCCAACCCTAAGAGAGTGCCCAACTGTTAATACATTCAAGAAGCAACTTAAAAATTGGCTTAATTATGAACAACAACTCTTGCTCATGTCATGAACTTGCAAATGTACAGTGGCTTGCAAAAGTATTCGCACCCCTTGAACATTTTCTCCAACCAACACAAAGTAGCACACAATTATGACATGGAAAGAAAATTACACAAGAGTTCAATTGCTTTTTACAAATTAAAAACTGAAAAGTGCAGTGCAAAAGTATTCAGTGCATCCGATTGCCTTTAGAAGTTGCTTGATGATTGGTGACTGATCAAATGTTGACTTAATAGAGTCCACCTGTGTGTAATTTAATCTCAGTATACAAATCCAGCTGTTTTGTGACAGAAGAGAATATTGGGGAGAAATCAGCATCATGAAGTGCAAGGAACACACCAGACAGGTCAGGTAGAAAGTTGTGGAGAAATTTAAAGCAGGATTAGGCTAGAAAAAGATTTCCCAAGCTTTGAATATCCCACAAACCACTGTTCAGTCCATCATCTTCAAATGGAAAGAGTATGGCACAACTGTAAACCTACCTAGACATGATCATCCACCTAAACAAACAGGACAAACAAGGAGAGCACTGATCAGAGATGCAGCCAGGAGGCCCATGGTGACTGGATGAACTGCAGAGACCTACAGCTCAGGTGGGGGAATCTGTCCATAGGACAACCATCAGTCGTGCACTGCACAAATCTGGACTTTATGGAAGAGTGGCAAAAAGAAAGCCATTGTTAAAAGAAAACCAGTTGCATTTTCCCATAAGCCATTTGAGTGACCCAGCAAACGTGTGGAAGAAGATGCTCTGGTCAGATGAGACCAGAATTGAACTTTTTGGCCCAAATTCAAAGCGCTATGTGTGGTGGAAATCTAACACTGCACTTCACTCTGAACACACCATACCCACTGTCAAACATGGTGGTGGCAGCATCAGGCTCTGGGGCTGCTTCTCTTCAGCAGGAACAGGGAATCTGGTTAGAGTTGATGGGAAGATGGATAGAGTAATAATGGAGGAAAACCTGTACAACACTTGAGACTGGAGCGGAGATTCACCTTCCAACAGGACAACCGCCCTAAACATAAAGCCAAAGTTTCAATGGAATGGCTTAAAATGAATTGTATTCATGTGTTGGAATGGCCCAGTCAAAGTCCAGACCTAAATCCAATTCAGAATCTGTGGCAAGATCTGAAAACTGCTGTTCACAAACGCTCTCCATCTGATCTGACTCAGCTTGAATAGTTTTGCAAGGAAGAAAGGGCAAAGATTTCAGTCTCTAGATGTGCAAAGCTGGTAGAGGCAAACCCCAAAAGACTTGCAGCTGTAATTGCAGCAACAACTTTGTGTTGGTCTTTCACATCAAATTCCAATAAAATATATTTATGTTTGTGGTCATAATGTGAGAAAATGTGGAGAAGTTCAAGGGTTATGAATACTTTTGCAAGCCACTGTAAATACTGCATGTTAGTCTTAGATACATACCAAATTCCAACTGTTTAACTATTTAAATGGTTTTATTATAATAATTAATCAAATGACCTGTACATATTTTTTATAACTGTTAAACGTTAAATCTATTTTAACCTACAAACTCTTACTTAATTGTGTATTGTTGTCATTCTTATGTTTAAAGTTGTGTGTTATTGGTTTTTGTTGCCCAGGGACTACGGTTGAAAATGAGCTTTATAGCTAACACTGGCACATTTACAGAAATGTTCATGAATGTGCACTGTCCCTGTTAATAAATATTCAATAAATAAGTACAATTATGTCTGATTACTACTACTTATTACTCCAAGAAAACAAAGATTCTGATAAACATAATTTATTGAACCTATCATGACAATCAGCATATATATCGTTTTCCTTTGCTGCTGCAGCCGAGGTCTTCCGGCCCAGCAGCGCATTCTTGTGTTACCGTGACAACGGGTCGCACCATGAATGAAATAGTGTGCTTTTTTTTGGAAAAGCGATCTAAACTGAAACAAATAACAAGAATAAAGTACTAAAAATCGACTGAATATTCTTTCTTTCGTAAGTGACCATGGTATAAATGGAATAATACCAGACGCGAAGTGGAAGACTGTCACTTCTGACATGTAATTAATCTACGTTTATAAATAATGACATGTTAATTTATCTAATTAATTACGTGGGTTAACGCGTTAACATTTACAGCAGTAATCATGATTAAAAAATAAAAACAAGAAGACATCCAGCTGGGGCAGTGAGACACAATGGGGCACGGGTCCCAGAGCAGCATGGAGGCTCACATCCCTAATCTGTCAAAGAGAGTGAGTGTGTCTATGCATGCCTTTACACAGTCTTAGTAGTGTCAATATGAAACACACAAACAGTACTGCCTTGCAAAGCTAAAACTGGCATTTACTTTTGGAATTTACTTTTATTGGGAATGATGCTCCAAAAGTATGATGCCTTTTTAAAGACCCACTTAAATGAAAATGGTGTTTTGATTTTTCAAAACATGAAAACGTGTTCTTGTAGCATTTTTCTCATGATGGAGGACATATTTTATAAAAAAATATTATGATTAAAATCGCGTTTCTGAGTATTTCTTTATTCAAATTGTCAAAGAGGTGAAGTCATTTTTTGGGGACTTTTAGGTGTCTTTTATGATGTGGTCATTACGGGACTGAAGCGCAGCACTCAGTTATGTTTGTACTGTACCTTTTTGTGATTGGGACACTTGGGTTTTGCAGCTCCTGTTTTGTTTATGTATATTTTGAGACGGTAGCCATCCAACCAGGCTTTATAAGGTTGATAGTCATAATTAATAAAGCCACAAAGACTGTTGGAGCCCCAGAATCCATGCATTTGTGAGTTTTTTTGCTGCCATATTGACTTTTCCTTTCACCCGTGGTCTTTCATACAACCAGTGAAGGTAACATTATTTTCATTTTCCTTGTCCAAGCTGACACCTGGCCTCAAAACTGTATGACTTGATAGCTCCAGTATTGCTCCACATTTTTGTTGCACCTGTAAAGTTAGGTTGGGTGTGTGAGGGGCAGTAAGCTAGTGGTAGAGCGTGTAAACAAAGGGATGATGGGAAATGAGGGCTGGCTTACTCTGGGCCACCAGTCCCAACCACAATTTAGAGGCAAATGTCTGCCACTCTGCAGAAACTATGCCCTAGAAAACCTCACAGGTTTTTTTGATTTTCCCAAAAAACGATACAAACAATAGATCAGAAGATGAATAGAGTGGGACTTTAATATTGTAAAAAAAATTAGCCTCTTCCTGTCCTATGTCAAAGCGAATTCCTAATTATTTTCTGTTTTTGCTCAAATTGATTTTTAGTGTTTTACTATTGTGGACTATTGCACATTTGAGTAAAGTGGTGATTCATTTTAACCTGTCTGTACTAATTATGTGTTCAAAGATATGGTGTCTTTTTTTCAATAAGAAGAAAGAGAAGAGAAAAAAACGCTAACCTGAAGCAGAAGCAAACTGCGCAAATGTAATTTTTAGATTTCACAGGTAAACAAGAAATTGGATTGGATTTACTGACACCTGGTCTTTCGGGCATGTTTTATCCCTTTATTTTTTATCATATAATTTATTCTGATTGGAAATATATTGACACCCAAAAAAAAAAAACTTGACTTTCTGACTTTTTGTTGTCTAGTGAGTTCATAAATACAGCTTTTGTCCATGAAATGATACAATAACTACATCATTTTATTTGAAAAATGTCACATAAAGAAACTAGATTTACTTAAGAACAGTTAATGTTTGTTATGTAGCTCCTGCATTAGCCCCCTCTCCCCTCCATCATTTATAAATCCACCCCTGCAAGAGATAAACGTAAGAGCTAATGAAACAAAATTCAATGAATGACCACTGGTCTGCAATGTAGTGGCTAAAAATACAGACAGCATTTCCCCGTAATCAGATTGATTAAAGTGCTACATGGTTAAAGCCCTCCTCCTGAGCCATCTGGCAGATGAGTTTTCAGCGTAACGGCTGTGGGTACGGCTCACCTAAACTGCCAAAGCTCAGCTTTGAGTGGCTTCAGTCACAGCCTTTTTTGGTTTAATTATTTTACCTGCTCTTGAAAAGCAGTGTAATTTTTTCTCCTGTGAAACACACAGCTGATCAGACGTGTAATGTATTTGTTTAATCGCTTTTTATTTTGTTAATTAGGAGTGTTGCTGTACATTTGATTGAGGAATTAAAATGCAAACATGCGCATTGAAAAAAAATCTCCATAAGTCTATTGTTTTTGATGTATTGTTTCTTTTTTGTGCCTTTTCCTGTGTTGAATGACAGTGGAAGTTTTCTGGAGCTCATTGCCCATCATCACTGGTACATTAGGCACTCACCATGAATTAGTCACATGTATAAAAAATTCTGACATGAGTCAAACCACTGTGAAATTGTCTCGCCACTTCGTTAAAATGATTACCAATCATGTATAATATGCATATTAATATGTATATTGATAAAATGTATTATAATAGTCTAACCTCTGACAGATTGTCTCAATATTTTGGTACTGATATATAAAAATAGTCATTTTACTATGTATGCTACATATTATTGCTTTATAAATAATAGATGAAAAATAATGCGTGTTAAAATATAATAATAATGTATAATGTTTGAGTGCATTGTGGCTAAATAATTACCATTTTCTACTTTTTAAACATAGAGAAGCCTAAAAGATGTCTCTCATCATCAACAACAATAATCTGCCACCTAAAGGGAATGAATGTTTTAAATAATTTAATTAAAGTAATGTAGGCACTAATTCTGTAATTTGATACACTTCTGGTAATACATCTTTGATAAATACACGCCTATAAATTCAAAGTTTAAGACTTTTTTATATCTTTATTTATGTGTAGATAACATTAGATTTTAGGATTTAAGCAGATGTGGAGAACTGAATACTTTTTTTCTTGATTGAAAGTAATTTAAAACAACTGTGGACAGAAGACTGACAGTACGATCTACCATTTTGCACAAGGGAGAAAAGTTTGTTGTAATGGCTTTTACAGTGGGAGGCAATGCCAGGCCTTGTCCAGATCACCCCTGTTTCCACCTTGTCTGCTCTTAGGAGATGCTCCATATTCAGCATCTACTCTGTAAGCATCTAATCTCAGGGGGTCTTCAGGTGAGTTGACCTGTAATCGTCAGATTCCATTAGCTCACCCAATCTAATTTTGCACCATTTGACCGTGCTCCCCTAACCTGGATTGAATCGCTGCTCCCAGAATTTCTTTCACTTCGAATAGAACTGGTGGTTTTTCTTTTTTGTTTTGTGTTTTTGTGACCTTATTCCAGGCCACCTCCTCCTACCTGCTCTAGTTTGTCTGTAATTGCTTCAGGACATCTGGGAGCTGTCCATGAGCTGTCCTATTCAGTTATTGAGGCTATTATAATATATAGAGAGGTTTTTGCTCAACATCTGTATTGATAATCTCAACAGGTTTCATTTAATTACAACTCCTTCTGTTTTTGTTTTTATGACTTTTAGTGCTTTTCATTGCTCTTTATCAGCCAGTCTGTTTGTGGTTTTGTTGGTCACATTTCAGTTTAGTGAGTACATGTTTCAGATTATGCACTAAACAACTATCGTATCTGCTGAAGCCAGTCCCCTGCACTTGGGAGTGACGACAACCACCTTTTTTATGACATGAATATTTACACACACAGTATCACATCAGCAAATGTGAGAAAGTGTTGCTGGGTCTTATCTTAGAATTCCTTTTCCCAGTTGCTTAATACCATTAACCTACTTCTAGATCTGTCTCAACATTAATTAATCACTGCACTCTGTGAAGCCATTGCAAATAGAAATTCATTACTGGTTTTAAGATAAAACTCCTGGTACCAACTCTTTGTAATTAATCCCTATGAGTGTTTGGAAAGGAAAAGGAAAAGCAGTTATTTATAAAAATAGATCGCTGTAAAGAAAGACAATCATAATGGACATCAGGAATAGAAATCTTCTCTTTCAACCCGCAGATAAAAATAAATGAGTATTGATATTTTCTGAAGGGCAACTATTTTCTTCGCATCTTAAACAACCAAAACAATATTTTAGTAAGAGAACAAATGTGTAGAATTCTATTTTTATTAATGGATATTTATAGAAGAAAAAGGATGGATAAACCATTTTAAAGCACAGTAGTTACTTTAGTTTCTCCAGCATAATTTTTGGAGCAATTTTTTCCTTTGAGATAACAGAAAGTATTATATTGTCATTTAATAGTATGTTGTTTTTTTAAACTAAGGATACAAACTAACCTTAAAACTCCATCTTTTTATGATGTACTTAAATCTACTTATATTTCTTTTCTATGTAAAAAAAAAAAAAGACTTGTGATATCACCAGGACAAGTCACTCCATAGTTTAGCCTTTCTAAGAACACTGAAATGATGCGAGCTTGGGTTGTACAATAAGGTTTTCTCTTAAGTTTTTTTAAACTGTCTGTGTTTTTATAGTAGATTTCTGAAACCCAATCACAGATGTACCCAAAATCTTGACCCAGTAAAACTGAAACAGCTCCATGCCCCCATTGGTGAATATATACAATAATTGCTTTGAAATAAATCTAACAATCAGTCAAGCAGGACATCCTTTCTCTTTAAAAAATATTTTTGAAGATAATTTTGAGGACGGTTGAATCCAAAAAGAAAGTACAGACTCTTTTTGGTTATAAATCACAGATTATTACAAATTATAAAAACACTTTGTCCTTGTCAAAGATTTCAAATCAACCATTTAGTCATGTAAGGTCCTACAGGGATTAGATTTAAATGTATAGCCACACAGTCCTGTCATTCACCTCTGATGTATTAGATGAGTCAAAGAGTCAAAAAGAATTTGATCTTGGCTTCAGACTGGAGAAGGTATATCACAGCCCAATTAGAACCATGAGAGTCGAGTCCAGCCTTCATTTCATTATAGATAGCCTCCATAAACTGAATACTTTGCTGACTAAAGACCTCAGGGGGCTTATCATTCATGACCCGTCTGCATTCTCCGCAGTCACTGATTCGCCTGAAGGTACAAATGACCTAAATGTACATAGGTACACAAAGTGTTACACAATAGCAGGGGCCCACGGTCTTCTGGACTAAAAAAACTGAGACAAAACTTTAATAACCTTCAAATCTGGTCAAATATCAGACATTTCTGTGTACTCAATCTTTGAAGGGATGCCATAACTACTTACTCATGCCAGGCAAATGACCGAGAACTGTAATTGTTTAAACAGCATGCACACTGAGATTTCACCCAGTTTGTGCAGAGCATCCGTTTATCTTATCTGCTCTCAATCATCACATCCACATGTTGCAGTTTGTGTGCAAAATATATTTGAAATTCAATCTGCAAACTGAAAACATGATGTAATCTTTTAAATATAACAGGGATGGTGTAGCTCTCTGCCTCTGCTGTGTTTTGGTCATTTAAGCACCATTGTCAATGGTGAGCACTGTGTAATGCCACTTTGATTCTAATGCTGTTTAATTGGAAATTGTGGTAATTTGCGGAACAATACGGCAAATGGAATTCTCAGCTTTCATATGTGCAAGGAGGCATTAGCAGCCCTCCATTATGAGCCACATAATATAGATCCAAATATTCCCTTGACACCAAAAAACCACCAAAACCTCCTAAAAAAAAATCAACATTTCCACTAAACGTCATAATGCTACTTTTCTTATTATTGTTTGTTATCATGACAGAAATTTTACATACATTTGATTGTATTGTAAAACTTTGCAACTTTATAAAGATTTTATAAAAGAAAAGTTTAGGGAATCTATCAAAACTTCTTTCTTCTATCTCTTTTCCAAAAAATACATTTTCTTTCCTTTTTCATAACAAGACTAACTTACAAGTCCCTAAAAGAAGACTGAGACTTACATCTCCAGTGTCAGAGAGCAGGTGCTGCTGAAGTGAGCTCGCCTCTCTGACGAAGCGTCTCTTAGGCCCAACTCGGTCGGCCAGATTTCCCATGATCACTTTGTGATGACCCAGATGCACTTCAGTGGTCAACGGCGTTCTGAGCTGTCTCCTGTTTTATATGTTTTTCCCGTTTATCTACACAAAGCTCTCTTTCTTTTTCCTCAGCTCTCACTGCGTCACTGACATACTTACACACACCCAACAGACAGTGGACTTTCCAGACACATAATTGCACCCCCCCTACACACCCTACACACCCACTCCTTCACGTATAAATCTGGGTTACATCGGTGCCATTCTGAGGAAGCGCTAAAATAGGATGACCTCCAGCTGTGGAGAAGGGCATGAATAGACAAAGGGAGAGCGGACTGGGATCAGGTCTAAGATTGAGGGCTAAAGAAAGTACTAACTACAAGTTATGCCTTATTATCCTTTTTCTCCTGATTAACTTGCATCCTGATACAATCATTCTGAAAACAATCTTGTAGCAGGAACTATAATATCCGACGTTTGTGAGAAAAATTTAAGATCTGGAAATGCACTGAGATCAACGATGTCTTAAACATCTTTTTCTTTAGCCTTCTTAGTGATTGTGCATATGTGACCTTTCCACAGACAAGCAAGAAAGAGCAATTTAATTACAGACTTTCACGTTCACACACATCCTTTATTTGAGTAAACAAACGTCCATGTGTGCTGCAGCAGCGAAAAGGCACAAGCAGCCATCTTTTTGTTATCTGCACAGCACAAACACCCGGCTATTTTAAATTGACGCTCTTTTTTGGGGGTGCCTTTGTCCATTCCACTTCACACTTGCCAGTGTGTCGACCACTCCAGAAAGCCTGTCATCACTTATAGATGAGAGCGACTGTAGTTTAGCAGTCGCTTAAGTCTGAGTAAAGCAACAGAAGAAGCCTGCCTTAATCGATTATTTTTTCCCTTCTCCTCTTAAACAGCGTGAGATAAGAAACAATGATAAATGCTAACATTATTGTATTTCCAGGAGTGTCCTTTAAGGAAACAAGAAGTGCTTCCTGAGCTATGAGATGAACTGCTGGCAGCTGTGTCAGCGATAATTGATTGTGAGTGCGTATGTTTGGAGCATCTGACAGTTGGAAGAAAAAGCC
The DNA here is from genome assembly GCA_036245035.1 of Adrianichthys oophorus. NCBI lineage: Eukaryota > Metazoa > Chordata > Actinopteri > Beloniformes > Adrianichthyidae > Adrianichthys > Adrianichthys oophorus. The sequence goes on from BSAI01000108.1 coordinate 11,775,871, forward strand.
TGAAAGAAGACGGAGAGAGCTTCTGTCAGTCCACTTGTCTGTCATTGGTGAGATGGGAAATGTTTTTTGGATCTCTGAGCACCTTTTTTGTGAAAAGGCAAGCAATTTCATCAAACAAAAAAAAGCACTGAACTGTTCTATGGTTTAGATTAAATGTCAGTCTAAGTGATAATAATTTACAGTCTCAGAATTAAAAACTGTAAAAGTTTTGAAAGAAAAAATGCAAATATGATTATAATCTGTGAGCTCCTGCAAATACTCATGGGGAATTTTTACTTACACTCAAATGAATCCCTTCTATCTCCCACTGTCTTATATATCTATTTATATATATAATGACTAATTGGATAGACTGAATAATAATGGAGCCTTTTCCTTCCCCAGCCTCGGGTAAAGATACCAGGCCCCTCTCATTCTGTCTGGAATTTTAGAAAAGAGGCCTTTTAAAAGATTCATAAGCTTCTAATGAGGTTACACAGCACATCTCACAGTGAAAAGTAGCTGTGTTAGTTTGTGTGTGCGTGTAAGAAGAAACACCATTGGGATATATATATATGTGTATCTGTTCAGTAAAAAGACCAACCATAAGGAGAAATTTGCAGCTGAAAGTAATTGCAAGAGTTTCACGTAGACTGAAGCAATTTAAGAACAAAAAAAGGAAAAAAGGGATCAGCCGACCCCCTCAGCTTATAGGTAAACTACTTTCAAAACATTCAGCTTTAAGTTTGAAAGCACAAACTTTTTTTAGAGAGACTTGTGTTCAAAATCTTAAACTCGAAAAGTATTAGGGGAAAAGTTTCTTTTTCCAACCATGTTTGACTTTGATCATTATGGAACAAAAACCAAATGCTAAAAAAGGCAAAAATATACCCTACAAAACAAAAAATTCCCAAAGCCAAAATGGATTTTTTTTTTCCCAAAGAAACTGTCAGTTATTTAAATCACAAAATGTGCATATGTATAATGAAACCTTTTGCAAGTTTACAATACTGCAAGTCTCGATGAACCTTAAACCTTCAAACTGAGAGCCAAGAGTTATTTTATTGAGGCGTGCACATTAGTCTAGTGCAATTGTTGCTTTTTATTGTAAGTATATCTCGTGTATTTTTCAATTACAAAAAAAATAAATATTAAAATACTCAAAACTTGTAGATTTATTTTATTTAAAGTAAAAAATAAATAATTCATGGGATTCAGTAAGAGAGAGTTATGTTATCTACAATATCTATGTTTTATGTAAAGCACTTTGAATTGTCTTTGTACATGAAATGTGCTAACCAAATAAACGCCTTGCCTTACGACAGAGCTGCAAAATAGTATGGAATAAATGAAAATGTGAAAGATAAAAACCTCCACAACCACTAAAGTCTCTGCACATCTGACATGCATCTCATTCTTGTTTCTGTGCTTCTCAGCAGGTTTCTTTATGCTACATCTTATGCTGTTGTGCTTATAGCAACGGGTGACACTTCACTTTTAAAGATGAAGATGGTAGTTGTCACTTTATAATGACTTCTGGTGGAGGGAGAAGAGATATTAATGTACAAACCTGCTGTTTTCTGTACCAGGAAATATATAAAGCTAATAAACTAAAAAAAAAGAAGTGAAAATTTGTTTTTGTTTCTGGTTTTATCTCAATAGCAATCATTTTATGTTTTAGTCACCTGGTGATACCGAACAGATTGAGGTCAGTTTTAAAAGAATCGACAAAAGTAAACTTTTAAATTTCCTTAGCAATTGATGTTATTAGCTAGCCACGCACACAATCTTAATATGTTAGTATACAATCTTATTATATTATGTCCAGCTCTAGTCAAGGTTCAACATATTAAAATTTCCTAATATTCTGTCAAAAAATGTGCAAGTATTAAGTGTACGCCACTTTTGCGAGCTCGCCACGTGCACGCCATTCAAAATTAACAACTTCATTATATTTTTTTTTTTTTTTTTTTTTTGCAATTGCTTCCCAATGATGCCCAAGAAGTTAAAACACGATCGGTGAAAATCCCTGGGACGAGTTTTCGTTTATAGCTAGTACTAAAGGTACTTTTTTTTTTTTTTAATTCAAGATGATGGCCTCTTCCCAAGGTCAAAGATCAATGAAACTTCTGTGATGGCTGTAGAGTCCGGCTGGCGGCACGTTTGTGAACTTTGTGAAAATAGGAAGAACCAAAGTGTCGTTGTCCCATATTGTGGAAAAGAGTGAAAATCACCAAATCTCACACTTTGCTTCAAAATGGCAGCCAAGCCGTGGGTCGTGTGAGCATCCCATAATAATTTCAAAAGTTTTCCTGGATATTCCCAACACTTTGTGCATTTAGAAATATTTTTTTTGATCCATAAGCGATTTTCAGCCATGATGTCATCGTCTTGGGGGTGTTCACTCAGCCAAAAAGTCATTTTCAAATTCCCCTATGTGTGCGCAAATGTTGGTGACTTTTCGCGCATTTGGCGGGGGTTAAATTTTGATTCAAAGGCGAAAAAATTTTTACAACTGCAAAAACAATATGGTCCTTGCAGTCAGGGACTGCTGCTGCAGGCCATAAATATGATTTTAGACTAGAATGGATGGACTTTATAGGGAAAAATGTACATGAACTGATCTAATGTAACCAATATTTTGTTATCAGCCAAATGTTACTGTAACTGTTTTGGTGTTTTTTTTATTTTAAAATCATTGACAACAAAGCAGGTGCCAATTTTTTTGTACAATTTTTTTAATTGTCTGATTAGGAACAGCTTCCTAAACATGAAGCAGATTGTGCATTTTACCATTTTGTACTAATGAAAAAATGTAAAAAGGTTTTTGTTCTATTTATGAAGGAGGAAGGGCTGAGGAAACCACACAGAGAAAAGAAATTTTCATTATAGCTTTCTGCTAATCCCCAAGTCTTCCCAGTAATGTGATTTCCACTAGAGCCCAATGGCCTTCTGGCTCATGACAAGATAGGTTGTTTACATTAGACCAGTGTCTTCCTCTCTTTTCCCTCTTTCAGACAAAAACGTACACAGTCTTTCCTCTTACCTCTGTCATGTGGATAAGGTAGAATCTCAGCTCTTCAGCATAATCTGCAATAAATATAGAAGGAAAAGTTAGATTTTCACTCCCTCTGAGCATGAATTCTTATATTTTGATTCAGGTTTTGTCAAAATAGTCTTATAAAAGAAAAGGTTGTATGGTTGATCAGCCAGGTGGAGATTCTCCCATAATTCATGGCACCCTGGGACACAGGCCTGAAGGTGTGGAGTCAAGATAAATGCTTTTAATCGAATGAGTCCATGCACTTAAACCGACACCCACTTTATACCGCAGCATCTATCTATCTGTCTTTCTGTCTGTCTATCTATCTATAATTCAGCTTTATACACCATCTGTATTGTCAAAAAAAAACCTTATAGAATATCAATGAATTGGACACATTTGTGTTTTAGTTGCATTAAAACATCCAGAGTTTTTTCAAACCTAAAAAAAACTTGTTAATTGTGGAGTCCTACAGACGGCCTGAGGTCAAACTTCCGCCTTGGTGAATATAGAAAAGCTCCCAGATGTGCACTTTTCCAACAATTACTCCTCTTTGCCTCATTGCTTTCCCATCTGTGCTCATTGTTCGGTGTTTCACTCTGTTTCCCAGCCTGATGAATGTTAAAAAGATACATGGATGGAAAAATAAAAGGAAACATTGAAAAAGCAAAACATCCCAGAGATGGCTTGATCTTACAAGTTGTTAGTCAAGCAAGCTGCAGTTCTGAAATTATTTTTTCTTATAAGGTTAAAATAAACACAAAAATTTGTTCTTTTTACTGTTTCTTAGAACTTGTAAACCGGTTACATAAGAATAAGAATGCATGGTAGCAGAGTGGCACACAGGACAGAAGCCTAGCCACTAAAAGTCAAATCCACAGGACTCTCATTGCATGTGTTTGACATGAAAACCTAAAACTAATATTTGAAGTAACGTTTGGCAGAAAGGACTCACCTGAAATGAAATGATCACACTATCGCTTTTGTTCAGTATTGTGGACAGCCATCGGAATCGCTGAAAGGGATCTAAAAACGTGCCTCCAGCTTTTTCTCAGTGTTGTGTCCTTTTTTTCAGCTAAACTCCGGCATTGTAAAAGTTTCTGGTGAATGAATAACAGCATCTATGGGCCCGTTTATGATGTTCACCTGAAAGTGACCAACAGCGGAGCATCTGTTTTGGATTGAGAAGTCGGCGTGAAGTGAGTGTAGGAGATTGCTGCTTCTGCATGTTGATGGTGGACAGCAGACTGCCGTTTCTTGCTTGTTTAATTTTATGTTGTCTTCCTTTAAAAATTACATATACCACTCACAGCTAGTTTTTGCTAGTTTTTCTATTCTTAATGTCTGCGCCCATCTTTTTTTTTAACACTTTCTGTACCTGTTGCACATCAACAGATCATCAAACAAAAGCTTGCCAGCGTCAGCGTGTTTGGTCTCAAATGAAAAACTAGAAATGGGAGATGCTTATTATGGCATCCATCTGCTCTGTTGCAAACACTTAGCAAATGTGTAAATGGAAATTTAATAAAGAGGAAGAGCAGCCTAATTTCAGAATGAATTAAAACTCAGCAGTTCAGCAAAACAGGAAATCCTGCTTGTTTCACAGTTCAGTTTGTATATATGGGACACTGCATTATATTTGTTAAATGACTCCCTTTTGTTGTCAAGTAGTAAGGTATGTTCCTTTTTTTTCACAAACACTACCTTAATGTTGTAGTTTAACTACTCAAATGTGGATAATCTATTCTTAAACAAGTGCAGAAAGATTATTTTAAACTCTTATTGTGTTAAATCTACTTTCACATACTTAGTAAAATAAAACATCCAGCTCTGCCTCCAAAATTCTTCATCTGGACTGCATGTTAGATAGTCAAACAAATCATTTCCTTTATAAACACTTGGGGATGTGGGGTCAGCCTGTTCTGTCCAACTTTTTTAGGTTTTTTTCTTCCATTTGAGATCAATTATAAGGACTTGCCTGTCCAAAGGAACAAATCAGAAAGGAAAACATGCTGGCCTCTTAAAAATACAATATTGTTTTGTTTTGTCTTTTTTGTCTGTGGACCAGTGTTTCACCCAAATATTCAAGTTCACCTAAATAAAGTTTGAACAGTTTTTTAAAAAAGGTGCAGACTATATTTCCTGTTCTTGCATTTATCAAAGGTTTGTCTGTCTATATGCATTATTTAAATTAAGACATAAAAAACAAAAAACAATCTGAACATACTAAAACAGGAAGGTGCTCGTTTTACAGAGGCAAACTATTTAAAGAAAAAACAATATTTAAAAAAAAAAGACTTAAAAATCAAACATTAAAAAAAAGAATGAAACAAAGTAAAAACCACCAGAGGTCACTGTTGTATTAGTTTTTGATTTTGAAGATACACCAGCTTGCAGCAATTATTATTCTTATGAGAGTATTTAAATTAGAAATTAATCTTTTTACACTTGTATCATTTATTTTTCATTATTTTCTATGTTTTGACAAATTATTTTGGCTTTAAAAAGACTAAAATTAGATTATTAGTTTAAATAAACCCCCAAAATTGTGTGTGTTTTTGTACCCCACGTTTTCCATTCTTTCTTTCTAAAATTTAGTGACAAAAATAATAGGTGGACATTAGTGTGCCAATAAAGGTTAAAAACTCTTATGTTTTTAAAGTGTTCTTTACATTTCCCTAAGCCTGTGTGTTGGGGTAATAGAAACACAGGAAAAAGCCCTTTTAATGAACTTGTCCATGTGCACACACACAAATGTGAAACATGCCCAGGCTAAAATAAACACAATCCTCCAGCACCTCTTTCCTGAGTGACGCTGCTGAAGCAAAATAACAATGACAGGCAGCAGGGTGGAGGTGGAGATCTGTGTCTGTGTGTGTCCTCGCATGAAAAAAGACTCACAAACCCTCCTGCCTCCCCACCCTGGTGACTGCTGATTGTTTGGGAGAAGGATGGAGGTCAGATGTGACCCAGAGGATATCAGCTGTGGCTACAGAGAATTTGTCAATTTTCAGTGGGTGATAATTTTAACACTTTTTTTTTTTCCATCGCACAAAGCATGGTGGTGGAGGGGTGATGATCTTTTGTTTTTGTAGCCACAGGACCTGACACTTTGAGTCGACAGTGAACCTCTGTGTGTGTTGTAGTATTCTGGAGTCAAATGGCAGCTTTTTGTTCCAAAGTTAAAGTTCAGGAGCAACTGGAATTGTGAAAAACAAAGATAGACCGAATAAATCTGCTGCAAAACAGCATAAAAAGGCAAATGTGTAAGAATCAAGATCTTGCAAAGGCATGTTCAAGTTTTGGACCTTTAAAGACCCACTCCTATGAAAATCATGCTTTTAACATGTTCTTGCAGCATTATTTTCTATTAATGGAGGACATGCGTGTATAAAGAAAATTACACTTAAAATTGCAATTTTAAGTATTTCTTTATTCAGATCATTGTGAATGAGGAGCTAAGAGAATTGTAATTAAAAAGGGCACATTTGTGACATAAAAATTTATTGGGCAGGCTTCCTGCTCTGCTCCATTCTGATGCATCCACTTGTAGACAACAAGATCAATGTACATCTTAGTTTTTCTCACCCAAGCTGGCATCTGGCTCAATACTGTATGCCTGGATAGCTCCAAAATTGCTTGGTATTTTTGTTTCACCTGTAATGTTAGGTTTGGTGTGTGAGGGGGTGAAAGCTAGCGGAGAGAGTGTAAACAGAGACCTCTCAGCAACAGAGAAAGGGGAAGGGGCGGTGGGGAAGCTCTGCACCCGCTGTCCTGCCCACAACTCAGAACTACTGCTGCTCTGCAGACATTATGTCTTTTTTTTTCAATTTTGACCAAAAATGGTGTAGTCATAATTAAAAGACCACTGGGAACGCTTTTACATTAGATCAAAAGGTCGGAGAGGGTCTTCAACTATTTTAAAGGGTGTCGGAACTACAGTGATCTTTTAATAAAGTTTAGACACAAATACCAGTAATTCAAAGAAACTTTAAAAAAAAACTAAGAAGATAAACTCTCCAACAATTTTAATTTATTTCATGACCCTTCGCTTAAAGCTTTCTCTGCTTATAAATTTCCATCATTTATCATATTCCTTTATCTTAGAACTCAAACATTATGAAACTGAAGTACCGGTTGTCTCTTGTTCTGCAGACTCATTGTCTGATTGTATCTGGAAGAACAAACTGTTAACGCAATGATGAGTTCTCACTCATATCTGTGTGTCTTGTGCCCCTCATGACTCCGGAGCTTAACCCTTTTCCCTTTCACTGCTGATATTTACAATGTGCCTTATTTATTTGATTAGCCAGGTTTCTGGGCAGACTTGGTGGCTAAGCTGTTCTGTCCTGACTGCCAGAGGAGATGGTTGTTTACACCAGTGTAAGATAAGAAGACAAAGCAACAGGATATTGGGCACTCATTCCATAAATATCCTTTAGTCAAAGTCATGTGAAAATCACTCTGAAAATATGGCACTGCATGTTTGTTACTGATTATGCAGTTTATCCTTCCTTATTCTATTTCAGTTTTAACTATGAAAGGCAGAGTGTTGCTTAATCTGTCAGCACTGACAAGGGAATGTTAGGAGATTTGTAGTTTGTATTTTTAATCAATTTCATGTTTTTAAATTAAATTGCAGGCATGTTGTGATAACTATTTAACACTTGACTGTAAGGTTGATTCATTCAGTATAATCAAGATGACATACCATCCTGGAGCCGAAGGTGTCGGAGGAACAGTGGACTCTGAAGGACGTTACACCTGCCTGGTTCGGTTTCTCTTGTGACGAGCATCAAGTCATTGTAGACAAACACGGTGACCTGAAAAAAAAAAAGTGAAATATTAAGATTACAAGCAGGAACAGGAAGTTCAGAAGAAAAGGGTGAGGGGCAGTGGGTGGTTAAGTGGTGAGACTTGTTGTTCTTTTGCTCTTTTAGGCTTTACACCTTGCAAACACATCAAAAATGTCAAAGCTGCCACAAAATCTCTCAAATTACAAAATTACACATCATTTTTTTCTTTAAATGCAAGCACAATATATTGTTAAAGTAATTATATGTCACTTTCACAACTTAAAGCAAAAGTCTTAAAAAATTTACTTTTTTATTGACTAAAATCTCTTCAAAAATGTTTTGCCATTTACCTTTTTTTGGATAAAGTTCTAAATTTCCTGAAAAGGTACTGAACAGACATACTACAAGTACACCAAATGCATAAAAGACAAAAATAAAGAAAAATAAGTACTTTTTTTACTTAATATCCTAGTGTAGTAGAGCTATTATGCAAAAGGTTTTGACATTTTAGCAGCTGTCACAGCTTCCTCTCAAGAGAGGAAGAGGGTGAGATCGCAAAGAGGTATCTCAGATGAAGTCCTTCTGCGGTTAAGTGTAAGTGCAGGGGTTTGTGTGCAAGCATGGATATTTGTAGGTTTGAGTGGGCGGAAGAGATTGCAAGTCAGTAAGGGACAAAACATCAGAGAAGCGAGCAACAAAGAGCTGCACGCTCTTTTTTTTTTGACTCAAAAAAGAAAGATGGCGTACGCCACAGTTTTACACTTGCTTCTAAAAATGCAGTTTTATTCTGATGAGTTATAAGTGCCTCTTTGTTGGTATTTCATCATCAACTTCAGCCACATCCTCAAACTAAAAGCGACTTGATAAGTCGAACAATTAGGCGTTTGTGTTATTAGGACAAACAAATGCTTCAGTCATCACTGTCAAACGAACACGCCCTCATGAAGTCATTGAGGCTTGCTTTGAAATATATAAGATTAAACAGTTAAGTGTAATCAGAGCATTTTTGCACATTTTATATTTTTATTTTTAGTGTAAGCGGAGAACCCTTGTGACCAATATTATTAGGTACTGGAAACTCAAGCTTTTTTAGATTTCGACTGCAACTGGATGAGGACAACATCTTGCAAAGTTTAAAATACATTGTACTGCACCGTATTGCTTTTAGATATTTGTTTATTTGAACATATACATTAAATTAAGATAAAAATATAATTTGTTCGAACCAAATAATGTTCTGGCACTGAGAAATAGAAAGGAATACAGTATGAGTTTGTGGGAGCAGCTGACCCCAAACAAACTAACTCAACTCTGATAAGAGCTGGAACAACACAGAGAGATCTTTAGAAAATAAACAGTTTGAAGCGACATCCTAGAGACTCTCTCATGAATAAGTACTGGAAAAACTGTAACTTTGTGAAAAAATAAGCACTTTAATAAAATTGTGCAAAAAATGATCAACCTCTTGATGCATTGAGGTATCAAGGGGTAATTAAGGATCTTTTTTAACTGAATGCATATTTACATCAAAAGCAATCAAGGGGTTGATAAAATAAATAGCAACAACATAAATAGCATTTGTTTTAAGGTTCTGTGTATCAATAAAATCTTTAAAAAGTTATGTTTGTGTGCCTTTCAGAGCAGAACAAGGTCAGACTTTAATACTAAGAGTATTTTTGCAATAAACTCAATTTTTTGGGAGACAGATGTAGTCTACATTCGACTACATTTTAAGACATTCCATTTTTTTTAAGGTGACCAATCCTTACATTATTTACTGCCTTATCCACCGTCATCTTTTTTTTTTTTATCTGTTGCCATAAAATTGCATTTTCAAATCCAAATCATTTGAAGCTATAAACACATGTACATTTGTGGGGTTTATTCCCATTTTGTCACAGAAAAAAAAATGCCACTCGCATATTGTGTTTTGGGTAAAGAAATGCTCAAACATGCAAAGAAAATGTGCATTTGCAGATTTATAAGAAGAAAAGGTTGTTAAAAACGTGGAACAACTAATTGATCATTTTTATTTCTTTTTTAACATCTGATGCAGATCAGCAGACAAAACACATTATCTTTGTGTGTTAGATGATGATTAAAAACAAAGAACTGCGCTTTAGACAGTAATTTCACATGCAATGTAGGTTATTGATGCATGGTTAAATATATAAGAACACATATGGATAAATTATACAATAAGCTGCTTCTACTGTAGCACAAAATGCTTTTAAAGGAGCATTAAGCTTGTTCTTGATCTTCAAACCATTGCAGAAAAAAGAACCATTTGCAATGCCTTACTTTTCTGTAGCGTCATGCATTTTCCAGCATCTTTTTTGAGAAATCAGAAGAACCCAAACAAAAGTGACACTTTTGAGAGGAGGGGTTTTTTTGCTTGTAGACTCAATTCACATCAAACCAAAATTTTTTTTTAATCAGATCTTTGTTGCTCATCTCACTCATCCATTATTAATTCTGTTCGACTCATGTGGACCTGCCGGTTCAGAGGAGTTACAGTTTTATGTTAGCTGTTCAGACATCTCTCCGCAGTCTTTTCTTGTTGCAAGAAATTGCTTTACATGTGTTTCTATTCCTGATTCTGAAAAGTGTATGTTGTCTTGCTATCAGGCAGACTAACAAATTAAAGAAAAGTAATTTAGTCTTGTTAATTATCAGATGAAGGGCAAAATTATTCCGTTTGACCAAGTTAACAGTTTCTACTTTTGAGTCATAGGGGCTTAAGAAATGTCATCGCTAAGTGGGAGAAGGACTTTTCCACTGATTTTTCCAACATGTTTCCAAAATGTTGCTGACAAACATCATCTTCATTTCTGATGGTCTGGAAATGAGAGGTAGCAGGTTTGGATCACTTTTTTTTATGTTTTTCATAGACGTTAAGATAATCTTTCTTTTTCTTGATGCCATTGATTAATAAGTTTTTAATTTTTTGTTTCATGGGTGTTAGTAAATGTCATTTATCTTGATTGTGTTTAGGTAGTGGTGCTACTAAAAATCTACTTCCCAAATGAGACAAAAGCATTTGAATTAAGCATCTATATTTCTCAAATGGATTACAACATAAAATATTATTTATTTGCGTGCTATTCATTTTATTTTATTCGTTTTTTTTTTTTATTGTTTTACATAAAATTTCACTGATTTATCTGATGTTTTCAAATCCATTTTCTGGCTCTGCTTAAGTCTGTGTCAGCCATCATCAAGTGAAAGGCATGGTGCCCTCTGGCCAGGTCACACCACTGCCACTAGTAAAGAAGTAACCACATGCATTCATGACATGAGCAGATTTAGAATAACCCATCTACCTTACTTCAATGCTTTCGACTGCGGCAGTAAGCCTTGGTGACCACAGGAAACCCCATAGGTACGCTTTAAGATCACGCAAATGGCACACTGAGAAAACTCTCATTTATCTGAATGTGAGCTTTCGTGTAATAAAAATTACAAAAAATCAATTTGAATAAAAGTAAAATATATTGTTTTTTATCAATAATTGATTATTAATTTACTATCTTTAATTGTTGTAATTTCAGAATTTTGATGATTTGTCTAAATTGAGCCTAAACAGCTTAAACTAGCTTTTTATCTTTGTATGTTTGCCTAAAATGTTCCTTTTTAAGCAATTGTATTGTACGTGAATATCCATGACAAACGGGGAAAAAGTCGCTCTCTAAATGATGTGACTCACCTTTGAAGAATGGTGCTTGCTCTCATGAAGAATCAGCTCCTCTGATATGATAAGCATTCGGCTGCAAAGGTCAAGAGGCTGGACACGAAAGAAAAACACAGATGACAGTTGAGTATTAATCATAACTCCAATACCGTGTCTTTTTTGCTGCCTGTAGTTTTACCAGTTAATCACAGTGCAATTTCGAAACAAAAATTACATTTAAAAAATGCATTGAAATACCATATTCATTTTGGCTCCTTAGCTGGCTTCAAAGAAAGGTGTTCCTCTTTTATGACAAGACAACTGAAAGCATTTCTACTTTAAGAGACAACGAGCTGCTGCTGAGGGCTGTGCAATTGAAAGTGACAAGGTACAAACACAACAAAACCTTTTGCAACGTGGGAGGATGGCACTTCCTCTTAAAGTCCAGGGTGCGATGATTGTTTGAATATGTGCCTCTGTGCTGTATTTGCATTATTAAAGAGGGGTCAAAAGGGCACTACAAACACATTATTTATGATCTCTAAAAACTTAATATGTGCTTAAGGTGGTGCAGGTTGGGAAAGTCAGATAATTTGCTAAATTATAAATTATCATCCCTGTTTTTTTGTGTGTGTGTGTATGCATTTCAAGTTGAGACTTTTTTTAAAATACAAAACCAAAAAAATGACTTAGTTATAATAATTAACTATTTTTTTTATGTTTAATATTAATTACTTAAAATATTACTTGAAATGATCAAAAAGTCACAATTCAAGATTTAAAAACCACACAAATTGTCAGAGTAAAATGACTAAAGTGTTTTCTAACTGCAAACCACAACCAACCAAAAGTTTGAGCATTTTAAGGATGTATGTTGCAGGTCTCTGACAGATCAGCATGGATAAAATGCTTTTTTTTTTTTTTTAACATGACAAGTATTTAAATGTTTTAAGTCTTAAAGCTGACATCGATTAGGTTTTTACTTACAGAGCCTTTGACATGAAACTAAAAAAAATAAAAATGTTCCTTCAAATTTGCATTTTGTACACACAAATTAGTATATTGTGCACACAAATTGCTATCTTGTAGCCACAAATTAGCATTTTATTTGCATCTTGTGCACACAAGTTAGTAGCTTGAATACACAAGTTAGCATTATCTATGCACGCACAAAATGCAAAATTGTGCACGCAAAATGCAAATAATGTGCTTATTTATGTGCACAAAAGGTCAATTTAAGGGCACTTTTTTATGCCATGTCTAGGGCTTCGTATTTACCAGCGTTTTATGAATGGATATTTCACCACATTGAGAACAAAAGTCAAAATGTTAAGTTAAAAATTTTTTTAATTGCAAACAAACGGTCGTTTTTAAAAATAACATTATCACAGTTGCAAATGAGAATATTAAATGTTTGCTTTCAAATTATTTTTCTTTGCTCTCAAAATACATGTTTGCGTGTGCAACACAAAAGTCTTTAGATGAGTTGTCTTTCATCTCGCTTTCTCCCTACCTTTGAGTTTATGTTCCTAACTTTCAGTTTCGCGTAATATATGTGCGACCAATGTGGGAGCCGGAAGGGTCAGTGGAGCATCTCCCACCTACTAGCGGGTTGCCCATCCATTAAACAGACAAGTTGAACATATATGGAATCACACACTAGTAAAGGGAATTTTAGAATTTCCAAAAAACATATTAAACATGTTTTCAGTCATCTTCAAAAAATCTAAGACACTACAGCATAATACAATTTAAAGTTTCAGAAAATATTTGTATATGTACACAGGCAGCATCATTTAAGAATATGAGTGACACACAAAACAAACCTACCTGTACAAATATGGGGAAGATGAGGATCTTGGGTGCTACTTTAACGTATCCATAGTTGGCATATGGAGTATGTGAGCGAACAATGGTGCAGTTCTGGTAGTTGGCAAAATTTGTATTCTGCTGTTGATAGTTGGGCATGCCAGCATTAGTAGATGTTGACGACCCTTTTGATGTCTTGGAGTTGTTAGATCGGCGTAGGAAGCCAGTTCGACTGGACATGCCTGACCCGCTGCTACTGCCACCACCCGGTAAAACACCACCACCACTCTGGGATTTCTGGGACTGTTGTCCAGAAGTCTGACGTGTTGGGTATAATCTGTTGAAGCCCGATGCTGAAATAAGAATAAACTATTTATTTTTCTAGACTGAAAAAAACCCAACATGCACAAGATAAGAAAACTAAGGCCCTAGTCACACGCGCCCTTATGGAGGATTGACCCTTACAGGTGATGCGGGTTTATGGGTGGACAGGAGTGGCTGCAGCTTAAGGGGAGCGCAGGTGTGTTTTGCGGTTCTCGTAAGGCTCACACGGCCACCTTAAAGGACGTCATGAAAATGGAACTTGCCATTGTCATTAGTGTGGTAAATGTATCGCCAAGTATTTGTAAGGGTAATGTAAATTGCACTTATGACATATGGATGAAGCTGTTGTATGGTGAACTACAGCCACACTCTAGTGATTAGCTCCTTCCTAGTTGCACGCAAATGCATACATGCCCGTAGGACTCTGTCTAATTTCCTTAATTCTAAAAGCCAGGTTGCACGCAAGAGGCATGCACCTTTCACCTGAACAGTACCAATGGGTTCCTTGTGCAGTGTGCAGAGTTCTGGAACAATCCGTACAGTGCGCCCGCGTCTCACCTTCACACTTATTTGACTACTTTTTTGCTGAATTTCTTTTGACTAAAGCAAGCCATTTACCATCATTTTGATAACCTAAAAGTGAAAAGAAAATCACCTGCAGTCAGATATGAGTCCATCTCTTCCCTCTATCAGCTAAGTATTGACCAAAAGCAGGTCATACAAGCAACAAAACAAAAATCCTAAACACAAAAGAAAATCTATGGATGCAACTGAGAGAGAAAACACTAAAGGTAAATTCATGCAATTTGTCACTCTTTTATTTTTTCTATGAAGTCAAAAAAACACACCACAACATGCTACACAACTTTAGCACCTGCTTTTTTAAGCAAAAAGCCATTTTACCAGACTGCTTGCTGACATTTCTATCCCCACTGTTTAGGTCTTACCTAGTGTTCCCTGGTTGTCTTGATAAACAGGTCTCAGGATCTGAAAGCAGAGCAGTTTAAAATGACGTTGAGAAGCATTTTCAACAAATTTAAATTATTTCTAGATTACATTTAAACATTAAACTGACATTTTGACATTATTGTTCACTTTTTAGTTTAGATTGGTGATGACTGTTAACTGTATATTAATAGTAATGTGGTTGCTTAAGCGCAAGTACAATTTTTTTCTCAATAAAAACAAACATTTTTTGTTATTTTGTAGAATCATAATGCTGTGTGCTGAATATTTTTAATCCTATATTTTAGACCTTTGCGTTGGTTAGATTAACACCTCATTCAGTGAAATGTGTGATTATTTTTGAAGGCTCTTCTATGACCCTCTGATTCTATGAGCAGGGTAACCATTATTTCTTAACAACTGTGACATAATCTAGATTACAAGTAAGAAAAATGGAAAGCTGCCATAAAATCATACGTGTGTATTCAAATCCATCAAAGCAGGTGGAGTATTTGGAAAGTCCCAACAACTCTGAGTGTCTCAAAATTGGCACTGCCCTTTTTTGTTGGCAGCAAATTAGGGTATTTCCTCAGCAGCGTGCATTTATTGTGAACTGAAGTGGTGTGCCCATTTAAAACGCCACCATTATGACCTATTTCCACAGGGCTTTTTGTATATATAGCCGGGTCAAAACAAGAACTCACCAAATTTTCTGCCTCTCTTTTGTTAGTAACAGTTTCAATGAGAAGATTTGTTCAGTGTGATGGTGCGTTACTCTTTTCCTCAAGGGTATACAGTTTTTTTCTTAAAATACACTTGTGTCTTTGAACGGTTCCCTGCTCCTTCTCCTAACCTGATGTCAACGTTCGCTCTAGGTACACAACAGAGAGCTGGGCGCATTAACTTAAAGCAGAAAAGCATACATAAAGCATGCAGATACTCATGACTCACACAAAGGCCTCAAGTCACAGACACTCTTCAGAGCAAAGGTATAGAACATATGAAGGATGACTAAGTGGTTCCCAGCTCTGTATGAGACATCTCTGGATTTGATAAGCACTGAACTTCCCATTGTTCCTCAGTAAAGGTACCGTGAATCATTTTGTGAATCTTATAATCTAAGTAATTTGCCACCCTAGATTGGTTTAAAGGTTAGTAGTTTTTGTTGTTTAGAAGATGTTAGCTAAGGAATTCAGATCAGTCTTTATGTTGGATTAGATTTTCTTTATTTTGTGATTAAAACTTTAATCTAAAATACAAAGAACGTACTAAATGAAACGCCATTTACATGTCCTGCTGTACATGTACATGCGTTTGTACAAGAAATGTAAATTTCTATTGAATGCCATAACTATTTGCATTGTAGATAGTTGATAAATGTAGATTCATGACATACAAGTAGTGTATCTTTAGATTGTGCCTTTGAGATAAATTATTTACATGATTTTTTTTTTCAAAGTTTACTTTGTTGCTTGAACATTATGAAGCAAATACAACCAAAAAAGACCAAAAAAGCTTGATGCTGCGTTTGTTTCCTTTAGCTTTTCGGTGAATGTAATGTGTTAAAAACATGCACACATGCTGTAAATGAGACAGCAGCATCCCAAATGACACAGACACACTGTACATACAGTCCATCTATCTATCGGCACTAGGGATGTATGGTAAGGAAACATATCTAGGGGGAGCCACCAAATGACCGTGGTGAAAGGGAGGAGGGCGAAGAAGATGATGAAGATGCAGTCCTCCGCTACTCTGCGGTACCTGGCTTCCAGGGTTGATGGGCGCCAGGATGATGTAGTTGTCTCCATTGGATGCTTTCACTCGGGTTCCTTTTAATGTGGCAGTAGCAGGGTGTTGGAGAAGACGGGGTTTTCCATCGAGATCATCCATTGAGCCTCCCTGAGCCCCCCATGCCAGTGTACCCCTGCCTACGCCAACATTGTTTCCAGCTTCAGACCCATTGACCAATAGCCTGCGTGTGGCAGTGGCACGGTGGTGAGCTGGGAGGGGCGGCACAGCTGGGGGGGATTTGATTGTGCCAACATCTGGTGTGTGCCTGCGCAGAGGGGGCGATGGGGCCTCATAGTTTAAGGTGGAGGGTTTATAGGAGGGTCTGTGAATGAGACCCTCAAAATTGGGTTTTGCAGACGGTCCAGTACGCCACACAACCACTGTGATTTCATTGGCGCTGTTTCTGCAACATATAAAAAAATGGTAATTTAAAAACAAACAAAGCAACAGTTATTTTTGTAACAATGTGCAACTTTTTTTAAAGAAATAGAATCAGCAAAACTCTAATCTAATACAGAATAATAACAGTGATCTCAACATATAGAATTAAAATAAGTATTTATAAATATCAGGACTGAGGCTGCATGGTAAAAATTTGTTAAGAGTGATTAGAAAATTAAGAGAACTTTATTTAAATTACCCAATTTACTGCATATTTTTAGCTCAATCTCAAAATTGTGACCTGATGGGGAAAAGGGAAAAGACTTGAGTGAAAAATCTAGTTGTTTCTTCAGGAATTCCGATTTTTTATTTTTCAGATCAAAATTTTGATATCAGGTGTCTCATTGTAACAATAAAATTATAAGATTTTGTTTTCAGAATTTTATTTGATCCTTCAAATTCTCAAAAAAGCTTTTTCTTTATAAACTTTTTGCCTTCAGCAAGCCTGAATCCTATTCCTACAAATTTATCCACATATTTTTTAATTGTAAAATTTAAAACAATCTTCTGACAATAATTTCCTGTTTTAAAACTATTAACTTTTGACCTAAAAATTAGAAATACTATTCATTCAGATATTATTCTGTTTACTAGCATTGTTCAATCAAAACAAACATAACAAGAAATTATTTACTATGGTTTTAGTATACAGTAGATGTTAAAGTTTATTTTGTACTAAGTTTGCTGCTTCGTCCTTCATAAGAAAAAACATTTGCTGACAGATTTATTTATCACTTCAAACTGTTTTAAAAAGCTAAAAGTGTAACCAAATTTGTTTACATCCTTTACTTATTACATTAGTGTACATTCAAATGTTTGTCTCTTGTTGGTTGTAGCTATTACCTTATAGCATGAGCTAGGTCCACACATTTCCATTGCTCCACTGGCTGCCCATTTAACTGAAGGAGAGTGTCCAGTTGCTGCAGACCGGCCTGATCCGCAGGACCTCCTGCCAGAGTTAGAGGAAAATTGTGTATGTATCCAGCAAGCCCCAGTAATTTTTGAAGTGCAGAATGACATACTGCAGCAGGGATGAAGTAATAAACTTAAAGTAGCGGGTCAAAACACCTTTGAGTTTCATGTAGTCTGACGTGTTCATGCAAAACTTGCCTGGATCAACAGCTTGCACCCTCACAGGGGAATCGGAGCAGATGGTGAATCCATATCCATCCTTTCCTCGAAGGATGGTCACCTGCAAAAATGACCAAGCAGACAGACCCATACAGTCATTTTGGAATGCAAAAACTGAGGTTTTCGTTTCAGCCTCCCCAATACCTGAGGAACCATGAGTAGGATGCTGCCAAAATATTCAACTTCCTTCCTAGAGGGTGAGCAAGTAGGCTTGCGTTGAGCACAATTAATTAGTTAAGTCAGAGGAAAAACTACTTATAGAGATTTTTTTTTAAAAACTCTTTTTTTTTTTTTGCCTAATAGTTGTGGAAGAATGGAGAAAGATCGGTCAATCAAAGGCTTCGATAGATTTGCATCTAAATGTGTATTTCAACGGAGTATTGACATCCACTGTTAAGCTCTGAAAACACGATGGACAGCAGAAAATGCAAAATTGCATATTTATAATAAGATTGATAGTCGGAAACCCTACACAGTTAGTGTTTTTAAAATATATTCTGTGTTTTTAAGGGCTGTTAGGAGTTTTTAAGAGTTTTCATTAAGAACGTTTATAAGATATTACCGCCATAAAGGAAATTCTAACATCTAATTTATCAAATCTACTAACACACACTCTAGAACACAAAAATGTGCTGACAGGGCTTTCCTATTAACCCTTTTTTCTTGTTGCCAAACATTTTCCCCCTGCACCTGATGGCCTGAGCCAAAACAACATGTTTCTGTCCATAACATTTCACTTTCCATCTCCTCTGCAGAGCTCTGGTTTTTTTTTCTGCAACAGAGCATAAGTACATGAAGACACTACTAAATTACAAAATCTGCCCTTGAGGGGGAAGCAACAAACATGAAGATATTCAGGGATTATTAAGAGGCTTTAAGCTTGTAATGACCCTGAAATGTCGGGTGCAATTGTGGTTTTTTACAGTCCACTGATTTTATTTTCTCTGAGATAGAATTGCTTTTATATATATATGTGTATATATTTCTTTGAGCATTGTCTTCCAACACAATTCAGTATAACCAAATGCTCGAAACTTGAGTGTTACACCACCTAAAGCCTAGCCAATGTTTAAATCTCTCCTATGAGAAACAAGAAACACTGATCAGGGAAAATCAAGAAAATGCTTTAAAAATAATGAAGAAAAATGTTTTTAAAAAAATAAATAGTAACAAACCGAGATTGACAATTTACAAGAAAAGATTAAAAACAGTTTATAGTGTGACAAAAAGGGGAGCTGGACTTGGAAAACTGCAGAGGAGGGGAGAAAGGCAAACAGCGGAACAGATGGTCCTCAACGAAAACAATCCAATGGAATTAAGAATGAAAAACAACAGATTGTTATGGAATATTTTTAAAAGACCAGCCTGATGTGACATAAGTGGAGAAAAAAAGCCTGAAAAACTGAAAATGACCAGATGTGAGAATATCTGTCTTTTAATCAAGAGTTCCATCTCTGCTGTCCTTTTGAAAAGAAACTGCAGATCTGCCTAATTTGAACATAAAATCTCAAGCAGGCTGTTGTGACTGTCAGTGGGATTCCAAAAGCCCAGTTCTATTACCAAATTAAGCTACTAATTTCAGCAAATCAGGATGAATTCTCTTGATGTATTTTTTTGGCACATGACTGATAAGATTATTTAATAAGTGAATGAATATTATGTTGAAAACTTGCCAGCATTCATTTCACATTTAGCTTGTATAAGAAGGGCCTCTAAGTTTAAAAAACAACCTGGAAAAAAAAATTGAAACTGAAACTCAAGATCTTACTGGTCCTGAATTTAGATACACACTGCAGTTAAATTGTTTGCGTGTGACAGGACTTTTTCCTCGTACTCTCACATCCTGGTCCTCACGCTGAACATGAATGCAAAGGCAGGAGCAGGTATCCTGCCATTCTCTATTTGTTGATAGCAGAACTTTTCTTATCTTCTTTCCACAAGTGCAGGAAAAAGTAGAATTAACAGCTGACTGTTGAAAAGACTTCCATGGTATTTGTGTCATCAGTCCGAACCTTAGATGTTTTTTTTTTGTTTTATAACTATCACTTTCAACGTTCATATTTTTCCTAATTGTATTTATTTTTTATCTGTTGTATTTGACGCTACATTGAACACAAGTTGTATTTCTGAAAGGCAAGAAGTCCACTTTCGAGTAAAAATGTTCTCCTCAGGCTATTTGTGTGCTGTCCCTCCATCAGATCTTTGTCATAGAGTATTAAGCTTCAATAATTTAAAGGATGAAGAGCTGCTTCTCCCTTTCAAAAATGAAACTCACATTTATTATATATCCCATGCCTTGACTTCATGAAATGTGTTCTTTTCTGTCAGCTGGACAAGTAGTGAAAAGTGCTTTTTCTCCTGTGCAGGTATAAAAGGATGTACTTGAGTGTCAAATATACAAATAAATACTGTACAATTAGTGCAGCCTCAAGTGACCTCATTCTTCTTCTTGTTTTTAAAATCTTTTTACACAGACACACCTGTGGTAGCCTACATCCAATGCAGAGGTGGCAAAGCCCATGAATAGTGTGTATGACACCACTTCCTCCTCTTGCTCTGTCCTCTCCAGCATTTAGGTCTGCAGACAACACGCAAACACTGCGACGGTGACTTTCCACCTGACTGCTCCTTCTGCAGCCTGAGTATCTCCACAGCTTTCTCTGCGCAGCTGAGCATGTTCTCCTGGGGCTTTGTTCTGAAGGTTCTGTGGACTTCAAGGTGTTGTGAATCATCTCAGCTGCTGTCCAGAGAGTTGAAGACGTGACTTTCTTTAGCCTTAGGGTCCAAATGGCAAACCAGGCGAGGCGGCTTTAGGAGCAGATGCTGTGAAACTTGAAGAATCAAAAAGTGTCCGTGGACCTTCTCCTCAACCAAACTGGGATCTGTCACTGACCTCCAGATTAACTTATTCCCATGTAAAGTTCGTGAATGACTCCAGTCATTCATAAACACTCAGCTGTGGGTGTTTTTAAGTCGCTTTCTTCTCAGCTGTAGCAGATGTTACCGTCTTCTAATAAATTCCCCCCTATAGTGTCCTTTTTCCCTTGTTTCTTCTCTTCTTTGCCTCTACGCTAACACCCTGCTCCTCAGTGTGTGGCATGAACAACAGAAGCTCCAGTAGCGCCTGAAATCAGCT